>WAAD01035899.1:11451-60646 GCA_013389945.1 Fregata magnificens | reverse complement strand
GTGGTGTGGTATAGCGCCCCCCCCCCCCCCCCCCCCCGAGCTGTTTTCAGCCCTGACAACCTTTTCTGGTTTAGAAACCTGTTATAAATATTAATTAATACACGGAGACAGAATGGTTGGGTGAACATGTGTTCATGGATAAGGTCCTGTGTTTGCATACAATTTTGCTCAATTTACTCAGATAATATCATCAATGGGAGATTACCACTAAGGAAAGCAAAATTTGTCTAACACTTCACTAATATTAGAATATTATTTTATATATATTACAAATATGTTACATAAATATTACTTATCTAACTGCAAGTCTTGTAATTTCCCCAGCGATATGGAAATCCAGCACAGCCTCATGGCCTCAAACACCAGTGACGCTACAGACATTGTCAGCGGGCTGATGTCCTGGGACATACCCTGGAAGCCAGTTTGCCTTCTCAGAGTTCCATCGGTTTTGCAGTATTAAAAGGAAAAAAAGCTTACTAAAAATATTTCTTTTTCACCAGTGACAAGGAAATGCTATGCGGTCCTCGATTACTTAATTATCTAACTGATATTTTTACTGTATTCTTTTTGAATGTTGTCTCTTCCTGTTATTTTCAAACTAAATGATACTTTTATAATGCGAACAGTTGTTCAGTTTAAATTGGATTGAGGCTTTCCACTTTGTTCATAAAGATCACGCAACAGATTTCAAATAGCAGTAACCTTTGATCATGTTTCGCACTAGAGTTGAGCCAATAATCTCAAGAGGAAGAAACATTACCGTTTTCACAAAAAGTTAAATCATGGAAATGTTTTGATTAATAGAAACACCCAAATAAAAAGCTCAGTTAGGTCTGAGACAGAAGCTATAGCTGACCAGCGGGCTGTGTATAACGTGCAATTACATGCTCTACATAAAAAATAAAATAGATGAGAATTATGGAAAGCAACTAAAATTAAGTCAATAATCCTGGAACTAAGCTCAACTTGCCATTCCCCAGCATGGTTTGAAACTGCATAATAGTTTTCCATCCCGGTTTTTCCTCCCAGTTCTGCAACTAGGATTACGATGGCCTGCCATGCTTGTTAGAAAATTCCTCTCTTCTACCCTTCTCCAAGCCAAACATGGTGATTCTCCAAGACCACTGGAGGAAAGCAGTGCTCTGTGGATCCCCATCACCATCGCTGCCCACTGCAGGCTCTTGCCACCACCAGTATTATGGTTTATGATACCAATCTGACCTACAGCTTTGGAGATTGACATGGGGGGCGACTCTTCCTCCAAAAGGAACAGTCTGGCAGAAATGAGCCCCTCCTATCCTGGCTGCCCAGCATCATTAATCCCTAGAAAGGCTATGAAAAAAAAGCCTACAAGGTAACATAAACACACTTGGCCCTGCACAGCACTCAAGTTTATTCAATGGATGCTTTCCATTACCTCCTTATCAGTTCTGATCCCTGGCTGTCTTCCCAGTCGTGAACATTTGGGTGTATTTAAAAATGTTTCAAGTATGTCTAGAGTCATCATGTGTTCATCAGCAGAAACAACTCCCCCCATATTTTCCAACAGCCTTTCAGTTCCAGCAGCAGAATCCAGGCCCTAATCTCTGATTCCTGTTCCCCTCATATTTTGTTGTTCAGCCTTTTAATTCTCAACCACCAAATCTTTCCCTAGCTGAAAATTTATCTGGCATCTTCCACTTCTTGACACTTGAGTCCTCTGGGAGGAAGAGGCTATTAAAAAAATCTTAATACCCAGGGAAGGTTATAGAAATCACAGAGATTTAAGACGTTTATAAGGTCAGGTGTAAGGGGGTAGATGAGGACACCATATGGTGAGCAGTGAGGAGGTGACCCCATCTCCCTGCACATTTCATTGCATGGTAGCTAGGAGGTGTGAAATACTCATGGGTGGAAGGGAGTCCGTCACTCCCTTCTCCCCTTGGTCTGCTCATGCTCCTGCTCTGCTGGGTCACTCTGACCTGTGCTTATTAAAATAGTCCTGCTGCAGTCTCCTTTAGGCTTACACAAACATTTGCAGTATAAAAGGTAGGGCCCCAGCAAGGCCTGACCCGAGCAAGATTATCATTCCTGCTTTCTCTGTGTTAATGTGATCCCTCTGTGTGCTCCAGGTTGGCAGCCATCTCCTGTGTTCCTTGTGAAGGCAACAGCTGGAAGCTGTACTAAAAGCTGTTTCAGTGCTACCTACCCATGGCCTCTCGATCATATCCCTATTCTCTCTTTGTAGATGTTTCAAGATTATTTTTTTTATTTACTGCTTGTAATAGTTTAAGGAAATATTGCTAGTTTTGTAATGGATTAGCACTACTAGTGGAAAGAATAAAATAATTCCTCCGTCTTCTAACATGTCTGAAAGCAGCTGAGAAAGATACCTAGAATTAACTCTCTGCCCAAATCTTGCTCTTGTCCTGCTCCTGCTGATGGGATCTTAGAGTCCATTTTAGAAATAATATTATTATATCTAATTTCTGTGGCAGTAGCAGCCACATCACAGAGCCACAGGCTATGTCCCAGTGTGTGAGGAACTGTGGTACTGTTACTCCACTGCTCACAGCTTCAGGTCCTGCCCGACATCTGAGTAAGGTTAGCGGAGCTTGGCTCATTATCAAATAAATTACTACCTTTAGCAAGATAATGATCTTAAGCCTTCTGCAGTGCAGCAATACTCGAACAATGAATCGTGCTGGAGTTGTCAGGATATGTGCTTCTAGCTTTCCCTCCTCTTTCAAACTGCTGAACTGCATCAAAAAAACTAATACAAATCAAATGAATGTGTCTTGGTTTGACTTTTCCATTTACATGTATTGTATTGTTACCATAATTTCATACCATCTTAGGTGGCACAGAAAGTGGATCCTGAAGGGGATGGTGGATATGTAATATAATCTGTTGGGATGTGAGCCTTCCTTTGAAAAATGTTCAGGCCTTTTCCCTGTTCACCTACCTGTATCCCAATGAGATTTTGTAGATAAATGTAAATCACAGTCCCTGTAACCTATAGCGACTTGTATTGTCCAATGTGTGTATATATATATACACACACATGGTCAGAATCGGTAATTACTACCTTGTCAGGCTTTATGGGGACATTTTCCTTTGGCTTAGGTGATGAATATCTCTGATCTTGGAGAAGGATCTGTTTACTCTGCTGCTGCTGTGAAGTTCCCAGGGGAAATAAATAACGCACCAAGGCAGGCCGAGTCCTGCAGCGCAGAAGAGAGGAGATTCCAGTACTGCTTTTGCTAGAGATTATTTTCATAGATTATGGCATAATGAGAAAGGAATGTACTAACACCCAGGTTGCCAATAAACCTGAATAAACTTGATTCAGACACTAAGGAAACAATACCCATACACACACATTTACGAACACAAACCGTTTGAATAACATTAAAATTGTTACTTAATTCAATAAGCACTTCAGGAAATTCAAAGAACGGGCTGACTTAACAGTCCCAGCTATCACTCACAAGCTAGACAGCATCAATGCCAAGCTGCACCACCACATTTGCGTGGTGCCCTCTTGATATCACAAAATTTTAGTGCAACATAACATGCAGATTGTCTCCCACTGCAGCACATGTCCACCACCTGAGCTTAAAAAAAAAATCAAAGCAGCACGGTGAAGAATGTGCAACATGCCATACCAGCGTTAATATAAGACAGTGGTTGCAATGCTGTGGAAAGAGGAAGGGTGCAATAAAGATCTAAAGTTCCCCTAAATTGCATAGATGGTTGCTATGCTGTTGCTCAGACCTGGTGCCCTTAAGCTTCTTTGTTGAAGTGATAGTTGTTGAGCAAACTTATTTCTCTGCTAGATCTGTAAGAAGATGTCCTTTAACTGTAGCGTGAGGGCAATGTTGGAAAACACTTTTTAAACCCCTTACAGTGGCCTTTATCATTGGTTAAGTTAACCCTGCTGTACCTCAGCTCCCTCACCCCCACAAGGAAACTAGTGCCACTTCTCTGCCTCGATAGGATGTTGGGCAGATTCAGAAGTTTCTACTTGTGCCAGCTCTGAGCAGGAAAATGGTTCAGCGTCCCTGGGATCCGCTCCTTTGCTTTGACGAGCACTACAAGCCAGGTTACGCGTTTCAGCTGCTTTCCTGACTCTCAGGCACGACCACCAGGAGGTCGGAATACATCCGAGAAGCAGAATGAGCGCATTTCCTCCCCGTCCCCGGTGCCCTCTGTACAAAACCATCTGGGAAGCTAATGGGGGAGCCGGGAGGCAGCTCAGGGAGCAAACCGCAGCCTGCCGGAGGATGGCTCGGCTCCTAGGGCTNGCACGCGGGGCGGGCGGCTCGGGGTGGGATTTGTCCCGCTTCGCCGCGCTGCCGCCGTGGGAAGGGCTTTGCCCGTGTTTGCCGCGGCGGTTTTGCGGGGCAAAGCCGCGGGACTCGGTGCGGCGGCTGCCGGTGCCCGCCTGCAACAGGTCGCTCTGGTCGGTGTGGTTTTCCCCGGGTTCTCTTTACGCAGTGACCGTTGCATTCATTCTGTGCTCTCTCCGTGCGTAAGTGGCTCGTCTCGGCGGGGGTTCGGGCATCGGGCCGGATCAGGCCCCTCAGGCAGATTACTGTGCCCACCAAAGTTTCTACAGCTCTTTCGGCTTTCCTCTCGCAGAAGCCTAGGCAGGAGCCAAACGCAAGGAGCAGAAGGCAGCCTGCTTTCAGGGGCCCTGTGAGCTGCGGGAGGACTCGCCGCAGCCCCCTTCAACGGGGCGCATGGGGAACCTCTGCGGGATCCAGTCATGCTGAATAAGACCCCACAGCCAGCTCTCTGCTGGTGCCGACAGCACGGGGGGCTCCTCAGGCCGGTGGTGATCTCAGGCGTGTACAGTCCATGCAAGATGCATCATTGAGCTTTGCTGCGCGTATTACGTGGCTTGGGCTTAGCTTGTTACAAAACTTTTTTTATTTTCTTCTGAGATACAGTATATCTCTCTACTGACTACAGAGAGAAGGAGCGATGTTTTCAGTAGAGCTGCTGTTCATGCGTGTGGGCATCTTTTTGAAGATGGCCAGTAGGTATTTGTAGCTCAAATCAGAGTGAGTCAGGACTGGGATACTGGAAGTTACAGGCTGTAAAACTGACACGCAGAACCAGAGCCTCGGTGGCCTTTGCATCTTCAACTTGGCATCTCCCACTGAAGCAGTTCTCTTGGGAACTGCCACATTAAAATTCTTCAGGAAAATAGGACATGTTGCTGTTGGTGTCTGTTATGTGGTCAGGCAAGACAAGCTCCAGCAGTGTTTCTAAGCCAACATTACTATTAATGTATTTTTAATGAGTGCTATAGGCCTAAACCATACCCAGCGCATCTCCTTCAGGCACAAGTGTTTGCCATGAGCTGCCAGGCAGGGACCTGAGCTGCCAGGCAAGCAGCACTTGGGCAGGAGAGCAGCTGTAGTGCAGCATGGGTTGTTTTGTGAGGTTTTTGAGTTTGATTTGGTGATGATGAGGATTATCTTCTGCAGCTCTGGCTAAAGCGATTCTGTCTACCTTCACAGACATCTGCTTTTAAAACCTACTGGTCCCAGTTTTCCTTAATATACTTGAAAGGGGGTTTTTCAGTCCTTGGGGAAAAGCAGAGCATGGAAATTAGGAATGGAAACTTAAAGCCTTCCCTTCAATCTTGTTTTTAGCACAGTAGACGTTTCACACTGCTCCCACATGGGAAATGCACATATTAAGTGTGATTGCCCCAGATGTGAAGAGAGGTGAACTGATTTGCCAAAGGTTGGAGAGCCAGTGTCACTACTGGGATCAGCCCTGAGGGCTGCTTGGCTCCCAGATGGTAGATGACACTTTTTTTTTTTTTTTTTTTTTTTTTTGCATGACTCGGGTGTGCAGAATGCAGTGATCTGTGTTTGCACCAGCAGCATCTGTAACGGAGAAGCGACGTGTGCACACCAAAGGCATTGTACCTGTTTATCAAGAGCTCAGGCGGTGGCCCCTCCCCACCTAACTGTCTTCCTCTTTTTGTTGCTTGGAGCATTACAATATACTAAGAACAGCCTTTTTCTTCTTTTTTTCTTTTTTTTTTCCCCCCTACAAGTCAGACTAAATAGCCCTGGTCGGGGACTGGGGGACTTTGCTTTTCCTGAGTGATTGTTTTGGGCTGTCTGAGAACTAGGGCCACCAAAGCTGCATGTCCTGCTCCCCTTTTGGTTTTGTTGGTTTTCTCCATGGCAATAAGGGCTCCCATGTGCCCCTGCTGCACAGCGGTCTCAGAGGGATGCCAGTGCTTGTGATCCTCCTTACGTGGCAATGAGTAACAGGGGGAGGGAATCTGACCCACAGAAACCTAATGCTGGTGTTCCATGAGCTGATCGAACTAATTTCTGAGTTTGTTTTTTGAGCGAAAACTGTATGGTTTTCATAAGGACAATTTTAGACTGGGTTTTGTGACTGTATACCTGCTGACTGTTGTTTCAGTATCTTGGAGCTTGCCTGCAAATAAATTGATGCAGATAGTGCGATATCAGGAAATCCACTTAGTGGATTGTACTGTTGTACTAATAGTACTATTGTACTTTTTTATTTTCCCCATAGCTTAAATCAGTTCCCTGAGTGCAATGGGTACACAGCAAAAGGGGTGGCTTATTTTTCTAGTTGTATTGCTTTCTTCTGCCACAACTGCATCCCCTCTAAAACAACTGTCCTGCCAAAATTTAACCTAAATTCAGTCTCTGTCAACAAGGTGAATATTAAGAAGCAGTTGTTCTGGGGAGCACTGATAAAGTATATGAACTCCATGAAGTTTGCATGAGTCTCCTTGCTGTCCTGTGCTGTCCTGTCCTGCACGCTCTGCTCCGCAGAATTGCAACTGCAATCCATAGCAATGGTGCAGTGGAGAAAGGAGCTGGAAAAAAAGGTCCTGGCTTGTTCCCTCAGATCCCCTTTAAAATGGGCTGTTGGGTGGGCCAGCTCTTTCTCTCCCAAGTGTTATTATAATCCATTTACCCTGGGAAAAAGCAGGTTTGCTGCCAGGCGGCATACTTTCCATCAGCACATGTAATTGCAGGGTGGTGGAGAGAGGTAGAGACTCTGGTTTTCAGGCTGGAGGGAGGGAGGGAGCATGGCCAGGATGTGCGGTGCACGGCATCGTTGTGTGTCCGACCACGAATTCCAGGTTTTGCAGGGATGTGGGCTCAGCTGTGTAAGCAAAACCTTCTCCCCATTCACCCCTCAGCATGGGCAATAGGAAGGGAAGCTTCAAGGAGCTCAAGGGATGGAGAGCTGGCCCAGGGGTGCAGCAGCAACAGGGCTCTTTTTTTTAGCTTGTTTTGATTTCCATGCACACGTGGGCCATGCAAATGAGCCAACCTTGACCAGTGGTTCAGCAAAACAAACAGGTTTTACTGCCATGACCTGAAGGCCAAACTAGCTGCTGAACTTCACTGGAGCAGGGGCGGGTTTGATTTCTGGCATGGAGAGGAGGTTCTTGTATAGGGCTGACCCACAACAAACACTGTGCTGTGTTGCTTGGACTGCCTCCGAGGGAGCAAGAGGAGGTTTGTGCTAGCATGTGAGGATGCAGCACAGACATACCCACTGCTGAGAGGGACCTTCTTGTAGTGACCTTAGACCATCCCCTAAGGTTCAGTCAAGGTCTCTCCAACATCTCTACACATATAGTACAGGGAGACCCTGACTTAAGCTCTGTCTTTTGAGAGTTAAAAGTTATTTTAACAAGTGAGATTGTCTAAGTCCTGTAGCAGCAGTTCCTGCACAGCACTTCATAACTCCTTTCCTCCAAGCATAAGTGCGTGCTGTACGTAACTGGCCCTGAGCCACCACACAACCAGGCATTGCAGGCCCTGAGGGCTGACAAACATCCACTGAGATACTACGGCGTGGATCCAGCCCTTTTGGGATTGGGGTGTCTTGCTCCTGTGCTTGGCAGTCTGTGCTGCGGCTGGTAGTGTCGTGGTGCTGGTTGAGCAGAGGCACAAGCAGCCCTGCAGGCTGCGAGGCACTGGGGGGTCAGGGCAGAGCCCGTTTGCCCAATCTGGCCTCACAGTTGAAGACGGAAATGGAGAAGTGAAACTGTGCACACGGTCTGGTCAGAGCAGGTACGTGGGAGGCGGTAGGGTTGAGCCATCCCCTCCCCAACGGCTGCTGAAGTGGAGGGGTTCAGGAGAGCAAGGACGTGTCAACCTAATACAGAGCCCTTAAAGGACCCAGATCCAAAGCCCAGCTCAGCCCACAGAAGGGCTATTCATGATTTCATCAACCTTTGGATCAAGACAGAGAGTTTGAGGTGGTGATCGTGGCTGGTAACGAGGGTGGTGGATTCCTGTTCCCCAGCCCGCTTCTGCACAGCTGGTAACGTCTCCTTTATCTGCCTGCAACCAGCTTGTCGGGCCCATCCACTCCCGCTTCTACTTGGAGGACTTCGCTTTGTTTCCTGTTTCACCTAAAATTTTTTAACTTCTCTCTCTTAAAATATCATAGTTTATCTTTTGTGGTTTTGTGTTTCATATCTTCCTGTATGCTCTTAGACTTATTTCCTGCCTCTTCTCCTGCGTTTTCTGTTTCTCACACTAGCTCTCTAAGCCCAGTTCCCTGAGCAAGTATTTCTACCTCGCAAGCAGCTTACAGCAGCTAGATGCCTTTTGTGAGACAAACCAATCTGTCCCAGCCCTTGCACTTACGCGGCTGCTAATTTGACCCTAATCCTTTTTAAAAGGAGGGGGCTGGTGGGTGAGGATGGAGTCAGAGGAGGGAAGTCCTTGCTTGCTGGTATGTCTGCAACACTGACAGACCCGTGGTGCGATTTGCACGCTTTCTCATGGGAGAAGCAGCATTTTAACTCTTCCCTGATCATTTCAAAGTGGATTATTTCTGGTCTCTTGAGCTTTTATGATGATTTTATTAGGTAAGGGGGTGAGTTAATCTCTCTTTTAATCAATCCCTAATTTAGATAACTGCATTATGTACCCATATTCTGCCTGAACTTCCTCATTTGTTCTCTTTGTGTTTTGCAGACTTCCTGGCTGTGCTTCAGCGGTGGGTGACTGAATATAGTCTTCTCTGCATCACGGTGATAGTAGTAATGTGAAGTTTAATGAGCACCTGCAAAGTCGTGTAGCAGGTAAGTGCTCCAGGGGTCATTCTTCCTCCCAGATTTGACGTGATTTAAAAAAGCTTCTTGATGGGCTCTCACTAGGAGATCTTGAGCCTTGCAGCAGAAATGCCGGAAGGAAAGTGGTGTGGCTCATATTTTAGTAAACGTTCCCAGCAGCGAGGGTCAGACAGCACTTGCAAAGCAAAAGTAGCAACATTGTGAAGGTTTAATTTGAAAATGGCTTCAGTTTAGAAGATCAGTGTTAAAAGCCTCTCTCTTTTGGCATTCAGCGTAAAATTGCGTTTATGTGACTGCTTGGTACAGTTGGGGTCTAGTCAGAGAGCGATGACAGAGGGAAACCAATGGGTCCAAGCTTTGCTGACAGCAGCTACTGCTGCATTTGCTGCTATGCAGGAGAATTTGCCAGAGGTACCTTACCCAGACTGGGAAAGCACTAGATCCTCCCTCTTGTAGGTCTTAGAGGGAGAGCAAAGGCCTGGAAGTGCCTGGACAACCTCCTGATGATCAGCGCTGACAGCAGAGGCAGCCGGATTGAAGGGAAATAGTGGCTTTTACAAGCCAGCAATGTGTAGAGTTGTCACGTTTGTATGAAAACCCCTGAAAAACCCGCTGAAAGCAGAACTGCGGGGTGAAACCCAGACGTCTGGCAGTGCCGCTCTGCAAGCGTGTGACAGGAGGCTCTGCAGATAGCGGTGGTGGGAAGGGAAGAACTGGAGCTGATGGCAGAGGGAGCCAGCAGAGCAGCAGTCCTGGCTGCCACAATGTCCTTCTACAGCTCTGAGTACCTGTCACTTCATGCACACCACGTGATTTTTTTTTCTTTTTCTTATTTATTCTGGATCTGCATCTGTGTTGGGTGGTGTCTGTCCCCTTCTTCTCATCCCAGTCAGTTCAAACGGCTGCTCTGCTCTAGCAAAGCTCAGCTCGCAGTGTTACCTGGCACGCTCCTCCAGCCAGCCCCAATCAAAGCTGTGAGAGCTGGCCCATTGCCACCCTTCTGTGTGTAAATGAAGCTCTTTCTCTTTTTCCTTTCCCCCCACCGTCTTTCATTATTGTCCCTCTTCCAGAGGCAGGTTCTTCTGGCTGATCTAGCACGTTATTCATATCAATGATATTTGCCTCAAGGCGGAGACGCTTTTTCAGCATTTACAGGGAAAACATCTGATGCACCCCGCTGCCATGCATGTGGCTTGGAAAAACCAAGCATGGCGTTGGCAAGGATGAGGACCATTGAAGCCAACTGTTGCAGAATTTAAGGCCTGTTAGGCACCGTCTCCAATTCATATGGTTATTTCAGTTGCCTGGCAAAGGAAAACGTACTGTTCCTTCGCTTTCGAAACCAGGGGGAAGAGCACGTAGAGAAGGTTCTTGTGCCTGAGCGGGAAAGTGACGTTAGCTATAAGGCATCAGCTGAGCCACCTGTGTAGCCAACTGCACCTTTCTCTGGGTTGCCTCAAGGGATGGTGGGCGCCGAAAATTGAGAAGATAGAGTTTGCGGCCAAACCCAAATGAAAACAATGAAAATCAGCTTCAGAGTGCCTTCCTTGCTGTTCTTCCAAATTGCGGAGGATTTGGTGATGCTCGGTGAGCACCTGATGAGGAGTGGGAGCAAACGGTTCCCACACTGCCCACAGGGAGGGAAGTAGCTCCCTAAGACAAGATACCACCTGTATGTGCCGGAATCCCAGCAGGGCTTACAGCTTGTTTTGGAGAAAGCACATGCAGTGATAAGGAGACTTCCCTACAAGTAGAGGTAGTTAGCAGTAGTCTAGACTGCCTTGGGAGGCAGAGATGGAGATTTGCTGGAAGCTTTTCGGAACAAAGTAGACAAAGACTTGCCAGAAACCATCCAGAGGCAGTGTAGGCCATGTGTGTAGGCAGAGGGGAGAAACTGTATTGCTTTTCCAGACCTCTTTTTTCCCTATTTTTTAAGCTCTTGTAGAATATTAATACATACCAGAGATGGAGCTAAGGAGATGTTCTCAAGCTTAAACTGTGACACTTGGTGTTCACAGTATAGTGCTTCCCAGAGGGGCTTGTGCTTGTGTGTGTATCTGCTCCCAAAATGCTTAGATCCTAAGCTCTTTCCTCCTGGATGTTCAGGTACCTGACTGCCACTGGTTTCAGATGAGAGTTTGATTTCTAAAGGACTCTGGAGATTTAGCAACCAAATACCTTGGGACTGTTGGAAATGTGAGAGAAAACACTTGGATTTTCTGCACCACAGCCACTTCTGCACTGCAGATTGCAACCCTCTCATAATATAATAATTGAAGAAGACCCTTATCTTTTTCTCTCAGGCTAGCAGGGGCAAGGATGAGATGGGTGTCTGTATTTTGGGTAGCTGGAACCCATCAGCTGACCCTCCCCTACTGTAACACACAGTGACATAAATTATCTGGCACACTAGGTGACTTAAGGCCATAGAGCTCTACTGTGGTCCTACCTAGCAAGCTGACTATGCTCAGTTTAAGTATCATGGCCACGCTTTTCTGCAGCCAAAGTCAGAAGATGGTCTGAAAGTGCTTGGCTGACGTCCATCCCACCTCCCTGTTGAGCCATAGCTGCTTCATGCTCTTGGAACGAGTGCAGGGTTTTATGATCTCAAGCTCTGAAGGAGTTACAGGAAAAAATGTCGACTGAAAGGGACGTGTTTGCGTTGTAAGTCATCCACAACATGTGCTCTCAGCTCAGCCTTGTATTTGCTGCTAGTCCTGGCCGCTTTCAGTCTCCCATGCGGAGCTGGAAGCTGTCTTTGCTCCTTGCTAAGCTAAGCTCCTTGCCTGCTGCAGCAGAGGGGATTTTTGTGCCTATGAGCAGGGGCCCCACAGCTATGACTCACAGTTCCCATTACGTTGTAACTTAGCCTTTAAGTGTGCGGAGAGGCTGTCCCTTGGCTTTCAAACAAAGCCTTCCTTTGTTGTGCTTCTGTTATAAAGGAAGCAAGCGTATGCGTTCACCCCACACATCCCAAATGAAAACCACGTGGCTTCACAGCCTTAGCTTGTGTTTGGTACTTTAGCTACAGCGGTGCCTGTTACATTGCTCTTATCCCATTGAGCCTTTTCAGGGTTTTGCTACCCAGCATTCATTTTACAAACTCTTCAGGGAAAGAAGGAGCTTAAAGATATTTTCTTTTGTTGGTAAGCAGAGGGGACTGAGCAAACAGCACATGAAAATTATTAAATACGTGTGCATGTGGCAATAGGCTGGTCTCTTGAGTCATTCCCTTGGGTGAAAATGGCTCTGAGTTGGTGGCCACGGGTGCTGAAAGGATGAGCTTCATGGAAATATGAAGTGGGGCAGTTTGCTTTCTTGTATGGCCTTGCTTTTTGCTTCTGATTTTTATTTATTCAAACTCATTTTGAAAAGCAGGGTTAACCAGCAGTACTCTGCAGCCAACATATTTGTGTGCATGCGTGTCTCTTGGCAGTTTTTAGGTTTATGACTAGCGAGCCAAGACTGGGCTTACTGCTTCCCAAAGCATTTGTGTTGTTTCTCCTGTTCTTTTCTAGAGCCACCAGGTAATGAAGTAAGAGGGTCTGATTCTTCCTGCAGATGCTGGCGTGCAATGTGGAGTGCCTCTGCTTAGATCAGGGACTCATCCTAGTGAGAATCAAGGAAATGCGGCATTGCAGTGAAAGTGCTCTTTCTTGCTCTCTCCTCTTTCTGCACCCTCTACCCATCCCTGCAGGGGCTTTCACAGTCTGTTTTTTGTTTGGTGTGGGTTTTTTTTTTTTTACTTTATTTAATGAACTATAATGCGTTTTATAAAAAAGCTGGGATTTCAGGCAATGGAAAAAAGCATTGCTTTTCACTTCTGTGGTGACGTTTTGGCTACAACAGCCAGCTTTTAAATACTGTTCCTCCCCAACTGTTTGAATACAAACAGCTGTAACTAGTTAGCAAAACAATAGTCCGGTATCACACAAACCTGCAATCCCATCCAGTGTTTTTGAGTCCTGTTTAAGCAGACACTTGGGCCTGCAGGTCTCCTGACATAGGAGTGTGACTTTGTGACTGAGTCAATACTGTGATGGAGTAGAAGATCTCAGATCAACCAAGTTCCCAGCCTGCAATCACAATTTCTTTTTGCTGTGTTTTGGTTCAGCATCTCAGTGTGGAAGTGTCTGGCAACTACTGTGGTTTCTACTGTCTGTAATATGTAAGTGCTCATTGTTATGTCACTGAAATGGGACTTCATAGTTTCATATGTAAAACATAATCATTCTGCGAGTCACGTCTGAGCTGTGCCAATATCCGCATATGCTCTTCTTAGATGTGCTGGAGTGGTGTATCCGTGCTGGAAATCAACTTTCTAATAAAGTTTCTGCCAACCCTTTTAATACCGAAGCATTTGTTTCAATAGGTGTACAGTATACAGTTAAGATGGATGCATAGCAATGTAGGGCATATGCTTACCTTAGCATGAGGAGAGTCAGAGTAACCACTGCCTGATTTAACAACACTGGTGTGATTTTCTCTACCTTGTTGAGAATTAAGTGGGGAAAAGGAGGGCAGATTTAAACAAACATCTTGGCAATTGAATGTCTTTTGTGTTCTCGCCACCTTTCCCTGAGGTGACTGCCAGATCAGATCAATTAGCCATGGCTGCCTGCACATGCAAGGGGAGGTCGTGTGGCTGAGAGGGTGACAGCCAGAGTGGGTCCCAGCGTGAGCACCGGGTGGAGGCCAGAGAGCATCTGTGTGGTGACATATTGCTCCATACACTGTGGTTGACACTATCAGGCTTTTGGTAAAGCAGCAGGGGGTTTGTGTCTTATCTGTGCTGATGAAAGATTGTGCAAGGGGACGACCAGCTATTGCCAGGCTCCCATCACGCTGGGCTTGAGGGGGAGGGAGCTGGTGAGGTTCCAGAGGCCAACCTTCTTTTTTTGTATCGTGGTGTGTGTCTTTTCTCCTCCTAAAAAAACCAAACCCAAACAAAAAACCCCACAAAAACAAAAACCAACACAAAAGTTCAGTCTACTCCAATTGTTTTCCTCACAATTAACAGACAAAATTTATTTGGCTTAAAAAGCCAAGCTGTTCCTGGCCAGGATCCTACCACAACAGCTCAGTATGTGGGTGGGAGCCACATGCACACTTCCTACCTTTCCCCTCCTGCCTCCCTTGCAGCCAGCACTATGTTCCAATTTGTAAAACCCCTTCTCGGCCGTAGCAGGGGGAACCCGAGGCCCTGCACAGACTGCCCACATGCTGCTTGCTGACAAGAGCTGAGCTGGCTTGCATAGTGAAAAAGCAAAAAAACACATTCAGGCAGCGAACAGGATACTGAGTAACACACTCCTCACGCTGTTAGCTTTGTCTCCTGGTCTCCATGGGCACCCCTTCTTCGGTCCAGCCTTACAGTGAGTGCTTTGGGGACATGATGCAGTTCTGCGTTTATTTAGCAGTTATTACGGCTGTCCTTGATGGTGGCTGCCAGCTTCTGGGGCAGGAAGAGGGGGCCAGAATCATGTTCTGGTCAGTGGTGTGATACCTGTATGCACTGAGAAATAGTGGCTTAGAAATAACCAGATAAATCCCCCACTTGCCGATGAAACTGAAAATCTAACAGGTGCCACATCTCTTTGGGTTTTGGAAAAGAGCCCTAGAAGGCAAATAACTCCTTCTGAGCCAGAAAGAAAACTGTTTACTGGCTAGGCTTTGGAGGAAGGGGAGCCATGGGATTTTATGGCAACATCTCACAAATGCATCTGTGTGCAGAGAAAGCTGAGGCAGGAGTGTAGGACCTCTGAACATCCTGAATGCTACAGCAAGAAGAAAAGAAACAATCTGTCCTACTTTTACCCACAGCAGCCACTGGAAAGTTAGGGATTCAAACTGCAGCAAGAGAGACTTAATGAGGCATGAGAGAAAGCTTTCTGATGGCAGAGGTAGTGAATGACTGAAAGACATGGGAGAGACTCCCTATCCTTCCCAGGGCAAGTCAAGCACTCCTCTGCTTTGAGAGATGCTGGCAAAATCACTCCTCACTTGGACCTGGGGCCGCACGGTAGTGTCTGCCTGCAGAGCAATATCAGTGCCGCTCGCCTGCTTATGCACCCTGAATCCGCCTGTCCATGGGAAGGGAGGGCTACCTAGTCCTGTACACAGGATGAGCATCATCATTTCCTTGGAAATACCTGATCTGGTGACCCCCGGAGGAAAATATTGCTTCCAAAAGTCCACAGCAGACCTGTTGGGCAGGATGTCCAACTCAGGCTGCACGACTGACCCCGTTGGCACTGCAGCAGGCTCGGGACAGGATGTCCACAGATGTTACAAAATGCTAACGTGTTCTCAATCAAACAGCAAAACAATAGTTATCAGGCAAGCGACCTTGTCCAACTGCTATCCTATGGCCAAGCAGCTAATCTGGGTGGGGCTTCCAGGCATGTTTTGGAAGGCAGTTGCTCTGCCATACCTGTCTTGTGTAGTCCTGAGCAGGCCAGCTGGCTTGTTCTGGTTTTAAACATGGTTGTGGTACCAGTCTCAACATCCAGACCTCTGCATCTCATCTGTTGGTGCATTTGCTCCTTTCCACTGGTGGCTTTGGTAGAGAGCCAAAGACAGAGCCTGATCCCACTAGTCCATGCTGAACCAACTGCGACTGTGCTGGCAACTGGAGTTTGGTACTTTGTCTGTAGCACTGATTTAATGCTCAAGAAGACAAGTCAGAGCGTGAGTTATAGCTGCTGTGGCTGGAACTGTCCTGTCCCTGTCAGTAGCTCATCACAACAACATCCTGCATGCAAGCTTAATTCACAGGGGGTGAAAGAACAGCACAAGTTGGTGCCACTCAGACTCTGTACTGCATTTTTGTGGCTCCCAAGTTTCCTGGCTGGGCTGTGTGTGCTGCAGCTGACTGTGTGCTCAAGAGATGGGAGAGTAGGAGCCTCTCCTGGCTGCCCCGTGCTGTGTGGTCTCTGGGTGGGCTGTGCTGGGTGCTGTCAAAGCTGATGGTGGAGCAGGAAGTGGGGGGTCTTCGTGGCTCTGTATGGGTCTGGGGACATGTTCTCACTGCAGCAGTGGGGTCTTCGTCATGGAGGGTAGAAACCAGCTGAGGATCCTCATCTGAGCCTCCGGGTTCTTGCCACCTGTGCCAGGTGAAAGCTAGGCAGGATCACATGTGCTAATGCGTATGCAGTGGGGTGGGAAGGGTAGGCTGGTGCAATAAACCCTTAGTCACCCTGGGGTGTGTTTCAGTATGTGGGCTCTGAGCCGTCGCCTCGGCTGTAAGGGCCCTCCAGCACGCCTGAGGGTCCGGTGCCTCACCAGCACCACCTGATGCCACAGCCCCACCTTGCTGACTCAAGTGAACATGGAAACTCTTGTTTTGAGATGCAGTGCTTCTAGGAGCTGGCTTAGCTGGGAGCGTCCATCCCACCAGGGTGCTGGATAACCCTGCAGGCCCCAACATGGTGTTGACTTGGGAGGAAACCTCACGCGCTTCTGGTCCGAAATTCTTCACCAAAACGGGACTCCTCCCCTGCCCACCCCAGAAAATACTTCTTCAGTAAAAATGGTGTCAAGAACAAGACAGGTTTGACTGAAGTCCTGCCAAAACCAATTCCTCAAGTCCTGTGAAAGCCCAGGTCAAACCTGCAGAGCAGAGCGAGCATTGACCTGAAAGTAGCCAAGTGATGAGGGCAGCAACCTCAGGGGCCAGGAAGGAGACCAAAGCTTAGATTACTGTTAATCCCTCCTGAATTTGGAGGAGAGCCTTCAGCAGAAGCTTCTGTCATCCCAAGTAAGTGATCAGACTATGAGGACACAGACATGTGCTCTGTTTTTTAAATATGTGCATATAAAATTAAAACCTGAAAATTTTCTCATTCTGCTCAGTGCAAAAGAGGCAAAATTTGAACAACAAATTCCAGCAACTAATGGCAGAGACCAGTCCGATATCTTCACCAAGGTATTGCTCTCTGTAGTGCTACCTTCGTCTTTTTCTGTGAACATCCTTCCAGCACGTGTCTATTCCTGACGCCTTACAGGTAGCACCTGGAAGGAAAACTGCCCTCACTATCCGTCCTGAGCCAGCAAAGGGCTTTCAGCTGCTCTGTAAATATTGATGGGGAGATGGTGGAAAAACAGCAGCATGGTGTGGGGTTGACTAAATAAAGTGCATCTTTCCAAGTTTTTGGCAGGAACAACAATACTGACATGCATCTCTGCAATTCCCATTTCTCTTTCATTGTGCATGTTTCTTACAATTCAGAGCTTCTAGTCCCCAGGAAACATAATTTCTTTTTTCTGCAGCCTGGCATACCTCTGAATACACGCAGAGGTGGCAACAGTATTTGCAGATTGGAGAAGGACATAGTGCTTTCAGAAGGACAAAGGGCTTTCAGCAAACTTTTTGTCTTGACTAGGTCTTCATAAATGCAGCAGAAGCATTTTCAGACAATACATTCGAAGGCTAAAAGGCAGTTTGTTTTCTGTTGCAGCAAGGGGAGGAATCGTGGAGGTCCCAGAAGCTCAGCTATGAGGGAGTATGGCTGGGCTGGGCCTGAAACCCCTAGGCTTGAGATTCACATCTTCCCAGTAAGAAAGTCCTAAGTGCAGGTTAGTGGCTGTTCTGTGCTATTAATCTCTCCAGTCAAAACAGGCAGTGGAGTCCTTTCCAGACCTCAAGGACCTTCCCAAAAAGAGTCTCAGAAATCATATTTGTTCCCATGAAAGTTCTGGTTTCAAAAACTTGGCACCTTTCAATGAAAAAAGCTCCCAACCAGCTGTAGTTTCTATCATCTCTTCAAATCACCTCTTGTCTTGCAGCCTACCAAAGCAAAACACAATGTGGCAGCCACCTATTCACTGCCTTTTTTGTCAGTCAAATTGCAGGAAGCAATCGAGTGTGTCGTAAATGACGTCTTGGCGTATTCCAGTGCAATACTGAATGGCATTCAGTGGCTTGACTTGGGTTTTTCTAATTTAAGAATCAAAGATTCAGCTCACTCCTATCTGGTTTATTGCTGAACACCAGCCAGAGGATGTTTTGCTTCCCATGATTCAAAATTTAGGGGAATAAAAAGGTGGAAAAAATATAGCTGTATGAGGAACTCTTGAGGAAAAACAGGGACTGTTAATGAAACGGAAATATTCTCCCGAGTCTTCAGAGAAGATGGAGGGTTATCTGGGCTCAGAGCACATGAGCAGGCCACAGAGGCAAGTTGCAAGCTGCCGTTTAAATATCTTTCTTTTCCTTTGCCAGATTGAGCAGGAGGCAAAAGGGTCTGAAGCTGCTGTGGAAAAGGGTGTGAGGAAGGCTTGGGGACATCAGAAATTGAGCACATTTTAGCTGGAAGGGATGGTACATTGTTAGGGCTTTGAACATCATTGTCTCTATGAAGGACTTTGCTGCTCATGCAGGGAAATCCCCTGTGGCAGGGTGGCTCGTGGGAAGAGCACACACTGCCACAGGGCAGTGGCTGTCCCAAGTCAGCCCACAGGAACACCAGATGAGCTCTGTGATGCTCCCAGGTGAGGAGGAGGTCTTCAAGGCAGAAGCTGAAGGTATAGCCGAGCTCTGCCCCCATGCCACATAAAATACCACTAAGCAAATCTGCTTGCGCTAGCATGCACTGCAAGCACTATTAATCTTCAGGGGTGACTGCAGTCAGGAAACAGTGCAATGGCTATTTTTATATTGTCTTGCATTAGTCTCTGCAGATGATTTTCCTTCAAGGCCACTTGTCCAGGGACCCGGGTAGCGCAGGTGATGCGGAGACAGTTACTGCAGAGACGCAGGCACAGCAAGTGCTGGTTTGCAGAGCTCAACACCAATTTTTCGGCTTAGGGGGCTGCATTTGTGCTGGTGAGGAGCTGCAGCTTTGCCTTTGCTCCAATGCCAGGGGGCTGAGCTGCAGCTTTGCCTTTGCTCCAATGCCAAGGGGCTGAGCATGGCTGGTGAGTCAGGTCTCACCTGAGGGACCATTTTCAGAGCTCCAGCCCATTTCCTCTCCAGCCTTTGGCGTGGCTGGCACTGCCCAAATGTGGCAAAGGAGAAGAGTCTTTTCCAGTGGCAGTTTTGTGGCAAGTCTCTCTGGGCGTACACACCCCTTGGTTTTTATGACGTGTATGTAAGAGGATTTCAGCCAACTCTCAAAGCCCCTATGCAGAGGGTGCTCTCCAGCCATCGCTTGACCTTAGGCAAGCCGCTGCCTGGCTGTGCAAAGGCTTTATGCACCTCTGAGCTTCATGTGCTGCTTCCCTTTCCTTGCAACATGCTACCTGTAACCGTGCTCCAGGCGAGTGCGTGAACCAAACATTACTGCATTGTGCAGCAAAGGGCTTTCAGATCAGCTTAGTGTGAGAGCTTTCCACCTTCTGCATGTGGCTTCATGGCACCAACCGGAACTGCATGATAGCAGTGTCATCTTTCCCCTTCCCCTCTTGGGACTCCCCACGTCATCCAGGACTGCTATGGGGCTGATTGGGATCCTCCAGCCAGGAAGGCTACTTCAGGCTTGAAAGGATGAGGCCTAACTTGCCTGGGAGCTGAGGGCGGAGGGCTGCAGGTGCTCTTACTGAAGCCTTTGAACATACCAGGTCCTGCAGGATGCAGCTGATCATTGTTTCTAATTGAGCAGCAGAGCGATCAGCTGCTTTTATCTCTCTGAGCCCTCGCTCCCCAGCTGGAGAGTGGGATCGCATCTGCCCCCTCACTTCCCAGGGTTGTTCAGAGCAGTCGTTAACCTTAAAATCAGTGAAGCACCCAGTCACTGAGGCAGTGGGTGCCACAGAAAAGCCCAGAAGGAAACTAATTCTGGTGCCAGAGGCGGGTTTGAACAAGCAGCATCATGTGCTGGGCAGTGAGCAGAGATGGAGCTTTGCATGGAGATGTTGGGGCTCCATGTACCTGCTTGCTCCCAGCCCTCCTTCCTTCCCTGAGTTGCTTTCCTTGGCCTTGCTGCTCCTTTCCCTGCTTTGTGCCCGTGGAAGCACAAGAGGTGGGGTCTCTGCTCTCTCACCCCGGGAGCACTGCAGCCCCGGGAGCACGGTGAGGGCACACTCAGCTGCTCACGGATGTGGCCTGCCTGCGATGCAGCAAGGATCACAGTGTCCTCCCTCAGGGGGGTCTTTGGAGCCCTGGGACTGCTGTAAGAGGGTCAGCAGAAGGTAGTTAGATGTAAGCTTGTTACCAAGCCTGGGCATTGTCTGTGTTTTGAAGAGGAAAAAAATGGCTGGGCCAGAAATTTGGAAAGGGTTGAAGATCACTTTGGGAACTTGCTGTTTAAAAACTCATGAATACTTTTTTTTTTCCCTCATGCTTGAAATGTTGCTAAATTGGATGCATGGATGAAACAGTGATGTTTCTCTTTCTTAGTCTCCAGCTTGGAAACATTTGGACTCTCTCCCTCTTCCCCACACAAAAGCTGTCTCAGCCAGAGCAGGCATAAATATTTTTATCAGACTTAAATTGCTTGGGCTGAAGTTAAAAGCAAGGGAAAAGAGCAGCCTTTGTTATGGGAAAGGCTGGACCGCCCTAGCAGGCAGTGCTACTGGTTTCACCTGTATTATTTAGTCTTTCCATATTAGCCAGGAAAGCTGTGTCTGATGAGGTGTGGGAATGCTCTGCCCATAGCACCCTTGCTGCTGTCAATGCCAGGCTCCACTGACCTTGGTCAGTGAGCATGATTAACCTTAAGCCTTAACTGGGGTTGTTTGGCTTCATTTTCTGGTGTGAATAGCTACAGTAGCAAAATGGCAGTTTTGACCAGGAAAACTTCCTCTGTTCGGACTGAAAACAGACATGCCTCTTGGAAATCCTTATGACCTGAAGATGTCACTTCCAGTTTTCATCCTGACTCTCCTCCAGAGGTTGATGCCTGTAGAGTCTGCTGGGGGAAAAGGTTGTGTGCATGCTTCCTAACCTACTGCTGCAAAATCAGCTGGGGTAGCCTAGACTGTCAGTGTGACTCGGAACGAATTCAGCTGAGCCGGACAGTGATGGACTGGCCTAACCCCATCTTGCTAGCAGAGCTTTGGGGCAGGTGACCTCTGGAAATGGTGTGCCCATGGGCAGCTGGGCATGGGAGAGTCTTGAAGGGTACAAGAAGATCCTAAGGAAG
Organism: Fregata magnificens; assembly: GCA_013389945.1. NCBI lineage: Eukaryota > Metazoa > Chordata > Aves > Suliformes > Fregatidae > Fregata > Fregata magnificens. Next base: position 39,472 of record WAAD01035899.1, on the reverse strand, counting down.
CTGACTTCTTTCAGCCTTATGCATCTAAGAAGTAACCTGGTAACAATAAAACATCTCATCCACGGGGACAGAGGTCTAGCAGGGCAGAGCAGCAATGTTGTCCTGGTCAAGACTGCAAGAGGAGGCACCTGGCCCTTGGCCATGTTATTTTTAAGCTTGGAAAGCACACGTGGTCTGCAAGAGCATAGCACTAAGGAAAGGAACTCACCAGCACTTCCTGCCCTGCCCTGGCAAACTGATAAAGCCCTTTGCAATTCAGGGTGACCCCAGTTTATTTTTAAAATGTGGCCAGGCGTGGAGCTCACAGAATAACTGGAACACCCAGCTTTGGGCATTAATTCAGGTTTAATTCATTGCCTGATGAATTAAAGAGTTAATGTAAATGTAAAAAGGACAAGAAGGGCCAGCAAACCATCTCCAGAGCGATGTCTGCATAAGGACATGCATCTATGCATGTACATGGGATGTAAAAAAAGGGTAGTTAGTAAATGTTACACAGGGAGGGGCACTTAGCATTATCCTGAGCACCGTGTGAATTTTCTTGCTGCTTGGACAATGCATCTCAATCCTGTTCCCTTCCCTTGTTATTCCAGTCCCAGCCCTCTTGTAAGCAAAGAAATTGCATGCCAACGGATACAGTTCCCGTGTACAGTAAGTGCTCACATTGAGGAAATCTAGGTTCCTGCAGTTTGTTGTGCACTAATGATAACAAGGGCCACTGGGATGGATCTATCTTTATTGCAAGCCCTGTGGAGGGATAAATGAGATTGCCAGAGTTGTTCTCCTTCTTGCCCAGACGCTGGGACAGCAGGATTGCTGTGGTACCAAAACATGCTGGGTTCAGGCCAGGAAGGTGCTATTGCAGGGGGAGAAAATTACAGCCCTCAGCTCCCGGTGCGCACACAGTGCCTCGCCATCTCTTGACTGTCTCTGAAACAGCCACATTCCCACAGCAGAATGAATTGGTTTGTTAGGAATGAGGTTACTCTTTCTGGTTTGATTGATTAGGTATTTTAAGGATAGACTTTATTTCTGTAACGGAAATCCTTTTCTCTCAAAAACACTTTTGAGGCATTAAAGGGGCTGCGTTAAAATGTCCCAGCTGGAAGAAGAAATACCGCTGCTTGTCCATCTTGTCCTTCTGATCTCCCTGTGCTAGGACTGAGGGGTCATGTTGCTCGAAAGAGGGACTGGTGAGCTTGCCACGTCTCAGCAGTGGGCGACAACCTCAGATTGTCCTGCCCTGGGCACGTGCTTGGGACATTGATAGTGATGCTAGCCCTCCAGAAACAGAAATGCCACCTGGGAGGAAACAGCCCAGGCTTCAGCCTGAGCACCCCCTGGCCCAGACCTCTGGGAGGCCTCATCAGGGCCAGGCGGATGCCGTAGCAATGGGACCACATCCCAGAAAGCTGGGAATTAAATTCTTTCATCATGAGCCCCATGGCATGGAAAGCTTTATTACGTGTGAGGTCCAAGCAGCGGAGCCAGTAACCACACAAAGCAACTCCAAAACACCATAGCATTCTTGGTCATGCCAAGGGCCTGTGCAAGGGGAGACATGTGGGACTATTGCTGGCACAGCTGCCTGCAGCAAGTGCAGTGACACCAAGACCTGGGGTTTGTCCTCACAGCCACACTGAGGTCACTTCAAATAGGAATGTGCTGGCTGCAAGCACAGCTGTTCAGGGGGTGCTTGGGGAAGATGGCTTAGATCAAAGCCATGGTGTTTACTAGTGTCTTCCACAGATTAATAGTGAAGTAAGCATTAAAAATAAACAACCTGATGCTTTTAAAACCACTGGGTTAAAGTAAACCCTTTCCAGTTTAGCAATCTTTCTGTCTCTGCCGTTTTTCCAGGGACCACAGTCATGAGGCATCCTGGGGGCCGGGAGGGTTTGCCACAGCCTGATCCTGATGGTGCTGAAAGGCAGGAAGAGCTTTGCCTCTAGTGCCTGCTTAGAAGCACAAAACCATGAAGGCTTGTCGCAACCAGGTGCACATAACCAGCACTGGCAGTGAAGATTGTTCTGATCCAAGCAGGCTGTGTAGGTTCCCAGACATGCTTAACATGGAAGGTGGCCAGGATAGCCCTGCCTATGCCATTGCCACGTCTGCAACCTTAGCCTTATGTTGAGGGAAGCGGTTGTCATCTCCAGCCCTGCTTTTTTACATCTGGGGAGGTCCTGCCTGCTTCTTTCCCTTTCTGTCCTGAGAACTTTAAAGGAGGGAGGAAGGACGTGCCCTCCCACACTGCCCAGCAGCGTCACAGTGGGTTGAGAGTAGCAAGCGCCTCCACAGTTCTGTTCTTCAAAGATAATTTGATAAGAGGACACTTTCATCCTCACTATCTGCTGATAAAGTCTCTTTGGGAAGCTTGGTTGATAACTTGCAGAAACAGGCATGCACTTAGGAGCTTCTAGACTCAAGCAGTTTTTTCAGGGCTAGAAAGGATGCCAAAGCTTTTATTCAACTGGGGAGTTTCTTTCATTTTTCTTCTTGAGGGAATATACTCTGATTCATGGGTCATTCTGCCTTTCTTTCTCTTCCAGGTAAGGAACTGCCATGCCTGTGGGAATCTTCCGGGTGTGCCTAGTGGTGATTACAGCTATTGTCAACCACCCGCTCCTCTTCCCTAAAGAGAATGGCACTGTCCCCGAGAACGCAGAAGAAATCATCCAGAAGATGAAGGAGCGGGAGGAGAGCCTTCGGCTGGAGCAGTTGCGCTTGGAGCAGGAAATCGCAGACCAGGAAGCCACACAGAAGGCTCTGGAAAAGGCTGCAGAGGTAGTGGAGGAAAGCAAAGAGGAAAAAGTCCGATGGGATATGTGGACTGCCCTTTCCATGGTCATCTTCCTGCTGATCGAGCTCTGGAGGCAGGATTTCCAGGAAGGGAATTGGCAGGACACAGGAGGAGAAGAGGATGACATGGCTGTCCTGGGGAAAGCATTTAAAGGAGTGGCCTTCCCTGACAAGGCTGTCTTGGCCAGCTTCTATGAGAAGCGCATCCTGGGTACCACCGGAGACATGGCCAGGATGCGGGAGATGGTGGAAGGCTTTGCAGATGACCTGCTGGAGGCCTTGAGGAGTGTTTGTAACCGGGATGCTGACATGGAAGTGGAGGACTGCATGGGTGTGGGGAGCATGTATGAGAATTGGAGAGTGCGTAAACCTTTTGTCTGTGATCTGATAGTGCCTTTTGCCCCCCCAGAGCCATACCGTTTCCAGTCCCAGACCTGGTGTTCTGGCAACTCTTTTCCCCCAGATGAACAAGGTTATGGCACTATCAAGGTATGCAGGGCAGATGAGGATGTGACAGGTTGCATCTGTGACAAGACTAAACTAGGAGAAGATATGCTGTGCCTCCTCCATAGCCAAGCCAATATCACCAGGCCCAGCAGTGAGATGGAAGACCTCCTGTGCTTCAAAAATACTCAGTATCTGGATGCTGACCAAGTCATGAAGTGGTTCCAGATTGCGGTCACCAAGGCCTGGAACAGAATCTCCCACAAGTACGAATTCGACCTTTCCTTCAGCCTCCTGGACTCACCAGGAGCCCTGAAGATAAAATTTAGGTCAGGGAAATCAATTGCCTTCAACCTCACCCCAGTGGTGCAGTACGAGAACTCTGACGTTTACTTCATCTCTCATTTCCCTCAGAGCAGCCTGGCAGCAGACCTCCCCTCCAGCACTCACTGGTTTCTCACCTTCGCAGTGTATGAGAGGAGGTTCATCCAGCTGGTCTCCAAAACGCTGCCTGCTAACCCCTGCCATGTCAGCTGCCTTCAGATCCTCTCCTTCCTCCATGGGAAGCAGTGCAGCCTCACAGGTGCAAGCGGGCTCACCAACTACCACCTGAAGACAGTGATGCTGCATCTCCTGCAGGCACGTCCCAGTCAGGACTGGGCCCCAGAGAATTTGGAGGCCCGTCTACAGGACATGCTGAAATTCCTGGAGAAATGTTTGCATGAGAAGAAGCTCTACCACTTCTTCATTGGCAATGGGAAGGTACCAGCAGAGCTGGGCTTCCCCATCATATTCCAGAGGGCTGAGCCTCTCAACCTTTTCCGTCCCTTTGTGCTACGCAGGGATGTTTACAGGAAGACAGTGGACACGTTCCACGAGATGCTCAGGAACATGTCTGCACTGATAAATGAGTACACAGTGCACATTCCTCTTGCACACACCAACGGGATCCATAAGGAATCCCTTTAACCAAAGCCAGCAGGAAAACACTCGTTCATCTAAGCACAAGTCCAGAGGGCAGCTTTCCAAAGCCTCCTGGAGACAACTGACTTTGCCAGTACAGCTTCTTGTCTGCAGGTGAACCGGTCCTGGGTCATGGTTTCTGCAGTAAGGAAAAGGGGTGGGGGGAGGATAGGGAGAAACTGGAAGATGTGGGATAAAAGTAAGTTGCTGCTCCACTGGTGTGCTGGCTGGGTTTTATGCAGCTAAGAATGCATTTTTCTATTGTGCCTCAGTCACGCTACAGTGGTGGTGAGCAACAAATGTAACTAATTTATTCAGATGCCTGCAATGCAAATGGTGGTGGTGGCCAAATACTTCATTTCCTTTGGAAGAAGGAGGTAAGAAAAGGGTGGAGGAATCAGAGACAGGATCCTGGGATCGCAGGAGCCTGTCTGCTTGCGGACAGCAGGAGCTCTGTGACCGATGGGAAGCGCAACACAAGACTCGGTGCTGATGTGGGGAGGAGGGTCATGCACAAGATCTGAACTGGATGGAGATCCTTAAATCAACCACAGCTCTTTAATTGAAAGGTAACTGTAGTTATAAAAAAAAGCCTTCTTGATAGGAATTGCAGCAGTAGTTTAAATGGCTTGTCCTGTCCTTCAAAAACACTCCTGCACCCTGCACATTTATTCTCCCTGGGGAGGATGTAGCAGAGCAGGCAGCAGGGTCTATGTCTTCAGACCATTTCCTTTGAGTCTTCCATTTTCTTCATGGGAACATGGCTAGTTGGTTATATTCCTGGCCATTTTCCATGGATAAATGGACAGAACCTTTTTTACCTTAGATAAAAGAGAGAAACACCATTACTGGGTTCTGGCAGTTTGGTTTATTTGTTTGTTTTCCTTACCTCAGGGCAGCAAGGCTGAGAACAGCCAAGAGAGAAAGGACTGCTGCAGGTTTTGCTTTTATAAAAGAAGCAGTTCTCCAAAATTATCCTGTAATGAAGCCAATCTCAGCAGTCTGGTAGCAGGAGGGAATAATCACCCTTCAAATGAGAGTGTGACTGTCCCAGTGTGAAAGAGGTGCATGTGTACCAGAGCTTGGCAGCGCTGTCTCTGCAGCTGCCTTGTGGTCTGTGTCGCATCCCTTCTGCTCCCAGATACCCAGGCAAAAGCTGCCTGTTTGTCTCCGTACAGGCTCTCCTCCATCCTTTTAAAGACTGCTGCTCTGATGAGGCTCTGAGGAGCTGCTGCTAGCAGACTATAATTTGCTGTCAGGAGTGCGATGGGAAAATGACAGCTTCTGCAGGCTTTCAAGCCAGGGGAGAATCTCGAGGCATGTGCTAAAAAACCCAGTGCAGAAATGGAGATGCCTGAACTCCCTCAGGAAGGAGCATGTTAGTGCCGTGCCAGTAGGCTGCCCAGCCCCAGCAAGGTGGCTTTGCTGAATGAGAGGGCTCAGTAGTTCCTCACCCTCCTTCATGTGGTTCATGCAGGATCCAAGCCAGGGCCTCACTGCAGATCTGCTTTGTCCTGGTCCCGGCAGCCTGGCCTCCAGTGCTAAGGAGCCTTTCCTAACCATTTTCTTACACTAGGATTTCCTGCAATGTTTTACACTAGGGCTTCTCTGAATCCTGTTTACAAGTGGGTAGTTGTTCTGGATGGTGAGACCCATCAGGGGTGATATTACCATGACTCCACAGGTCCCTTTTCATCAATCCTCTCTATCGCATGCATCAGAGAGAAGATTTAATCCTGTATCACTACTAGCTGATACAGCATGAGGCTTATTATCCAGCCTGTTGATAAGCAAACTCTCCATAGACGCATCATCTCCTCCCTTTTCCTGGTAAAAAACGTCACCACCTCCTTGATGTCTGCTCTTGTCTGTCCCTCCACCAGTGAGGGACATTTCATGCACGAAGGCAGAGAAAGCTGTAAGTCCTGTTTCCACGCCTGGTTTATAAGAAAGCACAAGTGGGGACAGGGAACTTTTTGCTCAAATTGCTGCTCCCCTTGGCTTTTATCATCACAGCTCTAGGGTGGTTAAGCAATATTTCTGAGCAGAAAGTAAGGGGTAGGAAGCAAAATGAGAGAGAAGAGGCTGGTGGGTAATACCAGTCGGAAAGAGTCTTCATCATGAGTACTTGCTTCAGCACCCTTGGCGATGAGTAACTGGGAGACTGCCAGGGCTGGCAGAGCAACGGGGCAGGACTAATTGCTAACGCTAAAGAGTGCTGTAAGCCCCTGGCTTTCATTAGCACAACGAAGCAAGCCTTCCACAGTAGGAAAGAGGGCAGGAGCAATCTCAGGGACATAGCAAGCAGGTACTGACAAGCAGAGGTACAGGGAGGGTGGGTGAATACTGGAGCCTGGAGGCTACATTGGAAGCCATGTAAGTTGTTTGCAAACACAAGCCATTTGCCATTTTTATCTGCCCAGCTTTACTGCACAGTGCCTGTAGCAGATCCAGCTTTGCATGGGCTGCTGGCAGGCAGGTCGTGCTGAAGCAGTTGTGGTCAGAGTTGCTTCTAAATGTGTTCCCAGCCCAGCCAGAGAGAAATAAAAATTTCTCTGCCATTTCCTGTCAGGAGTCTAAATTTAGCCTGTCCAAAGAACAGAAACAAATTTGTGACCCAGGTCTCTCAGGAAATGACATTCAGGGTTGAAAAATAACTTTTATATAAGGTTGAGCAGGGAGAGGATGAGAAGAAAAGGCTGTTGAACAGAGTAAGGTAACTCCCCTGTTAAAATGTCAGAACAAAGCTTTGTAACGCCAGTCCTACAGGCTTGTAAACATGCCTAAACTCGTCTTTACACAGCTCCAAGCACTGCTGCTCAGACTCAAAGGGAACCTAAACTGATAAGTGAATTGAATCTTTTGTTCTTCATTTTCTGTATTTATGTGCCAGTTCTCTCTTAAGCCCAAACTGACCCTGAAGTGTTCCTGTGGGGTTTAGTTGAACCCAAGCTGGAGCTAAACCAAGGAATTTATGGACTTGATTCCCCTGAAAGCAAATTGCTTGGCTTAATTTTCCTACATGCAATATGCTCATTTTGCCCTGAGCACCTTTTAAGAGGTCTGTTCTGCATTTAGGCTGTGAGGGAACCCACTCATACCTACCTGGGGGGAGAAGTGCTCGCTGATTATAAGCTGTGCTCCAGTAAGCCTCAGGGCAGAGATAATCTTTATAAGCCATATACCAGTATATATACCAGAGGTATATACGTGTCCCATCTGAGGAGATGTGGGTACACAGCATTTCCCTGGGTCAGACCTCTGCAGTGATACAAGGAGGCCATGATGTGAAGCACATCACTCCTTGAACTGCCTTGTCTCTCTTGTATTAAATCTTTGCCCACCAAGTACTAGCCCTATCAGTAAAAGGCCACACTCACATTTCATAAAAAAGGTTTGTAAGACAGTTCAGCTCCATCAGCTATCAGCCAGTAAAAATATCCTAAGACATTTTAGTGCTGCCCATGTTTAGTTCTGCCTTGATTGAAGTCTGGCTGGGCATTCATAGGAAGCAGCTTTAAAGGGTGGGGGTGGAAGTTGGGTTTTGTGGTTTAAAGTGAATAACCTTCTTTTAAAACCAAACAGCATATGACACGTGAGTAACAAACACACAACATCTCTTTGGTAATGCCTGTATCTCTGTGAGAGATCCTAAGGAAGGGTAAACTGCCTGTCCCAGACCTCTTTCTTGTGTCTCAGTGCTGTTCTTGCTATTTGCTCACCAGGTGAATTTAACAGATGAACTCCTATTGGCTTCTGCTGATTTCCAACCACTCCCTCCACCCTCAACTTGTGGTTTTAATATTTTATTATAGGCTCTGTCAAAGCAATGGAATTAGTGGTGGCTTGATAGCAGCCACTGATCTACAACATAGCCTCAGGAGCCATTTGCCTTTAGGAAACGTCTTGGTCTAAGGTTATTATTGTTGTTCAGGAGCTGAATGTCTTCTAAGGGGAGCTGTTGGGAGTTCACTCTTTAGTATGTGGCAACCATAGAATATGGATTCTCTCTCTCCAAGTTGCTCTGTATACAGATCTTATGGTGGTATAAAGATCTATTTCAGCAAAGAAAGACATCCAAAACTTTATCCAGTATTCAAGCAGCAGGATTTGGTGCTTGTTCACCAGATGTTTTTAATGCAAAGCCTTTGCAACGTTTTCTCTGTGGTAAAGAAATGAGACTTTACACACCTGTAACAGCTTAGCTGCTGGTCATTGAGGGGTTAGTTCTCATAGGATCCTACATAGTAAATAGCTTTATTTATTACTTGTCTTTTTGTGGGATTGGGGGTGTGTGTGTAATATGTTAGCTCAGAAGCAAAACTGTAGTATGAAGATCAATCTTGGCAATGCAGCCGAGATGGGCAACAACACCAAAACTCTCCAAACTAAGGTCTTCCTTGATTGACAATGCTGTACTCAAACCGCTGCTTTTATAGCAGGACACTGTTGAATTTGTATAGATCTTCTCATGCAGCTTTATTTATAATAAAGGAAGTCTTGTACAAAATCTAAAGTAGTCTGTTTTGTTTCTAGTTCCCCCTGAAATGTTTCTGAGAGAGCAGAAAGATGGAGTGGGGATATGCCCAGTGCGATCCTAGCACAGTGAGCGCAATAGCAAGAATCCCTGTGATTTCTGACTGCCTGTAGAAATTGTTCTGGATATCTCTGCTCAAAAAACACCCTTTTGTGGCAAGCCCTAAATATTACTGGTAGATGTTGCCCTTATTGGCTGAACCAGAAATCTCCTGAATTTCCAGTTCAGCTAGAGGAATCCTCTTCACCTGCATGTTTTACAGGTATCCACAGCCAAGTTCCAGCAAGTACTCACCACCACCACTTAGCCTCCTGCTTCACCCCTTTCCCTGGTTTAAGGGAATGGCACCTCCTTGTTAATATTCTAATGTGCTCTGGCTCTGGAAGGAAATCCAAAGCTAGTTATGAATTCATACAATAAAAACAGCACTGTTTCCTTGGCGACATGTCTTCCAGCCCCACAGAATGCTCTGCACACCTTTAACTAATAACTCTGCCTTCCAGTGATCGCTGGGGCTGAATCAGCATTGAACAGGTCTGAGAAGTAGCTGGCTTAAGAGTTGCAGCGCAAGTCTACCTAGCCAGGAGTTACAATTTCCCAGGGTCAACCACACTGCGGTAAATGGAGCTTGTGAGTGCTGTGGCCCAGGACCAACAGCAGTCTTGGTTGTTTTAGTGCAACTTTTTTTTATTTAAAATAAATAAATAAAACCCCAACATAAACCCACCATGCTTTAAAGCTCATTCTGACAAGCTCAGTAACATTTTCTCCACTGAGCTGTTGATTTCCTGGAGTATTTTTTACTGCATCTGTGTTGCCATGTAACAGAAGGGGTAACATCAATATGAAATACTTTTTCAGAAGGGCAATTAGGGTTTTGGTCCATGCGATGGCCATTATTACAGTATTATCTGCCATAGTAGGCAGATGCAGAGACAGAGAGAGGCCAACCCCAGCCACTAGAGATTGTTTCTGGCTGCCTCTTCTAGTAGTAAAACAGTTTTCCTCTAGGCTTTGACCTGGATTCTTTCTTCAGAGATTCAAATTCTTGTGCTTTTCCTTATTTCCAGGCTTTCTTAAAGCCCTGATTCCAATGTGCTGACTTTCACTAGAAGTCTAGCAGCCTAGAGTTTCAGCATACAATTATGGCTACACTGCAGTCCAGAAATGTGCTTCCCACACCTGTAGACAATATTCCTAGAGATGGACAAAAGCTCCTGAGGTAACAATGACCTGGCAGCTCAAACCTTAAACGTGTGCTTTATGGCTGGAGATTTAGCTAGCGCACTTAGACATGGCTATCTGTTTATGCTTGCTTGGTGTGTAAAGTCACTGTCCTGGGAAGTCCTTCACTCCTTGAGCAAAGGGACAGATCATCCCAAGCTTGGCTAATGAGAATGTGAACTTGAACTGAGGGTAAACCTCTTGGTCCTGTCCTCTCAGTCTCATCAATATGCAATTGCCTTTCACTTGCAACTGTATTTATAAAAAAAAAAAAAGGAGCTGTCTTTTATTCATGATCGTACCCCACCAGCACAGCGTGGGGTTTGTGCACTGAAAGCCCTGCATTGTGGGCCTGGAAATGGTGTGCATACCAGCCATTCCCTCCCGCTGCTGCATGGTTAATTGCTCTATGTCACGTTCCAGGTCTCTCTCCCCTTCAACATTCAATTTCTTCTAAAACCAAAACTCCGAAGAGAAAATTCACCAAAAAAAATCCTGATTTTTACTTAGATTTAGAAAGCAGCACTCTCTATTCCAGCTAGAGGCATCTCTAATCTCAGGTTTTATTGCCACTTCAAAATAAGCCCTGAGAAGAGAGATGAGTTTGTGGTAGTCTACTTTTTGACATTTTTTCAGCACATTGAGAATAAATAGCTGAATATGGGGAAGTTACACAAAGCAAATCAAGTCTGTCATACATCAGAAAACCTCCACTAGGTCTTGGCTTCTGATGCTATCAGGCCTATGTGGGAAGGTGAGTACAAGATTAAAACAACCAATGCATAGCAGAGTGAATATCTCCACTGCCCTAGTTCAGTAGATGATCAGACCTTAAAGACCTGGGCATTTTTGCTTTCAATACCCATATGTTGTTTAAATGTTTTAGATGGCAGAAACTGACTCAATAATTATGGGTAAAGGTCTTAGGTATTTACAATTTCACTTTTGGGGCAAGAATACAAGTAACATTTACCTCCTTCTCCCTTATTGTCCAATAAAACTCCTCCTTTGGTCATTAAAAGCTTCCCATAAAGTCTCCTTGTAACACTTAAAATAAAGACTTTGCTGGTTTACATCTGTGTCTCTAAGCTGTAAACTCAGAAGTCACAGTAACTGTCTATTATTCTGTGTTAGGGCCTCCAATATGGTGCTGTAAAGTTACTGTGACATTGGGCATTGAATGCCACTTCATTTGAAAACTTCAAAACAGTATTTTAAATGCTGGAAATTTGGAAACAGATCAAATAAAAGAACATGAGAATGGCAGGTACAATGTTAACTGTGAAACTTCATTTTAATGAAGGTTTTCAAACAGAGTTCAGAGTTCCTCCAGTTTCCCAAAATCCCAAATCATCTGAGTTTGCTGAAGTCCATCATCAACAACCCCCTCCAAACCCACTGAGGGGTACACACCTTTCTCAGACGAGTTCTTTCAGACTGGGGTTGTTTCAGCTGCTTGCTCTCTACTAGGGCTCTCTCAGGTAGACACTCCTGCCAATAAGCCCAAGCGGAGTCACATCAGCATTTAGATAAATGTACTAGCACAGATGTCTGAAGCATGTCTCTCCAGTGTGATGAGCTGCTGTACTTGCTACAGCCTGGTCCTCCTCTCTCTACACAAGTTTCCCCATGACATTTAGGATTGAAATCAAGTTACCCCTGTGTGGTACCTGACTTTTGGGAAAACTCAGAAAGGTCATGAAAAGCCTGTGAATGCAGGTCCAGTCTGCATCCCTGGTTGCCCAGCACAGTGACAGACTTCACTGGACAGGTAACACTTGCAAATGCAATAAGCAGCCTTTTCCACAAGCACAAGAAAAAGATCTCCTTTTATGCACTGCCAGGATATGTAACTGTTATATCGGGCAGTTCTTACGGATTTGACGTGAAACACCCCTGTATCTCACACCCTTCATGGTAACCACATACATACTTCTGATTAGCTAATACTAAAGATCTGCAGACCTTAGAAAAATTGTTTATTCCACACAGGAATGCATTTCTGTTTCCCAATTCTGCACAATGTTGTTTTGCTGCTATGCAAATCAGGGTGATGTTTGTGTTGATACAAATTAGCACTTTTCAAGCATTGAGTCATCCAGAGAGGCAGGCAGGACAGTAAAGCCAGGAGAATAATTCGCAGCTAATAATTTATCTAATGACTTTTTACCACTCATGGAATATCCACAAGCAAGGACAGAATCTCCTTTATTTCAAGTAGGCAGAAACGTCTGTGTTATAAAAAAGCAAGCGCAATCTCGGAGGATACGGTGACCTACAGGCATGCTAACATTAACTTGGTCAGGTACCACTAGCAGTCAAGCTGGGAGCACTGGTCTCAGAATGGGATACTGCTCAGGATTTGCCCATGTCTTGAGCAGGTTTCATCCTCTCTGCTCAACTCTGTGTAATGGTTCTTTGCTTGCAGGTCTAAAAGCTAATTCAGGTCTGTCCCCAAGTGCCACTGGCACAGTATCAGATATGTGTCTTGTATTTATCTGAATTGTGTTTGTTTGGAAAGAGAATTTCTCCAGGTATTGGTTCAGTGGCTCCAACCAAACATCTGAGCTGTTGTACCCCTTCCAAGTAAAATTCCAGGCAGTCCTGCCTTTTTCTAAAACGATTAATTCATTACAGCAACATAAACTAGGTTATTTTTAGCCCATTTCCTATGCAGTCAGTGTGTGCATGCATATGGGGGAGGGGGGAAGGAAGAGGAGGGTCTATCCCTTCATCTCCTGCCAAGTAACTTTTGAATCCATCAAACAACTTTAACCAAATTTGACAGATCTGTAGAGAGCTCAGAAATACTCAGCTCTGATAAATTTGAGGCAAACAGGCAGAGGTGGACTCTCATAATGCTGAGAAAGTGCACAAGCCATCTTTTAGATGTCCCCAGTGCAGTAAAAGGCATTTGGTACTCATGCTTTCCTAGACCTGAAGAAATAAGCTGTGAGGAAACAGGGTTGTGTTACTTCTGCTACTCTCAAAATGATCCGCACAACTTTGTAACAGAGCCTTGAGAGAAGATGGAGATGGCAAACAGATATTCCTATTATATCTATTGGACAAGTCTGGTCCCAAAACAGAGGTCTGAACAAGCCCATGATGTAGATCAATTAATGTTATAGTGTTCTTCAAAAGAAACTTCACTTTCTAGTTCTGTTACATTTAGGAGTGTCATCTTGGACGACTCAGCTGCTAGAAGCAAAACCTCTGGCTGCAGAGGCTTGAGGGACTCTGTAGAGCAAAGCTTTTCAGTCATTGTTTGCAGAGGTTCTGCCTTTGAATAAAGGCACTGAGTTTTTAAGCAATTATGAATCTGTATAGATAAAACCAGAGCTTATCCAAACTTTTAGAGGAGAAAAAACCACAAAGGATCAACAATTTCTGTCTTGAAGGTGGGTATCTTACTTTTATTGATCCGCTCGGAGGTGGAAGTGCAGGAGATGCTGAGGTGAAACATTTAAAGACAGCCCTCACTGTTCAGGCATTTGAGTGCTTGTAAAATGTCTGACTGTGGCACTGTTTTAAAAATTGTGCACAAGAATGAAGACTAAAACCCCAACAAAGTTCTCAAAAGTGTCTTAGGTGCTCTGCAGGAAAAGGAGTTGATTTTCAAATCCACCAACAGACCCACAACCATTAACAGTCTCAGCAAAGACTTAATCATGTGTAAGGAGCCAAGATTAAATTTCTGTCTGTATTGTGCTGCTTTCCAGAAGTGTCATGACACTTATAGTGTCATTGGAAATCCAGTTAGGCACCTTTCTGCAGACAATCTAACAGTCAGGATCCAACACAGTGCAATACAGGCCCAGCAGGCAGAGCTAGGCAGAACTGGGATCAGTAAACCACATTGTTCACAGCCTGACTCAACAGTCACTTCACTTCCCCAGGCGCATCAAGGCAGAAATTCATTATATTGCTTCCAACCTTCAGTCTTGCTCTCTAGCCCTCTGCTGGGAATCAAACAGCACAGAGGGATTTCCCAAATCCACAGGGAGATAGTGCTTAGCTTGCTAACATGTTCCAGGTCTCATCCCTGCCAGCTTGCACCAGGCAGGGCAGGGCAGCCCTGGATGGTTCTTGTGCCTGTAAGCACAGCGGCTCTGCCTGGCCTCCGTCACACAGGCGTTCCCACGGGACAGAGGCGTTCTGCGCTCTCAGCACAATATTCCTGCCAGTTCAGTTCACCTTCAGGGTTATCACATCATGTCAGTATTATGAAGCTCCTGTATGCAAAACTAGAGAAAAGCAAGGCTTGTCCACATGCGGGTTTCTACCAATGGCCCCACACTGCCTCTCTCCTGCCAAAGCCACACCTGGCATAGCTTTGGAAGTGAAAAGTTTCATCCAGAGCAGAGATACACCAGCACAACACAACCGAGCTACATAAAGCATATGAAGAGGAATTGAGAGGCGCCAAGCCTGTGGGTTTGAAGGCATGGGTTATATTAGAGTTGCCTTCCCACAAGGAGAAACAGCTGATTCATCACCCTGCCTTAGCTATTACAAGTAAGAGGAGACAGACTCTGCTTCCAAGCCTAAACAGGCACAGAAAAGAGCTGTGTGATGAATGTAGAGGGGAAAAAACCAGCCACGCTCTGACCTGGGGATTGGCCCAGAGCGCATTCCCATTGAGAGCTCCCTTCTGAGGATGGTTTGAGTGACAGGAGGAAAGGCACAAAAGCATCCTTTGGGGAAATGGGAATGTATGCAGAGAACTGCAGGAAGGACAGTATTAAGCCATAATGTCTCACTGTTGGTCCTCATTGATTCTTCAGGTCTGAAGTTGACAGCTTTTTCCTCCTTTTCCCAGCCCTCCTATGCCTTTGCTGTGCAGCCACATAGGTGACTCATGCAAATGGTTTGCAGCTTACAGGAAACACTGTCTGCTCCCTATTCAGCTTGTGGCCGTTCAGTGCCCCTTTTCTTGGCTCCATTTCCCCTGGAAAGATGGCTTTTTCCATCAGCTTTGCCAAGAGTGGTGGTTCTAAGATGCAAACCTGCAGCATGTGCTGTAACCCTCACAGACTGCCTCCTGCATGTCAGAAGATGGCTGTGAATGGCACAGAACAGGCTCAGTACGTTGGTCCCTTCATACAAGCTGCATTCTAACTTCCTCGTGGACTCAGATACAGTGTTACTGCACACTGCTAAACAGCTGTCACGCTCCACCCCAGACACACCTGCATCTCACTGACAAGTTTTAAAATTCCTGTTTTAACAAATCAGCAAAGTGTTTTAGGAGTGGAAAAATCCTAACAACATCCCATGGCATTGCTAATTTACTCAGCTAAATCAGCAACTGCCATCCCTGTTGGCTTTGGACCAGCAGCAGCAAAGACTGGTTCCATGTTATAGAAATTGGGGATGGTTTAGTAAAATTGCATCTGATCTCATGACTGTGAAGAGACTGCATTTTCATCAGCCATTCCCAAGTGAAACCAATGTCCAAGGAACAGAGCAGTGAAATAATCAAGCTACTAGCAGAGAAAGGAGACAGGATAAGAAACAGCCAGTTCTCAAACCTCGATAACGCAGGGGAACATGACAGATGCCACAACAGTGGAAAACTGGGGAGCGCAGGCCCAAGAGATGTAACACCGTGCCAACAACACACACCTAGCACATGCACTCACATGCAGCCAGGCACCTCTGATGAGCAGGACAGACAGCTGTTAAATGAAACATGGCAAGAAGCTGAGATTTCCTTTTCTCTTCCTTTTTAATTGATTAGAAAAAGCAACAAAGCCACAGGCATCTGTATGGAGTTCACACAAGTGTTTCAGGTGTTCCTAGTTGCCGACATTTGAGACTTTTCAAACCAGTATCTCCCAGTTACTGCCACTTCCAGCACAAGAATCACAGACCCTTCTAACACCTTGCTGGACAGACTCTTCTCAACAATTTCCCCAAGCAAGGGCCTTCTATCATAGCCACAGCCCCATTCACCCAAGTTCCCACCCAACTTACCCAAAACTCAGCAAACCTTCCCAGATCTGATAGCCTGGGATGCCCACCCTTCCCTCCATCTTGACTCCCTTCCACCTTGCTCTTAGCTTCAATATAAGGGATCCTAAAATTATAATGAAAAACAAGAGGCTGGACCATGTCTTGCATTATGGTACCAACAACCATCTCAAGAACATCAATAAAGATACAGGGACATGCTACAAATGCAGGACAGAACAAGACCCAATGCCTTGCTAATCTGAAGTATCTATCCACCATGCTCCTAAACTATTTTTACAAGACAGCCTCTGTCCTTTTTTGTCTGACACCAAACTTTATTTTTTCTTTAACTTGTGCTGAGAGCAGTTATATTTGGCAGCACAACAGGGAACAAAAATAAAAATTCACCATTGTTTTTGAAAGCAATAGCACCATCAACAACTTTCAAGAGCAAAATATGGAGCAGAAGGTAAATACAGTACTTGCTGTACAATTTGATCCACAGAAGATTTTAAGGAGAACTGTGACCAAAGGGCAGAGCTGTTCATCTGCTTGATCCTTTTATTATTAACTTCCCTCTTTTTCCTCTGTGGACCAAAACTGAAGCTATGTGTTTTCTTTTCTTGGCCTCTTTAAACTAATATGATGTATCCTTTACACCCACCCACCATGAAAAGAGAGCATCAGTCCATTTCACATAACTTTTCCTTTCCTTTGAAGACTAGGCCAAAGTGTTCCATATTCATTACCACATCAAGAACACTTTGCCTGAGGCCTGCATTTCTTGGTGGGCTGTAATGAGTTCAAGACCCCAGCTGTCTGCTTGTGGATTTAGAACACTGATATTTAATACTAAATTATAAGGCAGAATATTTCGTTTTACTTCTTTTTTTGCTGAATTAGCATATTTATAATGGTACACTCTACAGCCACTAAGAGATGAGGAGAGCACATGTCTCTGTTTGGACAACACAGACTCTGGGTTACCATGGTCTGGCCCTAGCCGGTTCAGTTTTTGGATGCCAGTCTCTGGTCTTAACCCACTATTGGATCTCCCTAATGTCACATCTCCCACTAGCATCCAATAATACACTGGAGCAAACTGCAACATATTCCTAGCATGTTTATAGAAGCCAACTTAGAGCCTACTATACTAACAGCTTTAACAAGCCCTACAAAAAGCAGAGCAGCTAATAAAACCAAAATGTTCTGCAGTTAATCCTTGGAAGTTTGCCACCGAGATCCCACCAACACCATTTCAGGGATAGTGGCTTCATCAAGCTCAAACCCTGCTTTCATCTAATGAAACCGCCTAGATCCACGTTCTGACAACATACCTCACAGTTTTGTTTCCTCTGGGTTCTCTAATGACAATCCACAAAACATGTACAGCATCAGATCTGGACTGGGAGATTTTTTAAAGAACATCAGCATTCTGGAAGGAACAGCAGAGTAATTAATATTTCTCTAAGTAGTGCCAGATGTGTTTAAAAGCCACAAAGATAAACAGGAGGGCAAAACCTGCATAGTTTGGATTAAAGCTAGTAAGAGCATAAACAATCCCCTCCAATAGCCATAAGCTGACAGACCAAGTTCCTGCTAATTCTTTTTCCTCATCAAATCTGTCTTTCATATCTGCTTTCCTACTTGAAGTTACACAAGCACGCGCCTCCTCAGAGTTAGTGTGCTGGGGTAGAACATGTTAAAGGTAAAAAAAGATTAGTCCAGTTTTCCTCCAGAAAAGCTCCAAGACACTCAGTGCCTCAATTATCAGGAAAACTATGAACCACTACCTTCTGCTCTGCTACATTACCTCACTGCAATGGGAAACAGATAGGAACAGTCTTGTGTATCTCATGACAACTGCCTTAGGACCACAAGAACCACAGCCCTGTCCTTGAACATACTGCTTTGGCTTATTTCTTTCTGCATGCTTACTCCCTGGAATTATGGCTAGTTTGGGTTGTTAGTGGTCTGACAGAGAATGACATACACAGCTGAGCAATATCAGAATGGGTCATAGTTCTTTCAATCCCCTATGTGGAGAGAAAAAAGGAGAAAAAAAAAAGAAGAGGAAGAAGTCTTTCCTGTGACTACTTTTGATTCAAATAATCTTGTCCCCACTCTGCTATATTAACATATAGGATAGCTTCAAAAGGTGTCCAACTGCAAAGCTCTGATCCTGCCATTTACCTGCTGGAACAGAACATATTCATTCCTTCACCAGCAGCAAGACACCACCAGTACATAATGCTCTGACTGAACTTCTACTTCAGTTCTGTGATTTCACTTACATCTTGACATGTATAGCAACACTTTGAGTTCTGGAGCAGAACAGAAAATAAATGTCCTTCTGCTCAGGATATGGTTTCTGTTAGCTTTACTCCCTACTCCAGCCTTTAGGAGAATTGAGGTTAGGACCTAGAATAAACATGACCCTACTTCAGAAGGACAGAGAAGGATTATAACCACATACTCCCCTAGCATATCTAGCCCAAACTGGAAGCCATTACTAGATGGTCCCTGCAAATGTGACTTTAGCAGGGATAAGTGGATAGGGTTGCAAGTTCAGTGGTTTGGCAGCAGTGGTGTCTAAAGGAGAGGACAGTTTGTACTAGGTAACCCCATCTTAACTTCAGAGACCACACTATCTGTTTTAGCCTTTACAGTGCCTCCCTCCTTTCTGCGCAACCAATCCAGTGACTAATAGCTGCCTGGAAACAGGAAGGAAAAACTGTCTTTAAAGACAACACTGTTTGCCTTTTATTTATTTTCAAGACACCAGTATAACAATTTTTAAACCGAGTAACAGGGTCAGTTCAGGGACTGCCCACCAGCAATGCCTGCAAAGAGGCCAGAGATAACAGAACACCACCTCTGAGTAAAGCCCACGTTTTCCTTCACGCGATATACATGGCCAGCAGTGACTTTCCATCTCCTGCCTGAATCCAGCAGATCCTCCTCCTGACAGGAAGGAGTGGAGTTCACAGAAGACTTCTCAGCCTTTTCAGCACAGATTTATTCCCCATTATGAAATGCAACTACAGAAGCGCCCACACCAAATTACACTAGATGCCCACAGCTCACACTGAAAAGAAGCACTGACACTTCAGCAAGCATGTGCCTACTGGCACCTCAGAGCCCATAATCACATGCCTCAGGGCTGTTCTTCAAATAGAGCTGGAGGTAATCTTTGAATGTCTGTGGGTCAGTCATTGTAGCCTTGACAGCAGGGTCCTCCTTCATGGCCTCCATCCAGCGTTGGAGCTTTGGGGTGTGACTCAAAGAGCTACAGGAAAAGGAAAGAGACTGAGTAACGCAAATGGGAAACTTGGAGGGCATTGAGGACGCAAAACAGCTTGAGCGGTTCTATTTTACTGCTTGTTTTGCTTTCTCCCTCCCAGTATAATGTTCAGCTCAGAGCAGGTGACAGAAATACATATCAGATCATAGAAGACAGACTAGCATTTAGAAAGTGAAAGAATTCTTACAGAGCTTGTACACTCTGCAAAGCTGAGAAAAAACACAAATGAGCACTTATTGTGCAAGATATCAGCATGTTTTTGTTTATGTTATCCCTGCTGCAAAAACCCACAGCTCTTATTTATCATCTGCTCTAAGTTGAGGGCAGAGGTTTGTGCACCACTGCCTCCCTCTGGAATGCTTTGTTAATGGTGATTCTTGAAACAAATGCTGTGTGCAGTGGTTGAGTTCTCCACAACTCACAAATCTCTTATCTCCTCTCTCTTGCATACCAAGACAAGCTGTGCAGTTTGTACTACCCTGCAACCCAGCAGCTCAAAACACACAAACAGACCTGATGAAAACAAGCCTGTTTACAGAAGATCCCTGAACAACTCATCTCTCTTACAAGAGGATGCTTCCCCCAAACTGTAACACAATACAAACTTTCTTCAGCAGCCCCCAAGAGTGGCCCATTGCTGCAAAGTGTATGCAAAGAATATTTATGCTGAGGCACTTTAGTACGCGCTAGAAGCCACGCAAGGTACTCACTCCTTCAGCTGGAATGGTTCCAGACGTTCAAACCATGGCCAGATCATGTAGTCAAGCATGGAGATTGAGTCCCCACCATAAAACACAGTGTTGCGTTTGGACAGAATCTGTGAGGGACAAGAGATGACAATTGCCCTCAGACGGAAAATTACCACAGCAGGACACTACCGTAACAAAACATTCCCACCTCGTAGTGGAATGTAGGCATACTGAAGGGATCAGACAGCAAATAACACAGATACAGCACATTTCTCCTGTGCACACAATATCTGGAGAGTCAGAGCTAGTCAGTAAAGCAGCTGTAGTATCAAGCTTAACTATTTCATACACTGTCAATCCAGCTCTTCTCCAGTGGTTCAAAAACTGTCACAAAATATGAATCATTAGCGAGCTGCAGCTTGTGCACAAACAAAAAGTAATTTAGCTCTCAGAATCTGTCGGTTCGTGACTTCTTACTTGTCAAAAAGCATTAGTGGCACAGACTAATCAAACATAGCAATGCACATGCATTTCTTGAGCAATAAATCCAGATAAGTTTAACATCCAGGTAAACTAGAACACCGTTTTAGTGGGGACTCTTTTCCTATGGCACTTGAGGCCAAGTGGTGTCAGGAAAGCATTTCTAACATTACATCTGGAACTGGATTTGATTCCAGGTGCAAAGGGAACAGGAAGCAAGAGTAACATCCACATACACCAGAAAAAGGTCCCCACAGCTCAGCACAGAAGGCAGGGCCACAAAGAATCCAGAAAGTTCTCCTGTTACATTTATGTTTCTGATACATTTCAAGTGCCACGGTCATTCAAGTTTAACATGCTTTAAGGAACCTCCAGAGCTTGGTCTCTTCTTTTATAAGACTAGCCCCTCTGTTTTCAGGCACTTTGGCATTTTAAAGGTGGAACTCAAAGAGACCTCACAAATCTTTGTCTTTTGGGCACACAACACTATACTCGTATGGCATTTACTCCCTGTCCCCTAACCCCCATGATCTAGTAGAAATTTTAAAGCAGTCCTTCAGGAAGCATCAAGCTGTTTGAATTACCAGGTGTCTAGCAGAATATAACCCAGCAGTTGCACAGCTGCAGAGACAGGAACACAGCTCCCTCTGTCGGGTAGCAGCAAACTAAATACAGAAGTGTTTCAAAACACTTCCCTTCCTGAATATCTCTTGCAGTAGGCTGAGTGAAGTTTGCATGGCTCTGTTCCTTCCTCCCACCCTCAGCTGACCTTCAGCTGCTGCTGCTGCAAAATCCTTCAGGGTACAGTAAAATAGAGACACTGAAGGAGCAGCAAGTATTTCACAGCATTAATAAAGCAGGAAGAAGGTTAGTTCTTCCTTAATGTTTAGTAGTTTAATATTTCAGGGAAGTGAAACACACATGGCTTCCCCCAAGAACTCATTTGTCATCTGCACTACTCCAGCATCAGCCTGATCAGACAGACAAGACTACCCTGAAAACAATTCTACTTTGGCAACTCAAGGGGGTGGGGAAGCAGAATGCACAGGACTGTTAGGAGAATTAGGAAAGTACTAGAAAGCTATTGGTAGCTTTGCACCAGAAGAGAAACACTCTGGAGGAACACTTCTTGATCGAGCCAGACAAGCATTAGTCGTGGCTGCTAAAGACACAGAAGTAATGGGTTCATGATAAAGGCAAGTTTGACAGCTGTTCAGACTAGCCAAAAACCACTACTGATAGGGACTGTGAAGTTGCTAATACAGCATCAAAGCCACCTGACACTTCCTGGAGCTCTGCTGAAGTTGCATTACACCACCGTAGCAGAACATGGCCCACGGCTGGATTTCTGCAAGGGACAGATTACATTCTGCTTCCCCCCACACTCAACAAAGATAAGCTCTTGAACGAAAAAGATTTTATATCGTCACCGGGGTATCTGCACTGATTCAGGCCAGAAATAACACTGGCCCGTTACTCGATAAGCATGGTCACCTCCAACAGGGACATAGACAAAGCAGAAATGTTTAATGCTTTCTTTGCCTCCGTCTTCAACATCGATGATGGGCTCTGGGACCCCCACAACCCTGGGCTAGAGAACCATGACTGTGAGAATGATAAACTCCCAACCAATCCCGAACTTATGCGGGATTTGCTGCTCCAGCTGGATCCCTATAAGTCAATGGGGCCTGATAGGATTCATCCAAGGGTACTTCAAGAGCTGGCTGATATCATAGCGAGACCTCTCTCAATTATTTTTCAATGCTCTTGGGAATCTGGAGAGGTCCTAGTTGACTGGAAGCTGGCAAACATCCCAATCTTCAAGAAGGGCCACAGGGATGACCCCAGTAACTACAGACCTGTCAATCTCACCTCTGTGCCTGGCAAAATTATGGAGAAGATTATTCTGGGAGTTATTGAAAAACACCTGAAAAACAACAGTCATTGGTCCCAGCCAGCACGGGTTCACGAGGGGAAAGTCCTGCCTAACAAAATTTCTTTCTATGACAAGGATACCCACCTAGTGGACCAAGGGAAGCCAGTCGATGTAATCTTTTTGGATTTCAGTAAAGCCTTCGATACTGTCTCTCACAGTATCCTCCTGGACAAAATGTCCAGCATACAGCTGGATAAACACATAATGCAATGGGTGAGCAATTGGCTGATGGGTCGGGCTCAAAGGGTTATAGTAAATGGGGTTACATCGGGTTGGCGACCAGTCACTAGCAGGGTTCCGCAGGGATCCATCTTGGGGCCAGTGCTCTTTAATATCTTCATAAATGACTTGGATGCAGGACTTGAAGGATTACTATCAAAGTTTGCTGATGACAGAAAATTGGGAGGAACTGTTGACACTCTCGAGGGCAGAGAGGCCCCGCAGAGAGATCTGGACAAATCAGAGCGCTGGGCAATCACCAACCGTATGAAGTTTAACAAGGGCAAGTGTCAGATTTTGCACCTGGAACGTGGCAACCCTGGATGTACGTACAGACTGGGGAACAAGAGGCTGGAGAGCAGCCCCGCGGAGAGGGATCTGGGGGTTCTGGTCGACGGCAAGTTGAACATGAGCCAACAGTATGCCCTGGCAGCCAAGAGGGCCAACTGTGTCCTGGGGTCCATCAAGCACTGCATTGCTAGCCGGTCAAGGGAGGTGATTGTCCCGCTCTACTCTGCACTGGTGCAGCCTCATCTTGAGTACTGTGTGCAGTTTTGGGCGCCACAGTATAAAAAGGATATGAAGCTACTAGAGAGTGTCCAGAGGAGAGCCATGAAGATGGTGAAGGGTTTAGAAGGGAAGCCATATGAGGAGTGGCTGAAGTCACTTGGTCTGTTCAGCCTGGAGAAGAGGAGACTGAGGGGAGACCTCATCGCGGTCTACAGCTTCCTCACAAGGGGAAGAGGAAGGGCAGGCACTGATCTCTTCTCCCTGGCGACCAATGATAGAATGTGAAGGAATGGCAAGAAGATATGCCAGGGGAGGTTTAGGCTGGATATTAGGAAAAGGTTCTTCACCCAGAGGGTGGTGGAGCACTGGAACAGGCTCCCCAGGGAGGCAGTCATGGCGCCAAGCCTGACAATATTCAGGAAGCATTTGGACAACACCCTCAGACATATGGTGTGAATTTTGGGGTTGTCCTATACAGGGTCAGGAGTTGGACTTGATGATCCTTGTGGGTCCCTTCCAGCTCAGGACATTCTATGATTCTATGATTTCAGCAGAGCTACAGCAAAGATGCTCTTCAGCAGCTCAGACTCCTCAGCCCTTGCTCTTAGAACATGCTGCAAGGTCTTACATTTAGAGCAGAACAAAGATGTTTAAGACAACAGCAGTCAGCTAGAATTCAAAAAAACTCCACAAGTCCACACAGTCTTCATCATACAGATGAAGTTTAGTTTAGCGACTTGCAATTTACTCTAATGGTGCTGTTGTGCATCCTAGGCTGCGGGGAGTAAATTGAAAGACTGTTCATTGCTGTAACTACCAACTAAACGAGAACAGATCTAGCTCCAAAGGCCAAAGCATGGAAGAAAAAAGGGATCATACAATGACTGGCAACCTGCTCATTATCATGAAATACTCTTACCTCTTCAAGTCTGCCAAACTTTTCAGCTATCTCTGCTTTCAGTGCCGTGGTGTCCTGTCCATCTTTGACTGCCACAAAATACTTGAAAACTATGGGTGTTATCTATACAAAGGAAAGTATAAAGTTTTTAATGTTCCTATTACAATAATACAAGCAAGTCACTCAGAGCTTAAAATGTTAAGTTAGATGTTAAGATACTAGATGCAAGCGAAATCTTAAAGATTTAACTTTAAAGAGTTAAATAAAGTCCACTAATAAAAATCTTTTATACTTCAGAGAAGGTAAGCAAAGACTCAAAGGAAGAATGAATGCAAATACTAATGAATTTTAGTCTTATAATAAGGAGAATAATGAAAAGAAGGGCACGTTTCTGATTTGAACACACTAACAAAAAAAGTAGCAAAAAAGGTAGCATGGTGCAGAGTGGTACTCTCTTCCCAGTTACACATTTCTGAAATTCAAATGCACTTTAATTATGAACATTTAAGGCACTTTAGCAAACAGATATGCAGCCCCAGATACGCAGGCTTCTACAGACATGTGCATTTTCTAATTTGGTAACTGCCAAAGAAATTAGCATACAGTACCAGAAAGTTGCCCAGTGGCCAAGCTTAACTAAATTATTTTCTTAAAAGCTCACAGACAAACATTTTTCTAAGATCTTGTCGTTCATACAACCAACATTCAGTGCACATTTTGTTTCTTGCAACATGCTTCCCTGTAACCGTCTTCCCATCATGCCTATTCAGAAAGGCCTGTTGTAAATATATCCTCCCTTCTGTCCCCCTTCTTTGTCCACATCTCTTTGCATCTTCCATTGCTTCCTCTCCTCTGCTGCCTCATATCCAAGCTGACTTCCTTCACTTCCTAAATGCTTCAAAGCACATGCTTGTACAGAGAGGTTACTTCCAGTCAGCCACAGTGCCCACCTCCAACCCCTACTGAGAGCCAAAACCAGTCTCCTTATACATGTCCCACATCTACAACCATCTGCCATCTCTTGTCCATGGTTGTAGGCTCTCTCAGTCAGGCACTCTTCACATTCTGCATTCATACAGTACTTCCTACTGAAAGACTTAGATTAAAATACAGCAACTGTCACTGCCTAGGTCTCAAGCATTCAGCTGGTTTGGTCTACTAACCTTTGCTCTATTGTAGGATGCTCAAAATCCTGCCTCAGTCATACACACTTTCACTAGTTTGGCTGTCTTCCTGCATCCATCCCTGCACATAAATGCTGGGAGCAATTCAGACACACAGTGGTTTGTATGTGCTCACAGCAAGAGACCCCAAATAATCCCTCCAGTTATTTAAATGCTTGTGCTGGTATTGGCTGGGGTAGAATTAATTTTCTTTATAGTAGCTAGTATGGGGATATGTTTTGGATTTGTGCTGGAAACAGTGTTGATAATTCAGGGATGTTTTCATTACTGCTGAGCAGTGCTTACACAGAGTCAAGGCCTTTTCTGCTTCTCACACCACCCCACCAGCGAGTAGGCTGGGGGTGCACAAGAAGTTGGGAGAGGACACAGTTGGGAGGGGACAGCTGACCCTAACTGACCAAAGGGATATTCCATACCATATGACATCATGCTTAGCACATAAAGCTGGGGGGACAAGAAGGACAAGACATTCAGACTGATGGCATTTGTCTTCCCAAGTAACCACTATGTGTGACGGAGCCCTGCTTTCCTGGGGATGGCTGAACACCTGCCTGCCGATGGGAAGGAGTGAATGAATTCCTTGGTTTGCTTTGCTTGCATGCATGGCTTTTGCTTTACCTATTAAACCGCCTTTATCTCAACCCACGAGTTTTCTCACTTTTACCCTTCTGATTCTCTCCCCCATCCCACTGGGGGGAGAGAGCAAGCAGCTGTGCTTAATTGCCAGCTGGGGTTAAACCACAACAATGCTTTTCCCAGACACAAGACCTGCCTTAAAGGATGAAAGCCACATTGGCAACAGAGCTGCACATTTTGGTGCTATGGTAAAGTAAGAAACACAATCCCACCCTGATCACGCAGTACCTTTGAGAAGTGTTCCAAGAGCATCTTCTGAAAGGCTCGCTCATATGGGTCCGAAGGCATCAACTTCTTTCCCGGAAATGCTTCATCCAAATATTCGCAAGTGATTGGGGACTCATAGATTAGCTGGCCCTTGCTGGTCTCCAGAACAGGAACCAGCCCAAAGGGGTTCTTCTCAAAGAACCAGTCAGGTTTGTTCTTCAGATTGATGTTGATTACTTCATGGCTAAAAGAGTGAAAGAAACAAGACCCAAACAGGCTCAGTTCTGCTACAGTTCACTCCACACCATGGTGAAATGCAGTCATTACACCTCAACAGCTACAGTACTTGAGAGGCTGAATGCTCATCCCCCTGCTCTCCCTAGTCTTCCTTGAAGTCCTTTGCAGGACTAACCATTTGACACATAGAAATGCTGCCAGGAAGCACTTCCCTTTGCTGGAGAAAATCAGCACTGACTTACACTGAGTTGTTTGTTAAACTAATAAAAGACACATGAACAACAGTCATGCTAAAACAAAGGTCAAGCTCAGAATTCAGCACACAGAATGCCCCTGAAAAGTGCTTCTTTCTTATCACATGCAGGTTGACTGCAAATAAGCTACACTCCAATTAAGAAATGCACCTGAACTTTAATCTGACCTTACACCAAAGAGCAAATCAGGAGAGCATCCTACCTACTTATCTTCCCCACCTATGGCCTCACATAGAACAGGTGTTTCAGGTAAAGGCAAACAGATATGGATAAAAAAGATACATGGGAAATATGTCTATGATATGTTAACAAACCATAAGTTAAATGCTGTGTTATATGTGTGACCCCAGAAAATTCCTAGTAAGCCCAAAGGTCTGCTAAACACAGCTGAACCTTCAAAACAACTGAAAGGTTACCAGAAGGCCACTGCCACATTTTGGTAGTCATAAACCCCCTCCAAAATCACTATACTAAAACAAACCTCCCAGCTCCAAAATCAGTCCAAAACCACTAAATACAGACCTAAACTGACCTAGAAGTTTTGATGCACCAACTCTTTCGAAAAAAGACCCAAGAAAAAACAAAACAAACCAACCCAACTCTCATCTTGCTATCAGGAGAACTAAGTGGTAAGCACTCACTATGCTAACATGGACTCCCAGCCCAGTGCTAGTTAACAAACCGTTGGCAGGCCTGGGACTTAGTGGGAATCAGAAAAAGGTGGAAAAACCTGTTACTTTGAAGGTGTAAACTGAGGGGAGCATTAGTCCCCATTTAAAAACACTGCAATGACACAGCTATCTCCAAAAAGAAACAAACACAAGTACTGAATTCCATTAACTTACTACAGCACAGGAATGAGAAAACATTACAGGAACACGGTACATTTCCTCTTTTAAAAAGGCCACTCACTTGCTATTGTGTTTTGCTAAGCAGTAACATAACAGAAACACTGAATATTTGTATCTCCTAGAATTTTCACTGCAGATTACCTCAAAACCAAACAACAACATACATTAAGGCTCTACCCACATTTACCCAGGACAAGCTCAAATGCTATCATTGCAAACATTCAGGATGACAGGTGAGAAAAAAAAAATTCAGCTTGGGGTTTTTCCCTACAGATTTACTTTGGGCCTGTACATAATTGATTTCATAGACAGCCTACTTATTTCCCACTTCAGCAAGACACCCCACCCCAAAAAAGTCATAAGCTCAAGCTTTGTAGCAAAATCACCCACAGAAACCTCTTTTCCTTCAGTTCTTCCAGGGATGTTTAATTAAGAGCCATTTAGCATGCCCAGGTAAGAAGGGAAGCTTGAACGGCCCTCTGCCACGTCCGACCCCTGACAGACCGTCACGGGAGCGCGGGGTACAGGGGCACCGGGGGAGGGGGACGACGGGCAGCGGAGCAGGGCGGCCGGCGGGGAGCCGCGCACCGCGCCAGACCGGAGCGCCGGGAAGGCCTCACCTGATGCCCTTGGCGCGGAGGACGAGGCGCGTCCTCTGGGCGAAGGGGCAGAACCGCATGCTGTAGAG
>WAAD01035899.1:0-11427 GCA_013389945.1 Fregata magnificens | reverse complement strand
CCGCCCGCGGGGGGCGGCCGTGAGGAGGGCGGGAAGCACCGCCCCTCAGCGCGGTGTCAGGGCCTGAGTGCCGGCCCGCCTCCCTCCCTCCCCCGGGGGCTGTCGGCCACCCGCCTCTGGTGGCTGGCACCCACGGAGGGAAAGCTTGGGTGTGGGTAGGAGGGGCGTCGCACACCCCGGTGGTCCCTCCTGGAGGTGCTGCTGACCCACTCACTGGGACGGGCGCTATTAAGCGGCTCTTAATGCCCTCTTCTTTATAACCACAGTATAACCCACCCCAGCTGGCACTCCCATTTAAACGGGAAATCGATGGCAAAACTCCACCAGGTATGCCTGCTTTTTTTCAAGTGGTGCGTCCAGCAGCTGGTGAGGCACCAGGCCTCCCTCCGCTTCCCTCACTGCCTCCTCCCTGGACAGGGCCTCCTGGGCCAGGCCACCTGCTACAGCAGCACTGCATTACCTATTACCCTTAAAAATGCAGTCTAATCCCACCTTGATAACAAGGAGGGTTTCTGTCTCCTGCAGCTATTCTGCTTCATGATGAATGAAGTCAAGAAAACCCAAGAGGAGACAACAGATAACCTAACAGATAAGGAGGGCGCAGCAAATGTTAGATTTAATTACTACCATGCAATCATAGAGGGATTCATGCTTGCTTCTGTGAATATGACCTGTGGGAGCATCAGTATGTCCATAGAGCAAAAGAACGGAACCACGGGCTGAAGCCTTCTCCGTCCCTTTTGCTCCCTCTTCTGTTGAGGTGAGGGCACCAGGGCCTTCCTTGTACCCGGTTTTCCTGGGGTATAATAGTGGAAATGGAGGAGCTTTGCTCTTAATGCATTTCACACAGCGTCCAAGTTGATCTATGGTCCCAGAAGTAAAATGCTTCCCTTCCTGGGGCTCCACACACTTCCACCCAACCTTCAGGTCAGAGCTGTACGTTATTAGGAAATGGCATGTTTGTAGGCACCAGAGGTCTGCAGCAGCCGTAGCCGAAGGGAGGGACAGTCCTGGCCTTCCTGGCGATGGACACATCTCTGTCAAACCCCCAAGGCTAACAGAGGAACTGGAGCTTCTCCAGTCTCCTCAGTGGATCCATGCTTGCACAGTGGGGAAGTTTTGCCTGTTGATGACTTTTGGTTTGGTTTTGTCGCTGGAGTTGGGCCTCAGGCATCATGTCACAAAGACCAATATTTTCTGTGGTGATCTCTCCTGCAGGCAAACACTGAGATGGCCACTAGTAAAGCAGCCATGAACCTGACACCATTGTCCATTTGAATAGAACAACAACATGATTTTTTTGTTAAGTCATTGCTGTTTGATTATATAACTAATAAGCAGCTCAGCAGTGAAAGGGAGTGGTAATTCATTGCACAAGCCTGCCATGCCCTAGGCAAACAGAAGCCATACGTAAGATGTCCTTTGCTAACAAAATAATTCCTACTATTAAAAAAACTGTATTAGAGGAAATATTTCTCATTCCTCTGAGTGCCTGCCCTTAGGAAAGATTCAGCAACATTTTGGGTCATGAAAAAAGACAAAATTCATTTGAAATTTCTTTTAGCAATTAAGAACACAGACAGTCTGCTCACTCACAGCCCAGAGACAGGCACGTAGGAGCTCAAAGCAGCACCACAAAATCTCTGTGCTACAATAGCCCCTCAGAGGCACCATGGAAAAATAAACCCATTTCCTCATCCTATCTTGGTTTTGCGTGGCATACAGAGCACCTCTGGAGACAAGAGGTAAGGTACAGGCTTGTCCTGCTGCCTCTGGACAGGAGTGCTGCTTTCCATCCTTGCTGCATGGTGCTGTGGGTGCATAGCAGTATCGCAAAACTGCACACTGCCACTGTACAGATAAGTAATAACGAACTAAGGCAAGCAAGCGAGACGCTATAAATAACATCTCTCCCTTTAGGAAAGGGAAAAGGAGATGTTATTGCTAATTCTGCATTTAACATACTTGGAGGTTCTTGCTGTGTTACTGGGCTAAAAGCCGTAAGTACATAGAGAGAGATCATAGTTGTACTTTCTCTACTTTCCAGCAGCCAACTTCTCCTCAGGTCTCTTTGAAGCTTCAGGAGCGTCATCTTACACATCCTGAAAAAAAGCAGCCCCAGGTGCAGTACTTTGTGAAAGGAAAAACAAGAGAAGCAACAGGAGAACAGGTACAGCTCTCTAAGTGAAAGGCCAAATGCCACTGGAAGGAGAGCAGCAAGCGTGCGGCTGCAGCAAGGACCCGCGGGGAGGCCGAGGGAAGGAACCCATGGTCACTCCCCAAAGGCTGACTCACTTCTACGCCTGATGAAGCCACTGGCTTTCTAGACATAGCAGCAGTGGTTACCCAGGTTAAAGGCCACAGATATTACTGGCTCATGGGCAGAACTACCCCATTAGCCACAGGCCGGCGCCTGGATGAGAACAGCTGAATGTGCTACAGAGAGCTCGTCTCATCACTTTGTACTTCAGTTTCTCCCGCCCACGAAAGGAGCCCGACATCCTCATTTCTTTACAGCTGCTGGCCCTTTAAATACCTGCCCGTGCTCATTGGTTGGTTCGTGCACGGCAGCAGGCCAATCAGCTGTTTGTTTTAAGCCTGGCGGGAGGCGTTGTGTCAGCTAATAGTAGAAGCCGTTCTTGTTCCTAAGATACTGGTGTAAACAGGCTGGTGCTGGCGGCGGGAGGCGGATGGAGGCAGCTGGTGATACTCGGAGCGCAGGCCCGGCCCGTGAGGAGCTTCGCGCCGAGGCCCTGGGGGGCTGCTACTGCCCCTCGGCCGAGGAGGCCGCGCTGGAAGTGAGGTGGGGCCCGGCCAGGACAGCCCACGCTCTTCGGCACACGCCACACACTCCTGAGCCCCTCGGCCCCCGTGGGGTTCCTGGTGTCCTTTCCTGTGTCCCCGGGGCCCAGCTCCTCTCACCCCGTGTCAGCTCTATGAAACTGTCAGAGAAGAGGGCAGGCCTAGCAGGGAAAGGGAGGGAGGCCGCTGTGATGTGGGTCTGTTAGGGCAGCAGGTAGTTGTAGGGAGAGAGGGAAAGAAGCACTTGCACTGCAGCATATAGCAGGGACTGAGCCTTTGGTAGATTTGGATGAAACTTAGGTTGTCTACCCTTAGCACAAGGAGGCTCTGAAATGGGGAGTAGTTTTTAAGCTGGAGATTGATGAGTTGATAAGAAGTGTGGCATGAGTTGTCTCTTCCAGTGTAGTGGTTCTGGCAGCACACAATCCTGATGAACTCTTGGGGCATGCTTTTCTTCTCAGTACCTGACCTTGTGAACCCATACAGTTCAGTTCTGTTCATGGCCACCTCTCTCTTCTGTTTTACCCAGACTGCTTCAACCTCTAGAATTTCCCTGGCTGTTCTGTGTCTTCTAAACTGCACTGTCATCATCTCCCGCCGTGGCTCTTAATTTTCCTGGTATTCTGTGTCCTCACTCCTGCCTTTCTCTCTCAGCATCTTAACCTGCATGTCAGAGACTTTTAGATTTCCATTTCCGGCAAACGTAACCCACACTATATATAGAAAAACGCTTCTCTTCCAGAGCTCTTGGGAATTCAACAACTTGCTTTTTGGTTCTGAACAAATAGGAGCTGTAGATGAATTAAGCCCTTCCTGCCCCACCTTGGTTGAGACTTTCACAGCAATCTAGGAGTTTAGACATTTTTTTTCTATGTAATGGGACAGATGTTTAAACTTCTTTGTCCGTTGTAAGTAAGTATTTCAGCTGTTTCATTGATGCTTATGGGACATAGATCCATAATTATAGGTGCAACACTCTTTAGTGAAAAGAAAATTATTTGTTCTAGTAATAGGAGAAACAGGCTTCAGCCTTAACCATTCTGATACTTGCAGAGTAAAAAAGATACCACCTGAAACATGTCATTGCTATTCAGAGGAGGTCCCTTGTGCAAACTGGTGTTACTTGGAAGAGCTGTGACCCAGGTTTTCTGCTTTGTGAAAACACCATTATGAAATGAAAATATTATGCGAAATAAAAAAATAATTAAAGCCCTATTGAATGTGAAGCAAAGCCCGTTTCCATAAAATAGAGAAGTTTAAAGTTTGCCTTTCTTATAAATAAATGTCAGTAGTGGTAGTATGCATATCAGTTTTAGAAGAAAGTGACAAAAATTATTCTGCAGTGGGCAATTGGAATGCTGTGTTCTGTGTCTTGAGAAAACACGGAACTTTGACAAAAGTTGTGGTTTCATATAATCTGTTTTGTATAAACTAGCATTTTTCAGTGGCAAAATGCTCTGTAAGGAAATTTCCAAGCAACTCTAATTACTTTGCCCCATCTACATTTCACCAGCTAGCAAAGTTTGTGACTGAAATACTTCTGACACAATGTTTATACAGAACTGGAGACAGACACAGCGTGGAAAACATGTGGGTGAGCCATGGCTAATTACCTGACTGGGTGTGTACTGCATCAGTCATAGCTGACATCAGGTAACAGCCTGAATCCTTGTCCCCTTAAGTGTTTACTGGTTGTATAAGGATGATAAATTGAGCTGTCATCCCATTAATTTATGCCTGCATATGTATTTTCTAGACTTCATTTTACCTCTGCGAACAGAAGTTAAAAATACTTAATTTCCACTGATTCAGATCTAGTGTTGGAGAAAAGCATAGACCTGGTCCTGTGACTATGTGCCATGGCACGTCATACATCTAGTTCTTCTGTAAAAAGTCTGGAAAAACATTCATCAGCTGAAATGTCTCCTCTTTGTTGCCATGGTAGTCAGTTCGTCTGCACGAGCATGTGGTCAGTGTGCTTCTACTCCCCTCTGGCTACACTTACTCCTCTGGTGTGTAGCAAAAGAGGCCAAGAGCAGAAACTACTCAGAAGAGATAACAAGAAGGCACTGCTGGACATAAGTATCCTAAGACTAGTCATTTAAAAATGTTCCTCACTATGAGAGTGCTGAGGCTGTAGTACAATCCTTTAGTAAGAGTACAGAGGATCAGCAGCTGAGCTGATATTATGACTGACATGTTCATGAAAAGAGCGTAAAAACACTGCTTGCAATTGCAGAGGACAAAGATCTCTTCCAGTCAAATGCTCTTATTTGGAAGAAGAGAAGAGATGGAAAGTTTCTGAATAGAAATTAGAAGAGAAGGTGCTAACAGCAGTGTTGTACGCAGAGGATATGTGTTACACTGCTGAAACTTTTCTAACATGGTACTAGCAGGCTAAGCTGTGGCTCAGTCAGACATCTTCACTTTGTGGTAAATGCAAATTCCTTTAAGAGGACCCTGATGTTTATCCACACACTTTCTGAAAGGTAAAAACATCTGCAGGCAGTTTTGAATTTGTTGATACATTGTAAGTTCATAAGCTGACTTCTCTTCAGTAATTTATTTCAGTCCTTGTGTAACACATCCTGTTTACATTCCAAAGTTTTAACATGTTAAAGTACTGGTATCTTTAAAGCAGAACAGTCCTCATTGTTAGGTTCATATAAACACAAGCCATGCCTTCGTATTTTTTATTTTATGGGGATGAGATGAACTATGAAAGTGTAAAAAGGTTAAGCAAATGCAATTGGGTCCCCAATACAGATTGTACCTGTGTAATTCCTTCAGAGTAAAGGTATACTCTATTACTATGATATATGAGTGCAAAAACAGAGCCTGTGAACTGGCTAACTTTATTTTTAGTGAAAACTGAAAGAAATATAACCATCTCTCCATGTTCTTATGACAGTCCTTTGTGCTCCATCAGGGTAAGATGGACATCAGTGTAACTTAGGCTACAACATTCCATTTTTCACAGTATTTGGGAAATGTGTGTCTTTGATTAATGTTTTAACATTCAGTTGCTCTTTCTTAAGTTGGGTTCAGGGATTCTCAAACAAGAACTTTGGCTTTATCAACAATCAAACTGTCTGCTACCCTTGCGGCAATTACATCCTCTTCCTGGACATTGGAACAAAGAAGACGACAGTGCTGCAGTGTGAGACTGGCCAGATTGGAGCCTTTGCAGCGAATGCGAACAGTCAAGTGCTGGCCTTTTCAGACCGGAAGCTGAATCCCATCATATATATCTACACTTTTCCAGAACTGAGGAAACTGACAGAATTAAAAGGTAGTGATGTGGTAACCCTCCCCCTCACCATTTCATTAAAACAGTACTTAAATCATCCAGTTTCTGAAGGATTTTTTTAAGACTTGAAAACCAGTATGACAGGAAACTGTCTCATGACAGGATACATGGAAAGCAGTGGAAGGAATTTTCCACTGCACTACTTTTAGTTAGGGTCAAGCTAGGGAGGAGTATGAGAATACAAAATGGAGCTGTTTTAAAGGGAAAACAAATGGAATGAAATGGAATTCATTTTAGGAAAATATAGGCAGAATAACCAAAAAAATCATACTGCAGTAGGCTCCCAAGCAGACTGCTGAAAGCCACATTGAGAAAACTGAGATGTGAGAGGAATGAGGGTTCTTGCAGTTAAACTTTGGAGTCTGGGATCTAATGTATATTTTTGCCTGCCTCATAACATTCCTCTCCTTAGTTAAGTTGCTTACCCTATCCATGTTTCAGTTTACTTGCCATTTAAATAAGGGTCATGCTACTTGCTTATTTCATGTATATAAATGAAATTATGACTGCAAAGGATTTCAGGGTACTTGGGGAAAAAATACTTTACAAATTCAAGGTATTATTGAAAACAATTGAAAAAATTCCAAGCAGTGATACATAGGGAATGTTTTCATGATCAAATCAAAACAATCTGGAGCGAAGCAAAGGAATGAGGAGCCTGAAGAATGTCTTTGAAGAGTTAAAGTGGATATAAAGGAACTGAGAAGAGTACTCTATCTGTGATAGAGTAAAGTCCAGGGTAATTAAAGACAATGTTCTTTAATTTTACATTTCAGGTAACGCGCAGCTGGACTACACCTTACTTGCGTTTAGTTTCACAGGCCCATATCTAGCCAGTTACTCTTCAGTCCCAGAATTTGTTCTTTCAGTATGGTAAGAGTTTAAAAAAACCCCTCTAATACTATTTACATTTAATTCATATTTTTGTGTGTGCTGTTTTAGCATAAATTAAGTTAACAAATGTGGAAGACACACTGGTTGCCTTCATCTTTTTTTTTTCTGATTGATCATTGTCTGCAAACTTTCTGTACCAAATTTGCTGCTTATTTTCTAGCATTGGTAGCCAGTAGTCAGAATGACTGTTACTTTGCTACAGCTGTCATCTACCTTCTTCGAAATTTTGTGTTTTGGAGTACTTCTAAAGTCTTCAGCATCAGTTAATTATCTGTTCACCCTTGGAAGTTGAGCGCCATGCTGTTTGTGAAAGAACGTTGTCTGCTGAAAAGAGGAAAAGCGTTCTAAAGCCAATTTCTACTTTTTTGTCCCCCTGGACCATTCAGTGGTCCTCTTAATTACTTGTGCTTGATCTTAGTTCTGTCTTAGAGTTTTGCTTGGTGATTACACTACCATGGGTCACTGGGTTAGATCATAATTTTCTGCTCATTGTCATAAGAAGAAATATTATATAATATGGTGCAGATACAGAAAGTTAGAATACCTAATTTTTTACATTGTTCTGTAAAAATATAATCCTGCTCTTGCCTCCATTGCCAGCAAGCTTCCATTGGTGGTGGAGTCTGAGAACTTCTTCAAAACAAATGGGGAGGGTGGAGTAGGCAAGCAAGGACATGTAAGGAATATTCTGTATACTCCCAATTTGATGATGACCGTTTCTTGTACAATGATTAGTGAAGAGGCAGAAACTCCTGTAACTTCAGAATTTTAGTAATGGTAGTAGATGCTGTTACAGATGCCTCTTCTTTATCCCATATGAAGAAGAATAATGTTTGCTGTGAACTCTGATCATACACAGTAGTTCAGGAAGGATGTCTATGTATATCACAGTAGAAACTGACAAGACAGCCTCACTGGCCTGAAGAGCTTATATGCTTGTCACTTACACATGGTCTAATGTGTTCATTGTGTGCATTTAAACAAAAGTCCACCATCCTGAAAGACTTCTCTAGATTATTCTTTAAACTGGAAATATTTAGAAATCATTAAATGCTTTAAAGTAGTGGCAATTTCCAAGGCCAAACAATTTAAATCTATTTGAATCAGCATGAATATGACTATCAGCAGCTAATTGTCATAAAAGAACCATCCTAGACTCCAGTCAGAAAGAATTTAGTAACAGAATAGAATTACCGAAGAATATTAAACTTAGAATTTATAATAACTTGAACAGAGGTGTGTGAATTTACTGTGAGATCAGGACCTTCATTTTTGCAATTGGATTATATTGTGCATTCATTGTAGAAATGTGTGTGTACAGATGAAAGAAATCTCAATGTTTAGCATTAACGTGTCATTACAATATGAAGATTGCACAGTTCCTATATTTTAAGCAGATAGTTTAGAATCAGAGGTATAAGAGATGTTTTGAAAGTTATGTCAGTCTCAAAATATAGAAAGCTTATGGATAACTAAAAGCTGCCTTTCGTCTGAGATATTTTATCCCTAGATCTTTATTCTTTTCTGTTCAAAGGAGAGGCTTAATGCCAGATCCTTTTTCAGATACATGTACTATATAGTTTCAGATTTTAATAAATTATCTACTATAAAAGTGTGTTGGCACTATCTGCTAGGTGTGAGATGAGAACATGCTGACATCTTTAGAGAGAGCGCTACACTGATATCTTTTAAAGTCAAAATTGCAGCTTATAGCTTTCTGTAATTTTAATGAGAGTTACTGTGTATGTGTGAATACTTCTCATTTTTTGCATATGCTATCAGTATTAACCATTGTCTTGCATCCTGATCTGTTTCTGTGAGTGGATTTATTACAGGCCAGAACAACAGGATTATACTAAATCCATTTACAGCAGTGTATGCATTTTAGGTTTTTTCCTCTCAGCAGTAATGACAAATACTAAAGCTATAAATGTTATTTAGATTAACAGTCAGATATGTTGTCGAAGAAATTAAGAAACGGTTTTAACCATGTTCTTCAAATGATGTTAATCAGTTCTTGGGCAGCACCTAAAAATGCAAATGCAGTAAAGAATTAATCTGGATAATGGAGAAATATGCAAATTAGATGGTGACAACATAAAATAGGTTACACTGGACAAAAGAAAAGTCAGTGGAAAGCAGATTTCCGAGGCTTGTGTCAGCTATACATAACAGCCCCACACAAATGCTGCCCTGTTTTGTGCTCAAGTTAGTTAATGCAGCCATAGCTTGTATATCTGCATTCACAACACAATTACTGTATTATCTAAGTAATTCATCCATAGATAATCAGCGGCTCACTGTGTTTTATTTCCTAATTATAATACCATCCAACTGCAAGCCTGCAAGCATTATTATCATTATTTTATGGATTGGAAAAGCAAGGCTGAGATCTGGGTGCTGAAGAGTTAATTGTTTGGGCCTATTCAAGTAGTCACTGATGGAACTGATGAAAAAAATCCATGTCTCTTGACTCTGTTGGTCTTTTCACAAAAGGAAGTGCATGATGTTTCTAAAATGTCAGTTTTCAAAATTATTTTAATATTCAATCTTTTTGTAGCAATAATAATTTTATGTGTGGCTAATTAACCACCTCCTTTTCATTCTCAAGAGGACCCAACTTGTTTGACAGCAGAAATTTTTTGTCAGTGACAAAGTGTTCGTTTTCCAAACTTGATCTTGAATGTCAGTCATCATCACATCCAGATCTTTGCCTTGAATGTTTTTGACTTATTTAATGGATTTGATTTTCTTTTACTCTCCTTAATGAAGGAATTGGCAAGAAAGTATCCTCCTGTGCAGTGAGTCTCAGCCAGGGGTAACAGTGACATCTTTAAGTTTTAACCCTATGAATTGGCAACAACTGTGTTTTGTTAATGAGAGCTCCGCTACTATCTGGCATATTGAAAGGAATAATGACGAACATCATCTTAAGCGAAAGTAAGTGGAACACCCTTCAGGTTAAGAGAAAAATCTAGAAGTATATTTTAATAACTAAGACTAGCAACCTACATCTGTTTGCAAATAATTTAATCCAATTTAGTTCACCTGGCAATTGTGATCAGTAATTGCTAAATCACAACCAGTGTGAATCTATCTAGTCAATCAAGTGAATTGAATTTATGATTTCATCTCTTAGCACTCAGATGTCCAGTTTATGCACATCATGCAGCTAATACTAATCAGCTGCTTTGGCAGCCTCTATCATAAGCTGCATGACTGAATTAAGGTAGTGCCTGGACTGCTTTCCTGCAAGTGGCTATGTTGAGCATTGCTTTTGTAGCTATGAAACCACCAGATTTGGATCAAGTTACTTCCTAGTAAGCATAGTTAAACAATATGTTGTTGTAATCACAAATTGTGTGTGATTTTCAGCTTGTGTGGCCAATTTACAGGTCCAGAGGGAGTGGCTCTATCAATGCAATTCACTGAGCACAGCAAACCTAGGATTTATTTATGCTAAAATGTTTTTTTGAGGCTGGTATAAAAGTAGTATGTATCATTCAAGTTGGAGTCCTTAACACCTATGCTGTTTCAGTGGCAGCTACTCTACAATTCCCAAGTGTGTTTAATCTCATTAACTCATTAACTATGAGTATAACCAACATATTGCCACTGACACAGTTATACTGGTGAAAGTATAGACAAGGCCTTAATTTGCAATCTGAAAGAATACTGAAGGGTTTTTTGCCTTTTGTCATTATAGAGTACACATGTGAAAATACATCTATACTCCTTTTTCCTCACTTCTCATTCCATTCAGTAGAGGTTAAACCTCCACTGAGAATTGTTTATTTTACATAATTTTTTTCCAAGTCATAAATCAACATAGTTTGTAAACTGTAGAATCCTTAACTCCTGCATTGTAGCAGCGACTCATACACTGATTACCAGAGTGCAACCGGCAAATACTACTACTAATTTTTCATCATCGTTAAACTTTCTCCAAATAAACATTAAGCATGAATCCTCACAGCATATGCAAGTTAGGTATGTGAGTTTATTAATCCTGGTTTATAAGGAAACAGTAACATAGAATAGTTGTTTATACAAGGCAACAAGACAAGACACTGAGCTAGAACATGGCAATCCATTTCTGCCAGTTAGGAACATTCCTGTTTTGTAGTAGAATTACTACTGCATTTCAGTGAAATGGTATGTGCCGTGTAGAATGATTGTCTGCAACAATCCTCCATTACTCTTGCAGAAGTAAAGCCCATTAACTGAGTTGGTGTCACAAAATTTTGAAAACATGCTTCTCAGTTTTGTATCAGCATTTACTATTCGTAATATTTCTTTTCCTCAGACAGTGTCTCTTACTTTTTCACAGTCCTGTGAAACTCCCTGATGGACAAGGGTCCGTGAGTCCTCATAAGGATTTGTTTTTCCCAGTTTCTCATAGTGAAGATCCATACTACGGC
>WAAD01035898.1:3715-27466 GCA_013389945.1 Fregata magnificens | reverse complement strand
TTAATATTATAAGAGAGGTCTTGAAAATAGGGCAGCTAATGGGGATATTCAGTCAAAGAGCTTGTTATTATAAATCAGCATTAGCATTAGTTTTTCAAATCACTGCTGGATATAAAATCACAGTTTACAGACTGTAGAGAACCTAGTTTTTTAACTGTCAATCTGTAGAAAAATGGGTCTATGTCAAACCAGATTCAACAGCCGGCAAGTACGCTTGGCTAAATGTCTCCTGATATTCAGAGCTGAACTAATGGCTATCATTCTGACTGTAACAGGCTACTCTGTAGTTTTATTAGATCTTCTTCTGGGACCTGACATTTTGAGATGTGTTTTGGGGAGGTTGTATATATTGTTATTAATTTTTTGGAGGAAAAAACGCTGTAATAAGCAGCTGCTAGCTAGCAAACATTTAAGAAGCCCCAAAGCTAAAGGTGAGGCTAGTCCAGCCAGTCACAATAATAGCTGGATTTTCTGAGCCTTCTGTATGTTAAAAACAGAGTTTAACAGTTCCATTGGGAATTTCCCTCTGAAACACTACTCCCAGGAGCTAGTTTGTGATGTGTTATCAAAAAGTAGTTATCAAAGCTTTCTAAATTGCAAGTCAAACAAAATGGCATCTTTTTTATTTGAATGAACAAACAAAACCTTAATGAGTTGTGTTTGCCTAATTTCTACAACAGTAGTCTTTTTGAGAAAGAAAAGTGAAAAGACTAGCAATATCTTCAGAGATATCTGTCCAATTGCAAACTTGCGTGCACAGATTTGTGGTCCAACTTGGTATATATCATCACCACATGGTACATGTGTGATTGATTGCTGTGACTGCACAATAGCCAATTAATTGAACAACTGAATTGCTTTACCAGTTTACCTAAGCCTAGTGACTACACCTGCAGACCAGGTAACCAACTACGCAGAGCTATTTGCACATGAAATTGGAGATATTGGTGTATGTAGTTTCATATGTAATCAGATACCAAAAAACAAAGCTAGGAAAACACAGCAGTGGTGTCTAGGCCTGCCTTACATAACTGTTTTCTTCAAAATGGTTCTTGTATTTGGGAATACTTGAAAAAATATCTTGTACTGAAAAGGTATCATATAAGGATATGCATGTTCACATATATACATGCATATATGTACATCAATACACATAGATGCAGAGACATATATTTGCATATATATGTATATACATACTGTCATGAATGAGTAACTCCTGCCTGGGATCTCAAGGATTTATCCGTATGTGAGCAGCACTATATAACCATTAGCAGAGCAGGGAAGGACTTGAGTGTTTGATTTGTGACTGCATGGAGATTTCCTTGGCTCTAATTGAGCAAACACTGGTTCACTGGGCTTGACATTGTTCTTGTACTGGTATAAAGCTGAAATAACTCTGTCAAGGGCAGATGACCTTTGCAAACATAAACAAGGAGAATTATGTCCTCCATTGAATAAAAAGCATGAAGGAGCACTTCTAAGATGCAAGCAAGAAAATTCATTAGGTTTGGGTGTTGTCTTGTCCTCCTTAAAGGTTATCATTGTGATTCCAATAGAAACTTCATCTGGATATAATTTTTAGAGGCTTTCATTTGGGGATTTTTATCTTGTTTTGGTCTTACTTGTTCTAGCTGCTACATGCCAAGCACTGTAGCTGGGCAGTAGCTCAGATATATTTTGCTGAAAAATCTTTATTATTCTCACAATGAAAATGCTCTCTGATCTATCTTATATGAATAGACCTTGAAAGACAAAAGAACTTACTTGGAATGGCAAAGGCATGAAGTAAACTCTGATGTCTTCTATTCTAAGCAAACACCACCAGCCCTAACTATGGAGTTAAAGGATTTGTCTCCACTCCACTAGTACTACCTGTTTATACAGAGGCCTCTGTCACAAGGTGCAATAGCAGTTTTCAGTGCAGCACTTGGACCTCATGCCAGTAGCCAAATAAACCTTCCTTTGAAGACCAGCCTCTTACACTGATAAACATAAAAAAGATGCTGCCATCTGTTTTCTTGTCTTAAAAGCAGACTATCTGGGGACAGTAGCAGAAGCTGGATTTCTTACTTTAAATTCATTGTATCATTTAATATTTTTTCCAGTGAGTTTTTTGGAGCCATTCACTGCTTACAACTGCAGAAGACTGTCAAATGAATATAATCGTGATGATTAAACGCAAATGTTGCTTTGGGTGTTACTAATGGAACTTGTGGTCCTGCTTTTTTAAACAGATATTCAATTTGCTGTTCAATTTTCTATTAGAACATTTTCCCTTCTCCTGACTTTAATCTGTTTCTTGCTGCACAAAGTAGGAAAGAAAAATGCTTGCTGCCTTGACTCCTACCTTACCTCTAAGCTACATGCTCTTCCATAACCAAATAGGGAAGAAAAATGTCCTTTTAAATTGTTCTGCCATACAGTATCTTACTTTCTAAGGCACTCCACAAATCAAAGTGATCATGTTTCACCCACATTGAATTTACATCCCTGGTCTCATCAGAAGACTAATAAGATATTTGTTAGGTCTGTCAGGTTTCAAATTATCTGTCAGAGAGATTCTGGATCTGATACGCTCTCAAAACATTCATGACCAACTGTTCTGAATATTCTAAAAATAATAGGAAATGATAAAAAAAAGTTTTTCCATTTAGTAGGGAAACTCTTCACAGAAACACAAAGAGCTTTCAGAGCAATAGTTACATCTCAGTGTTACAGGTCCAAAGAACCTTCTTTATGCTAATATCCCTCATTCCTTACAAAAATTACAGAAATTCTTGTAAAGCAGTCTTACATCTTCATGAAACACACATAGGAAGAAGAAAAGCGGGGTCCTTCCAGCCTGAGAGAGTGAACCTATCTATCACTGATCTAGAAAAAAATAAAGAATACAATGCAAAGTCACTCCAGGAGCCCCATTTAAAGACAATTCCAATCTGAGCAGCACCTGCTTAAATTGCTACTCCAAGCTTCTGAACCTTAGGCATGCTGAATGAAGGTCTACAGAGAAATTAAGAGTGAAGTACTTAGTCCAACTGATTTGGCAGAGAAGAGCTACAGACAGACAGGAAAAAGAACAGTGGAGGTGATATCCTAGTTTATAATTTCTTCCTTGCTTCTGACCTTACATTAATATTTACTGTACTTTGGTTTAAGAGAGAAATCCACTCTTTTGCAAGACTTAATTATGAGCCCTCATGCAGGTTCTTTTCACAGGGCTGTACTTTGGCTCTAGAGAATGCACTGCTAATGAAATATTCCAGGGTCCAGGGCTTCTAAACCCAATTTTGTGCCATGTATTTTTACTAAATTGATTGGTAGCCCTGTTGACCAAGTCTAGGAGGAGACTGACATGGAGAATTAAATTGTTGAAAACAGTTGAGTTCAGGAACAAAAAAATGGACAGAAGGAAAGGAACTTCTCCATGCCAAAAGTTGTTTACAAAGAACCATTTATATCACATAAGGATATTCTTCCCATTTATTTAAAGCATGAGAATAGTTTTCTGTCTGGACACCTTAGCATGTGTCTGTAATACACTTAAAGCAGGTTTTGCAGCCAAGTGTAACTGGAGTTGCACCAGCACAGCTAATAACTGAAAATGTTGTGGTTTAGAGTTCAGACTGCACTGGACAAATCTATTAGGGTCCTTAGCTCCATCTTCAAGTTATTAGCTTACTCCTTCACAGTGTCTGTACTGCTGTTATTACCTGTACTAACTCACATGAATCTGCCTGTTGATACTGTGTCAAATCTTGGATTTATGTAAAGGGATTCAGAGGACTTATGTCCAGACAAGAATGAAGATTATGTTCTACAACCCAAGAGAGAAGCCAAGAGGATTAGTACTCAGCCCTAATAAATCTCACCGCTTACTTCTGCATGGGTGAACAGAAAAAGTCTGCTTTATATCGAGTAATAGTGATATCATTTCATGTGAGGAGCCTGATACCAAGGGGATACTGTTGACACTCTTTTAAACTACTGGGCTCACAGGGACTACAAAAAACACATGGGTGTGTAAGGTCTGTACACCAGCTGGGTGACTCTGAGATGGAGAACACCCCATGTGTAAGAGCAACATATGTTCAGAGTACCCAAAGTAGTAATGGTTACCAAGGAATTGCTATAGGATTGCAACAATGAGCAAGGAGACCCAAACAGTTTTTCAGCCTTTAGCCTTTTTAGCCTCACCCATATAACCTGTATCCTTCAGGAAGGAGATGGCAGATAATGCTATTTCATTGTCCTTTAGCTCATGCTATACCCTCAGCTTTAGACACCATGAAATATTGATCCCTTGTACTGACATCACCTAAAAACAGCAGGGGGTAAGCAGTCTCCCCTGGCACCAGAACCGCACACTGATCTTTAGAGACGTCCAGGTTCTAAAACGTGA
The DNA here is from genome assembly GCA_013389945.1 of Fregata magnificens. Lineage (NCBI taxonomy): Eukaryota > Metazoa > Chordata > Aves > Suliformes > Fregatidae > Fregata > Fregata magnificens. Next base: position 23,067 of record WAAD01035898.1, on the reverse strand, counting down.
TGATTTAACATTTTAACACCCAACTAGCACCAATTAAAAAACAAAAGTCATATTTTGATTATTTTTACTGTTTTGGACTCAGCTTCCAGACTATGCATGTTTGCTCTCCTTATCCCTATTATCAGTCTCCTGCAGTTTTTCAGCTGAATGCTTACCTGATTTTTCTGCTTTCAAACTCCACTGATCTAGCTGTGCCTGAGCAAAAATCAAACTCATATTGATAATTTTATGCACAGTTAGCATTAATATTTTAGTCTCAGATCCTCAAAAATACTTATTTAGGATTTCCCAGATGCAGAGCAGGAATTAAACAAAGCATTCTCCCAAAGTCTGGATAACCTAAAATTGCAATGTAGAAATGTGTCCAGTTCTGCGTCCATCCAAACTCATTAAGTACCAGCAATGTCTGTTCACACTGCTGTGCTGTTGGTATTCCCAGGAGTTTGAAGGAATCTGTACTTCCCGTGCTATTTGAATAGTATTCACCGCTCCCTACGTTGAATGGTCTTTTATGTTCTTAATTTTCCATGCTGGTCTTGTCTCTAACTTCTGCATCTTAAGGATATAATATGAAAGTTTCAAGAAGTATCATCTCAGCAGCACTCAAAAGCTTTAAACTCAGGCATGCAAAATAATTATGATCTGATTATTAAAAATCGCTAAACATGGCTAACAAATACTAATCATTAACTACAAGCTGTCTGTAGAAGGAACATGGGTTTTTCTACAGCTATTAATGAATATGGTCACCAATATGATACAATATTAAGTGCCTCCTTCCTCTTCAAAAGGAGCTCTCATAAGAACATCAGCCTGATATTTTTAATTAGCAAGGCCAAACATACTACCAGAATTTTCTTCACAAGTACTAAGCTGATTATATTGGGAGTTTAATATACCTCCCAAAGTCACTCAAGGGCTTTTGATCACATTGACAACATCTACATGTGAGCAAAAACCTGAACAAGACTGTTGAGCAACTACCTGTTGGTTAATCATATTTAATAAAGCCAATAAAATACATATTATTTTGATACATAGTAGTTTTGTCTCATTGAGTTGCAGGCCTGAAGTGGTTGTAACAAACTACAGGTTCCCAGAGAATGCCAGTACACCTGAATTAGCATTATTTTATTGTTATACAAACAGCAAAATAGTCATCTCTCTACAGATACACAATAAAATCATTTCATAATCTAGATTCATACCTTCCTCCCCCATTTAGCTTTCTTAGTTAATGACATATTCATATTTTAGGAAAGCAGCTTCAAAAACCCACCTCTTATGTCTTTTCTATTTTGTTTCCTTTTGTCAGGACACCAGAAGGGCCAGGAGCTAAGGGGAATCTCAGAGCTAGCAACACTGAGCCCAGGGCATCAGGCACCTCCAGAGAGTCAGGCCAAGACAAGGAATTCAGCTTGTGGATTGAGGGTCTGGATGAGACCCAGTGAGGACAACCAGGGTCAGACACAGCTTTATGATGGTGAGGCAGGGCCCCGACATCAGCCTATGTGCGGGGAAGTCATGATCAGCAAGACCCATGGCCAGGCAGAGAGACCAGACTGAGAGTCCCAGGCCATGTTTAAATAGGGTCAAGCTTAAATACAGTTCTTGAGCTCACGGTTGTGACTGGAGGCCCCACGTGAGGCTGGTCAGAGCCATTAAGGCCTATTAGTGCCCCCAGGGTTCTGACAGCTTCACACATTAATTCTTCTAAATGCTTCCTAAACCGTATTTGATTACATATTTTGCCCATGACTTGGAGTATTTTATTCCATATTACTTGACCAAAGACCTTTCAGATTTGCATCTAGCTGTGGTTCTAATACTGAGATGGCAGTATTCTTTATTTACAGCTGAACCTTCCACTTGCTTATCAACTTATTCAAAGGCAGAAGAGTTCCAGCAGACAACCAAACACATCTCCTAAGCAAGCTAGCATAGTTTTGTTTTTCTACTTCCAGTTAGCTCACAGCCATCATAAGCTGTAGGTGAAATATCACAGGTAAAATATCTAGGTAAAATTATATCAACACACCCAGTTAAGCCTAGGGTTTAGCTAAACATTTACTACTGCTATGCTCTTAATCTATCAATCTCTTTACACACTGTCAGCAAAGTCCATTGAAGTTAATGAGGTAAATTTCACAGACATAGAAGAGCTCTGAATCATGCTATAACTGATTTACTACTGAATTATTACAGGCCTGAGTGTGACTTAGGCTTTGCAAGGTAATTTGGAGGAGTAAATAATATTCCTGATTGAGTTAACTATACTCTGGACCAACACCAGGAGAAATAAACAGCCAGTGCAAGAATCACTCAAGAATCCCAAGGCTTCCTCAAGTCTCTGGAACCCTGATTTATCTCAATAAAATTAGATATCTATGTCTATAACCATGTTTAGTCACAATTCATCATCTGCTCCAAAGCAGATATCTTAGAAGCCAACTTGCACAGTGAGAAGCACTAGGGACATGTAGAACTTAGTTTCAGGACTTCAGCTGTCAGCACTTTTTTGGGCCATACATTCAAGCAAGTCAGCACACTCAAAGTATAAGCTGTACACACGTGCCTTTCATGTTTTTCCACCCATTCTCACCCTTCATCTTAGTCATCACAAACACTTTTGCAGAGAGACCTTCTTTTCAAGCACAAATGAGACCCTTTATATAACAAAATGCATGGGAAGCAAGATGCATAGAGAGAAAAGAGCAATCTCTGTCAGACAGCTCTGAAAGCACCAGGGTAATTTTCTGTGTCAAAAAAAAAGAAATCAGCAGAAAGTACATCCGGCAAATAACCTCTTATCTCCACAACAGACTTGGTGTCTGGCAAACACCAGGGGAATCAGGTCAGTCAACCCATACACATTCCTATAACTGGACAGTGCTCTTTTACTACATAGTGTACTACACTCCCACAGCCTCTTGCATCACTGTCTGCTGCCACTTTCATCTCATGGAGGATGACAGGGCATGGCATAGGAGCCAACGGAAGAAAACAGAGAGAAAAGCTGCCAGGGAAGAAAATACACCCAGATTTCCACACTCTCTTAGCTCCATTTTGCATGAACTATAAAGAGTAAGGATATAGGACTAGGAAATTGCCTGAAGAACTCCTGAAAAATATTCCCAAACACATCAAGAATGATCTATTCTACTCTCCATTGTGCTGTGATTTTTTTTACTTCTGTCTGCTGAGAGTTTCTCTCCTCATAATTTAGACAACTTTCACAGTTTCCCCCCTCCCTATTGCTCTTTGGTTCTTTGGCTCTTTTACCCTTCAAAGAATATCTCACTCACCCTTCTCTGAGTGTTGTAGAACATTTGGAACTAGCCACATCCCTTAAGTGCAGAGAATGAGCAAATTACAACTTTGATATGGTATATAATTGATACCTTCCAAATTATGTGTGAAATATACCTTTTAGCCGAATATTTATTAACGAATATAAACTACATGAAATCATATTTTATCATATTAACTTTCTGCAATCCATCAGGATTAGTAATAAACAATTATAAAAGCATATTATGCAAAAGGTTAAAAGTTTTATGAGGAAGTATCAAGTTTTTCTAGCCACTAAGAAGGACCTTTTTGTGATTATTGTATTGACTTACCCTAGCAGAAACAGGAGTCACTGTGACTTATCTACCTGGAGTATAGTACAGCCTTTGACACTGTCTCCCACAGCATTCTCCTAGAGAAGCTGGCGGCTCATGGCTTAGACAGGTGTACTCTTCACTGGGTAAAAAACTGGCTGGATGGCTGAGCCCAGAGAGTTGTGGTGAATGGAGTTAAATCCTGTTGGCGGCTGGTCACAAGCGGTGTTCCCCAGGGCTCAGTTTTGGAGCCAGTCTTCTTTAATATCTTTACAATGATATGCACGAGGGGATTGAGCGTGCCCTCAGTAAGTTTGCAGATGACACCAAACTGGGCGGGAGTGTCGACCTGCTCAAGGGTAGGAAGGTTCAGCAGAGGGATCTGGACAGGCTGGATCGATGGGCCAAGGTCAATTGTATGATGTTTAACAAGGCCAAGGGCTGGGTCCTGCACTTTGGTCACAACAACCCCATGCAGCGCTACAGGCTTGGGGAAGAGTGGCTGGAAAGCTGCCCGGCGGAAAAGGACCTGGGGGTGCTGGCCAACAGCCAGCTGAACATGAGCCGGCAGTGTGCTCAGGTGGCCAAGAAGACCAACGGCATCCTGGCTTGCATTAGGAATAGTGCGGCCAGCAGGAGTAGGGAAGTGATCGTGCCCCTGTACTCGGCACTGGTAAGGCCGCACCTCAAATACTGTGTTCAGTTTAGTGCCCCTCAGTACAAGAAAGACATTGAGGTGCTGGAGTGTGTCCAGAGAAGGGCAACAAAGCTGGTGAAGGGCCTAGAAAACAAGTCTTATGAGGAGCGGCTGAGGGAACTGGGATTGTTTAGTCTGGAGAAGAAGAGGCTAAGGGGAGACCTTGTCGCTCTCTACAACTACCTGAAGGGAGGTTGTAGTGAGGTGGGGGTCGGTCTCTTCTCCCAAGTAACTAGCGATAGGATGAGAGGAAATGGCCTCAAGTTGCGTCAGGGGAGGTTTAGATTGGATATTAGGAAAAATTTCTTTACTGAAAGAGTGGTCAAGCATTGGAACAGGCTGCCCAGAGAGGTGGTGGAGTCACCATCCCTGGAGGTGTTCAAAAAATGTGTAGATATGGCACTTCGGGACATGGTTTAGGAGTCATGGTGGTGTTGGGTTGATGGTTGGACTTGATGATCTTAGAGGTCTTTTCCAACCTTAATGATTCTATGATTCTTCTCCTACGTACTGTATAGTCACCTATGAAAAAATAAAAACAAATGTGTGATAGGAAGTGGAAGTATTTACACCTCTGCTTTATGAGTGGCAAATGAGATAGACGATATAATCTCATTTAAGCTATAGACAAAATTCAACTACATTTTTGCAGAACCAGAATTTCACCTGCAGATATATAGGTGTCAGAAGCCACATACCATATGATGATAGAAAAGAGAGCTAAATACAGAGCCCCTAAGTTTTGGACCATTTAATTCTATATATATATGGACCATATATATATCTACAGACTGCTGATATATATGAGATAGATACTGGTTCATTATGAGCTAAATAGAACCCATATATTCCTGTAGGGAACTGAAGAATCAATAAATACCATCACTATTTATCCAGATCTGGCTGGTCCTATGCTCAAAAGAGTAGCCAAAATTTTAATATCTTAATGTCAAAAGCTGAGAGAAGCAATCTCCTATGTTCTTTCAGAGAGAATGTATTCTTTGTAATTAAACAGATATCCGACGCTGTTGTTAAGTGTACTGAAATTGAGCAGTCAATGTTAATGACTTGTGAACTCATATGACAATTTGATGCTTAAAGACAATGTTTTATAAAAATCCTTATAAAACAATAACATGGGTACTAGTGGTAGAAGACTCATTGTACCTTTGTTAGTGGGTACAGATTTCAGAGCTTTCTTATTTTTTGTATTAGTTCTGTTTGATGTTTTGAGACCACAGAGTGATTAATTTTCTAGATAATAATTCAAGTATTTTATATTTAAGTATCTCTGCCCATATGCAGCCACATCTGTGAAAAAGTAATAGCAGGTGTTTCATTTTTATGGTTTCCTTCTGTTTATTCTTGACAAGTCCATTCGTTATTCTAAAAGAAAATGAGTAATCTCTGAGCCCATTTGATTTGGAATAGAGTGCCCTGTCTGTTTACTATCATTAGTATTCCCATTGCAATAGTCTGGCCATTACATAACTAGATACATTTAGCTAGCGAGAATAAAAATGTTCTGTGCACCATTTGACTTGATCCATAAAAGAAAAAACCTATTAGACCAATATTGCTCCATTTTATTAGTTTCCATAGAACCAATTTTAAATCAAATGTTGTTCAAACCTGTCATATGCTAACACCTGTATCCTTACATACTGTGGCTAATAAAACTTTGCAGATGCAGGCAACAGACTCTGTTTCTTTTAGGTTATTGTGATGTGACAAGAAGAAGAAGAAGGAAAAATTTCACCCTAAATACCACTGTGATCTTGAATCATCCACAAACAGGCATGTGTGATTTCTTTATGCTAAGTTTATTACGTAGGTAGGAATGGCTATTGTATATAACAGAAAACAACAGTAGAAATAAAGCAAGCAACAGAGGGATCACCTCTGAAACACCTTCTCTGTCCTGACAAGGAAATAACAGTTGCTTTTGATAGTACATAAATGAGACACCTTCCAAGAAAAAACAGGATGCTGTAGGAAGAGAAGATCCTGCTTCAGAAAGTGACCAATGTCCCTATGGACCGGTGAATCAATGACTGAGCATTGTCAGTGACCCAATGTCATTTATTCAATGTTAAGAAGCATAATTTAGATGAGATATAAATGTTTGGGGAAGCGGTAAAGAGGAAATATCTTACCAACTTTCTAACATTTAAATATAATAGGTTCTCATGTGCCGTTACGTACAATTTTAGATAATTACCTACAGATAGATGAACTAAAATGGTTGCAGAGGGACATGCCCACCCATAGAGCCATCTGCCTCATCCACAATGGTTTAGATATTAAAATTCCTCCTGTAGTGTCAAAAGGATGTAGAATTATTTTCTCTCTCTGTTACACTGCAGCCTAGTGAATTCTACTGACCCAGAGGTGTTTATTTGCAGAGGTGGGTGAAGTTAATTTTGTATGCAATACTGACCTTGAACATCTGACTTAATATCTAACTCAGAATAGAAAGTGATTGTTTAAAATACAAAGCCAAGCACAGAAATCTTAGGGCTGAGTTATTAAATGGGAAAGATTTGTTTTCAGACCAAAGAATGACGTTAGAATCTCAGCGAAGACAGGTAACAGCTGGATGTTTCTCTTCATTCCTTAATGAAGGGAGGAGCTTGTAAACTCCACAGTGCTCTGGACAAAGCTTGAAAAACTTCAACATTCAGCTCCACCAAAGCTCCAGCTTTGGCTTTATTGAGGGTGACAGATAACAACGGACCATAAAATCCAGTCTCTCCTGTATACATGAGGGGATGTGAGAGAGTGGCTGTGCGGGTGCTTGGCTGCCAGCCAGGGCCAACCCAAAACAGTGCCAGAGGCTGGTGATACAAAGTACACAGATGCTTTCATCCTCTGCCATTTGGAGCCACTTAAAGATCCTGCTTTTAGAGGGAGCGTGGGTCATAGAGTTTCTCTACACCCTTAAGTATGTCTCTATGGAGGTTGTTGGATTTAGTTATCAGTACTGTGATCTTCTAGTTGGCTCAGTCCCTTTGAAATGGTATCATTTGCATCATCAGGCCTTGAATATGCGGCTGTCAATACAGCAAATTTGTCATTGGTTTGGACCTTATTAAGAGAAAATTCTTGTGTTATTTTTGAAGCCAGAGTTTTAGTTCTTTTTGGTGCCACTTCCTGTGACAACCTTTTAGATCAATCAGGGTTAAAAATAGGATGTGAAATTATGTTTCAAAATAGCTCATGCTCCAATTTTATTAAAGTCCTTTGCTCTATAAATAGTCTTTTAAAACTGAAATATCTCTTAAAGTCTTCAAACTAAGGAAAGAAAAAAAGACTTCAAAGAAACAATTGTCTTTTTTCTTATCAACCAGTGGCGAAGTAAAGCCTGTCCTTATCATTTTGGTAAGATGTTGCCTAAGTGTTGCCACATAATTAGTAGCTTTCCAGCTAATCTCCATATTTTTAAACTTCAAATAGCTTGTTATTTCAGAAAACAGTTAAGGATTATCTATAAACTTGCTACATTTTACCTACAACATCTCAGTATTCACGATATCAGGCGATTACTGATAACAAAATACACTGCAAATTTTCGTATAGAAACTTTCCAGTAGGTAGAGAATGCTTTATAAGTAAATATTTTTTGCAAATGATTATACAAGTTACATATTCAAACAGCAACAAGATATTCAGCTTCAAAATGGAAATCTTGGTTAGAAGTAATAAATATTTTCTGTGAAACATTTCTCAGTGAAGTGATGTCCTCAAATTTTAAAGCACTGTTTACACAAGAAATCAGTTTTATTAAGGGTTTGCCTATTGTTCTTTGTTCAGGTTTAAACTACAGGCTTTCCTCTTTACAACAGGGAAAAAGGATCTTCTTTTATGGCATATTTTACACGTCTGATAAGACATACCACTATTTTGATTGTTAGGGAACAATCTGATGTTCCTTCATACAAAATCTTAGTCCCTTCCCTCCCTTTCCCTTCTCTTTTTTTCCTGATAGAGATCATCTCTTTACCAGATGAGAGTCTTATATAAAGAAATGAACACATGGTACTGCGCTTGTTTGCTTCTTTCCACAGGAATTGTGTGGCACTTCATGATTTTGTGAAGAGGAAGACTGCAATATTGAAAGACAAAATCTTGGCCAGATATTCCTAGGCACTGTTCTTATATCTATTTTGTACTGAACCAGGTAAGTCCCACTGTAAGGAAGAGTGGCCTTGAGTGAGACTGGGGCCCGGGGGTGGGACAGGCTCATTTGTAAGATTCAAATTCACAATAACTGTAGGTAGTGAGCCACTACCATGTTGTATGGGAAAGAGAATCAATAGCTGATAAACAGAGAAGTAAGTAAAAAGTAAGTACAGAACACGCATCCAAAACGTGCAGATAGCTTGAATACCCCAGAAATCCCACAGACCAACAGAGGAGCTCCAAAACAGAATTTTGTCTCTCTGTCCAAGGAACTGCTGTTACCAAATATGGGCAAAACCTGTGCCTTGTGTATAGCTGGGTTAGAAACACCGGGCCTATGAGTTCGCTGAGGAAGTAAAAGCCACTTATCAGTCTGCCGCATGCCAAGAAAGAATGGAACTTTTTGAGAGATACCAGAACTCAAAAAAGTAGAGAAACTTCTGGGACAGCTATGAGGATTTTCAATTCAAACATACCACTTTGGAAAGCTAGTAGAATACATAGTGAGGAGTCAGATATCTGAAATTAAGGAAGAGTGAGTTATATACTTAACTTTGATGTGGGCAGAAATCAGAATTAACAGCAAAACAATTAATTTTCCAAATTAATTTTCCCAGATTAACTCTCTACTTCTGTAACACCTTTTTTACATGTGAAATAATAATGTGATTCATAAGTAATTCACAAAATACCTCCGTAGCATTGCAAATCATATTAAATATTTAATTTTTCTTTCAATATATAGTGAACAACAAAGTATAGAAATTTAAGCCAAATAAACAGTTTAAAACTGCAACTCAGACCAAACATGGCTGCAGATAGTAACATTTCCTTTGCCATAAAGTCATCTTTTTCTTAATTGACCACTGGCCATCCCTCAGACAGAAAGAGAAGATATCCTTGAAATTTCTTCAATTAGATAATATGTTTTGGACAAGAGAACCAGGACAGAAGCATAGAAGCAATGTGCATGGAAATACTGTTTGTTTGTTCTCTAAAGTCAGTAAAGATGAAGACAAGCTTGTAATAACTTGCCAATTACTAAAAGAAAATATTGTACTGTTTTACCTCAGCACATGGAAATGCATAGTTATGCAAGTAGCTGCCATCATACAGCGTTGATGCCTCATTTGTCACACAACAGACATGATAATGCAACATATCTACAATTTTGTTCTTACCTTACTTATACATATATAAGCTTATATACAGCTTTGATCCTCTCCATAACCATTCTATCTATGTATGCATAGGGTCCAGTATAAATATCCTGGATGATGCGAAGGATTTTTGCTAGTATGAAGTTAGCTTTCGGTTGGGAATGATCACCAGGAAAATGTTCTTTTACCTTCCTAGAGATGTCAGTCAAGGCCAGTGTACCTGACTGTTATGGGGTCAGAATGAGAAAACTTTCTTCTTGGCTAGAAAAACAATTAAATATAACAAGCTGAGAGAAGAAATGTGATATACAGAGTAGCAAGAAGGAAAACTGCCCAACCAAGAATGCGACCTCTGAAATATGACCAGGAGTTTAACTTGACAAATACCAATGACCTCGGGCCCAGAAGTGCAGCTGATCAGACAACTAAGTGAAAGAGCTCCGTGAAGGGTTATACCATGAGACTGTTTGGCCAAGTATCTTCAGTTCCTTGCTGCAAGGAGCTGAACTGCATGTTTTCTATGCTCTATAAATACTAGAGGACTTGAAGTTTTCAGTCAGAAGCAGGTCTCCCAAACCCGTGCCCTGATTGCTCTATGAGTAAGCCCAAAGAAAGCCAAGGCAGGGTATAATCACCAGTTAATATTTTCCTTTATACAGAGACTACTGTCTTTGGCGCATAAAGTTTTGAGTACAACTACTAGAAAATAATGTTAACTTTGACAATTTTCTGTGGCAATTTTGAGCATTGATGGCAACATTATGGTTTCTTCTTTTGGTTTTGTATTTTTTTTGCCAATGCCATTTTAACAAATTATCAGTACTGAGCTGGAAATATAAAATCTTGAGTTTCTGCAGTGAACACTGAGACAGTAAAGTTTGTTATAAAGTAGTCAGAAAGAAAAACCCTCAAAAAAAAAAAGAAATGTGATATTTTTTTTCCACATTAGCTTGTTTTGCAAACAATCTTATTGTGCGGGGACATACTTTCACGTGGCTGAACACATTTCTCTGATACAGAACACTAGTTCACTACAACTTTCCTAACAAGCCAATTGCTTTTCCCTTTACCCACAAGAACTCAGTGTAAGTTCTACAGATAATACAACTGACCCTTGTTAACAGTCTATCTAGTTAAGATGTTATGATAGCAGGCATATAATGCAATGAAGCAAACGCTGCTAATTTCTACAGAAACATGTGTGGTAATGGGACTGAAAATTCTGCCTCAGGCTCTCTCTGTGTTAGGCAGAATACATTGAAAAGAAACAACAATACCCTTTATGAGGCACACACAAATGAAAACTTAAAGAATTTTGATCAAGTTTTAACAGCATTTTCACAACACCTTGGAAAAACAAGCACACTTGTTAATTTCTACCACCATTCATGTTCTTGTCCAATATTTTGAGACAGCATGAACATTTTTTCATAAAACATAGTTGCTCTTTTTAAAAATTTGCTCAGGTACTAGTAATAGCAGACTATGGGCAATGAACTACAGTACAAAATATATTTTAACCTACAGCTTTATACTACATAGTTATACAAAGAAATTATTAAATTAGCTTAAAGGTCACCTTAAGATGCATGTTTTTGAATATACTTATCTCTTTAATGTCTATGTATACATTTCTGTATTTCTATCAGAAGTACAGATACTGATACTTTTAATTTCTTTTAAATTCTGTAGCCTTTAAAATGTAGCTTGGTTTACTTTACATGAATAGACATGTCTATCTTACAAATGCTGTGACCTTCCATACATACCATTACAGTGAATGGCTTGTGAGCTTTGAAAACAAAACTTTTAAAGTAGTTAGAAAGTGTCTGTGGGCACAAAGAGATTCACTTTTAAGAATTTTAGGGTATGCATGTGAGCCCAGTTGTATTTAAGAAAAGCAGATCATAATCCTAAGAACAAAAAGCAATGTTGCTCTGTTGGTTGGATCCTGCAGAAGGACACCACCTTCAGATCCACTTATTTTAGCTGTTTTATAGTGGTGGGTTTGGGATAGATGCAGCTGTAGATTCATTCAAGCCATCCAGCAGCTACTTTATTGAGTCCTGCATAATGAGTCAAATGCAGCAAATATTTGGAAGAGTTAAAAGAACTTAAATGTCTCTGGGCTTGTAGAACTTGCCCTAATTTAGCAGGATGAACTTCATGCAAACTTGCTTAAGTGTATTGATAACCAGACCCCTCAATATTCCCATTCTCCTCTGTAGATATTGTGCTTAAAAGAAATAGGGACTGTGTCCCACATTAACATCCACTGCACACATGACTTCTTTTCTATGCTCCACTTCACCAGCCTGTTCCACAGTAGTGCTGGCCTCCAGGAAGTTTCCTGCTGACTTGCTGTCTTTCTTTTTCTTGGTTTTGTGATATGCTGTTCCAAGCTTGTCAGTCACTCCTTCAGCAGCAGCCCAGATCAATGTGAATGGAGACTGGAGAGAAATTTTCAATAATGGTAAGTCAGGCAAAACAGGGAGCTGCAAAAGCAAGCCAGAAGAGGGATTCTTTGAAGTCTTAAAGTTTTGATCTGCTATGACTTTCAACAGGGAAGGTAGAGTTGGGAGTAATGTAAGGTTTGTTATAATTATGCAACATGAATATTCCCTTAAAATGCCTGACACAGTACATTAGCGGTCAAATCCAAGCCCAATACTGTCAATGAGAAACCTTTAGTTGACCTTGGTGCTTGGATTATTCTTTTATCAAAGAAAATGTTTTCTTGCTTGGTTTGCAGAGACCCACTTAAACAACAATAGTTTGAAAAATGTCTGGAGACAGCAAAGAAATACATTTTACTGCCCTTCTTATGCTGAAGAGTATCCACCGATGATAGCAGCTTCGGTTAAGTTATGTTTAATGATGCTGATCAGTTGATTTTGAAGTACCACTACCTGTCATTCATCTGCACACAAAGTGTATAAAAGGGTGGAAGCAGGGACATTTTACTTATCCTACTACGTACCATTGAAGTAACATTGACAGAACTGGCAACTCTCCTTTTTCGTATAGGAGATCCTTGGGGATACAAACCAAATGGTTGAGCAGATGCCTGCAGAATTTGCATTTTTTGTGATCATCTCTTCTTCCATTTTTTCCCTTGGGTTTATGCAGGAGGAATGAGTAACCAGAAATAGAGAACACCCTTTGAGGCATTTTGTTAATTTAATATGCAAACACAGACTATCAGTCTGGCTCATCATTATTTTGGGATGGAGTTCATTTCACCAATACTTTCCCCAGACTGTCCTGAGCTGTTTCTAAATGACCACACAACACTCTGCAAAAGAAGCCACTCTTCTGAAATGAGAGCTACAGAAAACATATGAAAATTGCACAACTGAAGATTTTATAGTAATGTTTTTCACCCACTGCTTGTAGTAATTAGACTTTACTTTTGCCTAAGGGGAGAAGAAAAGATATTTTGAGAAAAAGATACTCAGCTAACCAATATTTTCTCTACAGCATTCCCTTTACCAAGGATTAAAAAGATTGAAAGGGTTTGGGGTTTTTTCCTCTAAAAATGGATGACAGCTGACTTCCTCTTATGAGAACTCTGTACTCTTATTAGCTGACGGTGCCACTGGCAAACAGATAGTAAATCTATGCTGTATCTTTATCTTTTTCTGAAATACAAGCTCTCCACTGAAACCACCTGATCATAAATGTCTAGGTGTACGAAAGATCAGATTTAGAAGAACCAAAAAAATGCCACTAATGAGGATCCTTGACACATGAATGCAGTCATGACTTTGCTAGGATAACCAGAAATTATTCAACTTAGAGAAAAGAGTAATAAGACACCTGTAGGATGGCCATCCAACAGAGTTATTGGCAGAGTTGCACAGATGTAAGAGTTCAAAAACTCGTTTGCTCTTCAGCAGGGTGCTTTGCCTTACAACAGGCTTTTCCACAAAGCATACCATCTCCAAAGCTTAATAAGACTTTTACAGAGGGATCTGGACAGGCTGGATCGATGGGCCGAGGCCAACTGTATGACGTTTAACAAGGCCAAGGGCCGGGTCCTGCACTTTGGTCACAACAACCCCATGCAGCGCTACAGGCTTGGGGAAGAGTGGCTGGAGAGCTGCCCGGCGGAAAAGGACCTGGGGGTGCTGGCCAACAGCCAGCTGAACATGAGCCGGCAGTGTGCCCAGGTGGTCAAGAAGGCCAATAGCATCCTGGCTTGCATTAGGAATAGTGCTNTGGACTCTTCTCCCAAGAAACTAGCGATAGGACGAGAGGGAATGGCCTCAAGTTGTGTCAGGGGAGGTTTAGATTGGACATCAGGAAGGATTTCTTTACCAAAAGAGTGGTTAAGCATGGAACAGGCTGCCCAGAGAGGTGGTGGAGTCGTCAACCCTGGAAGTGTTCAAAAAATGTGTAGACGTGGCACTCCAGGGCCTAGTTTAGGAGTCATGGTGGTGTTAGTTGATGGTTGGACTTGATGATCTTAGAGGTCTTTTCCAACCTTAATAATGATAATGATTCTAAGACTGAACAGTGCAGAATTATCTGCAAACCATGGCAAAATTAGGCATAAGAAAAGACAATGCTACTAACGCTCACATGATTTTGTGCAGCGTATGGGCTCATGGCTGATTCTGGGCCTATTACTCACCACATTACTGCAGGTTGAAATTTCAAATCTTGTTGGTGGAAAACTGAAGCAATGCAGTGGAGAATCAGGCTGGCAGTGTTTATGCAGGCTGGAAAAAGAGACAACGACACTGCAAGGCTGATAAGAAATAAAGCAGCCATCCTACAGTTCTAGAGCTGGAGTTCCCACTATTTTGCTACGCTGCATCTTGTTAATGTCTTTTGGTCATATCAAGAACTTAGATGAATTTTGCTTGTTCCAGCTCTCTTGTTTTTCCACTGCATTTAACACAAGCACAGTGATTTTCCATTTTGCTGACAAACAAGAGAGAGCAAATAGGCGAGTTTATTCTTTGAGTAGTGGGTGACATTCAATACATTTGACTGACATCACTAGCCAGTCCATCAACAACTGTGCCAGTTTTCAGCAAGAAAATCATCATCAATAACTATTCTTTTTAAAGCACTAGGCACATTTTTGTATGTTCTCACAGTGTTTCCATACTTCCTTAGGTATGAGAAAAGTATTAACTGTAACACAAGTTGTAGGGCTTAAGCCCTGCACAAGTCAGTGGAAACAGAACTTCTTTTGACCTCCTGAATGCTACTGGAATGTCAGACTGCTGATACGGGGAAGAAGCTCAGATGGTTTAAAAACAGCAGGGTTCCACCCACCCCAAGAGAGTTTGATTTACACCGGTTGAAATTCTGGCTCATAGGGTTTTGAAATGATCTCTAACCTACTCTCCCTCTGTCCTCTTTTTCCAGTTGCTCACAAGTTCTTCCCCAGAATAAATAATAAAGATGTTGATATTTTCTATGCTTACCTGCCTGCACTACAGTGAGCGTGTAGCCAGTAATGGGCTTAGTCTGGTTTATAAAGTGAAGTTCTTACTTTTTATTAATCCTGAATTGAAAGAAAACAGTAGGCCTAAGAAGGTTACAATGGTTTCAATCTCATCTAGCTAGAATACCTTCCTTGAAGACCCAACTTTACTTTTGTGATTTGTGTGAAATCTGTGGAGTAACTTCTCTCATAATCAAATGCCATTGTTTTCCTCCTAAAGGATAATGTTGCAATCAGCATAAAGTGCAAATACAATTTCCTTCTTGTGTTCTTCCTTTTTAAAATAAAAAAGTAATGTAAACATGTGGCTGTTCCAGTAACACAAGGGAAAGACAAACACAACTAAGATGTAGTCCAGCATTACCCCTGTAAATGTCAGGTTATTTCCCCAATTAACCTTAAGTGCAAAGCCATCTTTTGAGCACTCTATGCAGTAGTATTGCTTGTAAGTCACTTCTCTACAGACACTGAATGGGCTAGGAGTTCTCGAGTACACACATATAAACCGATATCAGGGTATTTTGTAGGGAAAGGGTTTTACATTTCTGTGAGAAAGTCAATGCTTTTTCTTTTTTAACCATAGAAGCATCAAGTTACCAAAGGCAGAAACATTAGAGTACGTTTTTTAAAGTAATTTTAATTAGATCAAGGCAGGAAAGGAGTATATTTCTCCTGAAAATTTTAATAAAACTAAAAAAAATTTTCCTTCAAACACAACTATTCTTGCAAGAAGTATTTCTTTTGTGCCTTGTGGTTTGGATGTTTCGTTCTGACATTCAACGTTCTGGGTAAGTTCTTTTTCATCCAGCATTCTCTCTTAAGATACATTCTGGTCCTCATTTCCAATAAATTGCAATATGAGGGCTTTGCAATTTTACACTTCTGTTTTGCTGAATAGTTCAAATGGTCAAGTAGCAATAAGTAGACAACAGAATTGAGCACAGCAGGGGATAAAACCCAAAAAATTATTGAGCTGTCACTTTAAATTCTAAGAATGGCCTGTATGTATAGGCTTCAGTCTGGATGAATAGTATCCTTATGATTAATACCTCAGAGAATTTATGTAAGACTACTCACACTGATGTTACTAAATAATACAATCATGACCAAAAGCTCTGAGATCAAAGATCCTGTTGCAAAAATGAAAAATTTAACAGTTGAGGGAGAAGACATAACCATTAGCAGTCTGAGGTGATTCTGAAATTGTCAATAGATAAATAAAAGCCTTTTTTATATTTAGTCTGTTATGAAAAGTTGTATTTGCAAGGTGTTAATGAGGGCCAGAAACTCAGAAGTGATGGTTAAAACTTTCATAGGAATCACCTTACTCCAGAAGCTGGAACCTGAATAAAAATAACTGCTCAAGCTTTTATTACACATCTGATGATAGCTGGCAACAATGAATGCAGTGAGACAAGGAATATGGCAAATTGGAAGCAAGTGGCAGGTCTGAGGTCAAAGATACTTGCATCATGAGAACTGGTCAGAGCTCCTGGTAAGAGTATTGTAACCAAAATGAGAGGGGTGAATTTTAGAGGGAAATCTCTTGAGTTTTGCTTTCTATCCCCATATGAATTCAGAGTTTTCTCAGGATTTTGATAACATACGTAGAAACAGAAATAGAAGTGTTTTGTATATTCTCTGCTAGAGATCATCAAAAGATTTTTATGAAGATATTCTGGTATTCTTGAAAGTATTTTTGGCATATCTTTAGAATTTAAAAGTAAAAACATATATATACACATTCAAGCATAAATAAAATGCATTTAATTTTTTGTTTGTTTGCTTTTAAGTTGGGAAAAATACTTGATTCTGTGTTTCATATTTGGATATCTAATAAAATGCCCAACCGGGATTTTATTAAGCTTTCCAAAAAAGGACATCACCTCTGAGTAAAAAAGAACTGTGAGAAACCTCAGCCCAGAGGGCAATTATTTTACAGTTTTAAGTGCCTGAAAGCAGGATCTTGTTTCATCAACCATAACAATAGTGATATTGCCACAATGTGTTATGTCTACCAGAAGGAGGAAGGCAATGTCTGTTTGTAATGAAGATGGCTTTTATCATGGAGATGGAGAGTGATTCCTGGGTAGCTAAGAATGAAAACTAATTCGATTGGCTCAGGACAGAATTGGATTTATTTTAAAACAAAAAGCAGGATCAATAATAAAAAAAAAGGATAAAAACGGGGAAATTTTTAATGTGCAATACAGATGACTTGTCATTCTTCTGATCTTCCTGTCCACTTTTCACCCTTCCTCTAATACATATAAAACTTGTTTGGTTATTTTGGTGTCTCATTAAATGGAATTCAAGCACATCATTTTTGATAGGGCAAATGAACCATCCCATTATAAATTTCAAGAGGATATGAACCCAGGTGAACACTGGAATAAGAAAATTCTAATAGATCTTCTTCAGTTCAAGGAA
Organism: Fregata magnificens; assembly: GCA_013389945.1. Classification (NCBI taxonomy): domain Eukaryota; kingdom Metazoa; phylum Chordata; class Aves; order Suliformes; family Fregatidae; genus Fregata; species Fregata magnificens. The sequence continues at coordinate 5,532 of WAAD01035898.1, read as the reverse complement.
ACTAAATCAATCACCATATAAAGCTACTGAGGGTAGCTTTCAAATTTAGTTGGTTGAGTTGATTGTACTATATTCCATTAGTAACTTAAGCATCTCACATAAACGAATGAATTTATCCACACCAACATCCACTATATAAATCTACTACAGGTATTGTTATTTCCCTTTGAGCAATGGCAAAGTGATGCAAAGGGATCAGATTGACTCAGCATAGGAAATCCAGGTGTATGGATATCAGTTAACAAATCTTCAGCAGAGCTGGTCCTCTGATCAGGAAGCTTTTGTGATACACACAGGAAATGACATCAAAGTTCTTCACTCTCTTATATAGGGAATACTGTCCTATTGCAGGACTATTGCAGGACTATTCTTTCACCTAATTCAATGGACTAAGAATGTCCACGTTATCTTTTAAAGTTTAGTAGTGGTAGCACGGATAAACAGGAGACTTGCTAGAAGTATCCTATCAAGGAAATAAGGTAAATGGATTCAGATAGGAGGCATTTTTTCTTGTGATTATTATTCAAACTCTTTACAATTCACAACTTTTTCTTTAAAAAAATTATCTCAATTCCAATTTAACCTAGAGTTCATGGGCAAATGTCTAAAATACTTCAGTGAGCTGAAAAGATTGAAAACACTCTAGGTTAAATATATATAAAATAAGACTTATTCGTAACTGAAATGGCACATAACTCTTGTATTGATGCTCTACGCAGGACTGAAGGAAAAATCTGATTGGTTTATGCACCTCTTTTTCTTTCCTCTTTGTCAGTCACCTTCTAAAGTAGTTTTCAGCATCCACAAATGTAGCTGGTGGATCCAGTGATCACACAAATATTAATTATATTGCCCTTCTACCCAAGCAACATGCAATATGGTATTACTAACAGTGGTTGGATTTCAAACTTGGTAAAAGCACTTTTACCTTGACTTTCTGGCCTGACTATATTGACAGTTTTCTTGTGTGAAGTTACAGAATCTCATAAGAATTTAACTCTTTAAATTAGTTTAAATTTTAAACTATATGTTTATATGATTACTGATTCTTTTAACAGCACAAGAACCAAATTATTTTTGGCCCCAGATGGCCATGAAAACTCCTTCGCTGTAACAATAAATTCTCTATAGATTCCTTAAAGCTAGATTGTTAGTTTTCAATGGAGGTTTTCTTTTTTTTTCAGGAGTTGAACCTGCTTTGATTTTTTTTAATGTGATAGATACTTTAATTTCCTCTCTCTTTTTAATTTAAATTTAATTAAAATCTGGCCTCACTGACTTTCACTTTCAGGTCCTGAGTTGTCTCTGTGTTTACCCTCCAAGTGTTTCCAGTACCTTGAGCACATTAGGAATATTAAGCAGTTAATCAAGTGTAAAAAACATTAATTTGTTCTCTAGTGTCTTTCATCAATCTTTTTTTTTTTAATCAGAAGAATATCCAGCAACTAAGCCCACAGATTCTACAGCAAGCATTTCATCAACAGGCACTGATATTTCGCTGCACCCAGGATTGTGAAATAAATCTCTGCTGACATGAGTGAATGGTCTTCTGTACAAGAATCATCCCAGCCCCAGTGCAATCACTAAGATTCTCCCATACAGGTTTTAAAATAAACTACACAACCCCAGTCAAACTATATGTGTGTGTGTGTGTGTGTGTGTATAGAACAAGCTGATTCCTTGAAGCCACATTAAATTCCCTACCCTATTCTTAAAAGCCGAATGCAATTCAGCATGCCGTAAGCCCCATCACTCTCTGTGTAATCTTCTCTAGTTTCTGAAGCCTGTGTCAGAACCGCCACCTGTCCTATTTCTGC
>WAAD01035897.1:6184-20933 GCA_013389945.1 Fregata magnificens | reverse complement strand
GGGGGGGGGGGAAATGTTCACTTTTTCTTATGACAGAAACAGAATAAAAATGTCCAGCAGCAACTTGACAACAAAATAAAGTATTTATCGTGCGACATAGAATTAAATTGGAATACCCTAGGTCGTCATAGCCAAAAGTGCAAATGGGTTCAAAAAGAATTTGGCAAATTCACGAAGGATAAATCTGTCAGTGGCTGTTAAAATTGTGGTTTAGATGTGGTCCTTGAGTTCAATGTACTGAAACACTAATTGACTATTTTTACACTATTTTTACACTCCTCCTTGGACATCTACTACTGGCCAGTAGAAGCAATTAAATTCTGAGGTAGATGGACTTTAAGTCTGACACAGCTTGATCACTGTCGTGAAGCTTATGGTCTTCCTCCAGGGATGGCAAATCTTGGGGAACACACTTCTTTGATGAAGACAGTTTGTAAAGACTTTGTGCATAGCTTTACTTTTGCTGTCCTTTGATAATTAGAGAGATAAAACAATATGCAAATCATTAGTTAATAAATAATTACTGCACATAATAACATAGGACAGAACAAGAACAAAACCAATTTTGAGATGTTTCCACTGCAGATGAATGCAGATCTGTTTAATCAGTTTTTCATTCTAATAAGTGCCGATACACGCCATTCTCCCCTTTCAATATTTGCTCTTAAAAAGAAAAGTACTGTGTCTGCATGGGAAACGATCACTCTTATATGTACAACTGCTGCCTTTAATTTGTTTATTTGCCTGGCATGACAGTCAAGAACCCTTAGGAAGATGTTTCATGGTAGCACTCTACCAGCACTATATTCTTATTTCTATCTGCAGTGAGGAGAAATAGATATTTACTTTTCTTGCGTTCCTATACTATAATGATAAATCTAGTATTTTCCCCAAAGACCATCCACTGTGTGACAGGTAATTGAAAGTGCACCTAGGCCTTGAGCAGGTGCTGGAAAGACTTCAGCAGCTGTAACTTTTGAGGGAGGGGAGAGGAAACATTTGCACTAAGGAGTCCCTTGTGCTTTTCAAGAAGAGAAATATTTTCAGGCTTTATATTCCTATAATCTGTGATGTTTGGAACATCTTTCAGCAGGTGTAGTGACAGTGCTATCGTAAATGTTAATGGTCTGTTGGGACTTTTGGCCCTCCTAGCTCCATACTCCAGTTGGAGTTAAGACGTTTAATGTATGATCTTCTTCCTCTGTTTGCTTGTACTTTTTACTCAGTTAGAGAAAATAATCCATGACTAATGAGACACTGAATTTCAACCTAGTAATTTATTTAAATACCTTTGTAATTCATTGTGAGTATTTGTGAGCACTTTTGTGACAAAGTGTTGGTCAGGAAACACTTGTGGAAAAACTGTTTAGGCTTGTAGGAAGAGATGTTATGAAGGATTTAAACATGTAAGGTACATACTGTAGCTTCACACACTACGTGGAGAGAATCAGGATACAACAGTATAGTCTGGCCCAGACAGAGCTCCCCTGCTATGCTTGGTTTAGGAGAAAGCGCTGCCCTGTGTCTGAGCTATTGCCATATTGCTGCTGACAGCTTATATTATCTCACGCATAGCCCGCGATGGCTGCCTTGCATCCAGCTAGGCAGTTAGCAAGGACAGTGAATTTCAGATAACCTTCTGCCTGTATGAAAGTATAGCCCATATCTAGAAGCGAAGCCTGAAAATCCTCACCATAGGAGGCAGGGAGTAGTCAGTGCTAGCCAGTATAAAGCTTTGGGCACGTGTGAATGTCTCAAATCCTGTCCTGCTCTCCAGCTGAGGTATACCTTGCTCAGGGCCAGAGTGAGGGATCCTACCAGTAGGATCTTTGTCTACATTTCTGAAAAGAACCCCTTACAACTTCTCACCGAGGATAGAAGGTGGGAGTAGGGACAGCAGCAGCTTCTCTCCGTTGTTGAAGGCCCCAAATGGGCATGGGCACTCCTAGTCCCTGCAGGAGTGTGTGGCTGAGCTTAGCACAGCATTAACGCTCATGAGCTGCACTCATGATGCCAAAGGGTAGGTCAAGCTTGTTAGGATGCTTAACTAGGTCTAAACAACTTAATTGAAAAGCATAAATGGAGCAAATCTGATGCATCTGAATGCAATCTACATGTTATGTACAGCAGCCATGGGGATCCCAGCCTCTGAGGTTTGCAGATGAATATGCTCTATGTGGCAGTTCATAAGGGGTGGACTGAAGTTCTCATAGATTCAGGAAATCCATGACTGGGTCTTTCTAAGACACTTTCAGATGAAGAAGTGCCAATAACCTCAAGTATAAAATTAGAAGATTTTAATTCCTAGGCATTTAGAAAATGAATGCTTTATCAACAAAGCTTAAAATGTGGTTAACTTAGTAGAAGAGAAGCCTTTGGGATATCCATATTAAACGCATTAACCCCCTTAATGAAGATCTTTGTCTAAACCATTAAATGTAGCAAACCTTCCATCTGGGAAGCACTGGCCTCTGTCAGTCCATATTGAAAGAATACTCCCTGTATTTACACAGCCCTTTTAATTGCAGGATCTTAATGCACTTTTACAAACTGCGCCTATGCCCTAGGAGGCAACTACTTTGCTACAGATAACTGCAGAGAATAATATAACAACTACTTTGTGTAGTCCCTATAGACATGAATGGAGATTACTTCAGAGCATCTTAGATCAGGATTCTACAGCTATTTGTCTATGACTTGACCATTGGGACCACGGTACCCCTCAGCGTAAGCTACTGCTGTTGCATCAACTGAACTTGCAATTCCAGAGCTCAGGACAAGATTAAGAGAGCTTAGGGTCTGTGTAACTTGGGGATTGGGCAAGGTTTAGGCTCCTAAGTTACAGGGAGCACTGTAACTGAGCCCCAAATCAACATCACCTTCCACTTTGACACTTAAGATTTGTTAAATGCCTGTGTGTGCATACAAACTTACAAATGAGAGAGAGATCAGTTAGGCCCTCTTGCAAATAGGGATGAAACAGACACTTCCAAGTGCTAGACGCATCAATCAAATTCCCTGTGTATGCCTGTGCCTACTGGTGTCTTCAGCAGTAAGCATGGGAGAGTGGAAGAGAATTTGTTTCTACGCTTACCATAGCCCAGTGGTTAGAGCATGTGCTCAGAAAGCAGGAAGCCTGCTTTAAATTGCCCTGACCTCTAGGCAATAAGAATGGGGGGAAATAGCATGTGGAAATACAAAGTGTACCAGCAAGAGGGAGTGAGATAAAATGTATGCACACATGGCCTTATGGCCTATTGCTTAAAGCATTCTTAAATCATAGGCAGGAAAGTCTCGCTTCCAAAGTCATCTTCTGGTTTTTATCTGATGAATGTTTACTGCAAAATACATGTAAAATTTAATGTTTCCGAAGGACTGCAGATGTTCCTTGAATCAGAAATAAGCACTTGTCTGTGCAGGATATAGCCCATCTGAAAGGCAGAATAGGGAAAATAAGAATCTGCTGCCTTGGAACCAAAGCACAATCAAATCTGTAGGATTCATTGCACTGGAAACTGAACCTTAAGAAAATGAATGTAATTTATGTATTCCAGGCTAGAAGTTAGTTAAAGGAAGACCTGGGAAGAAAGAGAGGAAAAGTAAATTGTGCTCTTTAAGTCAGAAAAGAGATCTGTAGACTTCAAGGAGAGCTGGTAGCAGATATTCTGGCTACCTCTAATCAATGCCAGATGCACATATCACAACTTTAAAGGATTTGGGATAAACTGGGAAAAATGAGCACATATTAACTAGGTTTATGACCCACACTGTACATGACTTCAGATGTGTTTAGAAAGGATTTGGAGCAGACAGAGAAGTGCAGCCCAACGCATAGTCTGGTGCCAACTCCACCCAGGCTGGAAAGGTATCTGTCATTCCTGTGTATTGTAGCCAATAATTTGCACCAAGTAGTTTGCTAGTATCACTGCAATGCAGTGAGATGGTTTCCAAGGTGAGCTGTGGCAGGCCTGTTTTGACTGGCTGCATTTGCTAGGGGGATATCAGTTTTTGTGACACATCTCATGTAGACGCATTTTGTTCGTTCTGTCCTTGAAAGATATGTGCCAGTAATTTTGAACAGGAAAACTGTGTATTTATGTCCCTGCTTACATGGAAATACACTTAGCCCTAAGGATTCCCTGGGACAGATTGCCAGGGCTTTTCATTTGACCATAAGTTTACAAACTTTCTTTCATGTGTGCAACAAATTCTTGGAAAGCTGCTTCTGGGTTTCTAGATAGATCGCAGCTAGAGTGTGCACACTGAGTGCTGAAGAACGCTTTTCTAATGATCCTTGGGCTCTCCTATACTAGCATGCAAATTGTCATTATCATTGTGATCTGAATAATATTAGAGAATGGTTTAAAGTGTCTAAGCCAACGATTCTGACTTGCAGTTGGTAAAAGGAGAGAAACATAATTGGTTACAAATGTTGGTATGCAAAAGAACATGTAGAATCATAGAATCATTAAGGTTGGAAAAAACCTCTAAGATCATCAAGTCCAACCGTCAACCCAACACCACCATGCGTCCTAAACCAGGCCCTGGAGTGCCACGTCTACACGTTTTTTGAATGCCTCCAGGGATGGTGACTCCACCACCTCTCTGGGCAGCCTCTTCCAAAGTTTAACCTCTCTTTCGGTAAAGAAATTTTTCCTGATATCCGGTCTAAACCTCCCCTGATGCAACTTGAGGCCATTTCCTCTTGTCCTATTGCTAGTTACTTGGGAGAAGAGTCCAACACTCACTTCACTACAACCTCCTTTCAGGTAGTTGTAGAGAGCGAGAAGGTCTCCGCTCAGCCTCCTCCAGACTAAACAGCCCCAGTNCACGTTCAGCTGGCTGTCGACCAGCACCCCCAGGTCTTTTTCTGCTGGGCAGCCTTTCAGGCACCCTTCCCCAAGCCTGTAGCGTTGCATGGGATTGTTGTGACCAAAGTGCAGGACCCGGCCCTTGGCCTCGACCCATTGACCCAGCCTATCCGGATCCCTCTGCAGGGCCTTCCTACCCTCGAGCAGATCGACACTCCCGCCCAGCTTGGTGTCATCTGCAAACTTGCTGAGGGTGCACTTGATCCTCTCATCCAGATCATTGATAAAGATGTTAAACAAGACTGGCCCCAAAACTGAGCCCTGGGGAACACGTAGCCTGAGTCCCCAAACCAATAACTTCTTTAGAATATTTAACTGTCAATTCCATGATACTCCAGTATTTGTTGGTTGGTTTGTTAGCTGATTTGAGGACTACTGTTCCCACTTGTGGTCTGCTATTTATTTGCTGATAAATTAAAAGAAACTGAATTGCACTCGTTGTAATACATTAAGACCACATTAAGACCAAGTGGGAGATATTTGCATTTGTTCTTAGGTGGTAGAATCTGCATTCAAGAAAAAGTCAACTTGCAGTGAAATCAAAGGTATCGTCAGTACGGTCTATGCGTAGGACAGTTTCAGTGGCAAAGATTTTCTTATTTTCCCCAGATACAAAGAGTTAACCAAAGATGCCTCTTTAGCTGTAATGTATTCATGCAAACACAGTAAAAGCTGTACTCTGAGATAAATTATGGACTTTCTAGATGTCTACCTCTAGGATTAACTTTGAAGAAATGGTGGATAGGGTTATCTTTCTACCTGCAGAACGACTGCTATATTTTTCTTGTAATCTTGGTATCTGCTACATACAAAACAGTCCATACAGATGAGAGTGATTTAGTTTTCCACAGCAATTCTGGGGACGAACTGGGCAGCTTGGTGACACAAGACTGTGTACTTGTTTCCCCTGCGACGCTGTTTCCCTGCATGCAGGTTATACCAGCTTGCTGGTTTCCCAAATATTGCTTCCAACATAACTCCACTTCTGAGGAGCAGAAGTAAAGCAAGAACAAATGCTAGAGCTGTTGACTGAGGGTGGGTGTTTGTATTTAGCAGCATTTGCCCAGGGCTTCCCTCAGCTAATGAGCAGCCAGCATACTGTGCAGATCACAGAGAGGGATCCCGCCTGAGGTTGTCCCGAATTCTGCACTGCACAAAACTGGACTAGTGGGGGCTCGATCCTTAGCACGCAGAAAGAAGTAGTCCCAGGACACGATGTAGAAATAAGAAACTGATCAATCGGCTTCAAACCTTTCTGTTTACCCTGCTCACCCTGAAGGACTGAGATAACCTATGCCAATATTTTCAGCAAGGATATTTCTTAGAAGACAGGGCAGTGATTGGGCTCAGTTTGAGTGGGGATTCATGGATTTCCTAATGGTTAGTTTAGAGGTAATCAGGAGTGAAATCAGAGTGGCTTTCTGAAGGGGCAATAGAAAGGACGATGAGTGAAGAGGCAAAACCCATGGGCTGCAGGAAAGAGGCCCGTCACAGAAAATATACAAATAGGACAAGTAACAAGGCACGAGACCAGGTATCAGGGGAGAAGTGCTCAGCCACACCATGGAGTTCAGTATCAACCCTGCACTGGGCATAAATTACTAAGCCTGTTAAAGTGCAGAAAACCAGCTGGTAATTTGCTTCAGTAAATCTGTAGAAATAAAGCGGAAAAAGCATCTAACTTTAGAGATCAGAGCAGGGAAGTCTTGAATTAGTTTTTCCCTCCTCAGGTCAATGCACAGACCATGAACTGCTGCCCAGAGTAAGTTAAACCTCCCTTTAAAGCACAGACCTGCCTGCTACCTTTTGTGATGAAATTCTGCCGTCAGTCTCTCCCTATCCCTATCAAGCTTATATAAAGAAGAAATAATTTTCTGTGAAAACTGGGACTGATTCTGGCCTAAAATATGAAATTTCTGACTCCTGTTTTACACGCAGTAAATAGCATCAATTGTCTATAAATTGTGTATAAAATTTACTGATGATTATTATAAATTACTGCAGCTAAGAGTGGAAAGAGTGGACTGTCATGCAATGTGTATTAAATTTATAGCATGGCTGCTCATTTCAATCAGGTACAGATTATGAATTAAAAATCAATAATGGGATTATAAGCATTCAGTTACAGGGTTCTTTTTCTAATTATCTGCAATCTGTCATCCAGAAAGTCTATGATAACTCATCTGAGCATAACAGCAATGTATCTGCTGCTCAGCACAGAAAGAAAGCTGACCCTCCCCTTTCATTTTAATGTGTTATGACTTATGTGTTACTGTCTCTTTTCCACTGACTGAAGGGAAAAAAAAAAAAATCTCTTGAGATATATAGACCTGGTTTTACCTTTGGTATGAAAATAGCTCTCTCGGAGATACTGTACCTGAAAATACGCTGAAATAGACTGTCCCTATTCAACTCCTCAGCCAAGAGGAAGGGAAATGAGATCTGCATTATGTTCCCTGTTCTTCTACTGGCTCTGTTTCTGTCTGACTCTTATTCTGTCTATATGCATCTATAAAATGGGCACACTACTAGCTGAAAGGAATGGAGCAATTTTAATTATGGCTTTGAGAAACACTATGATATTCAGTACTTCTTCATAGTTCATGTGGAGTGACCATCTCGGGGGATCAAAGAAGAAGGAAAGGCAAGGACTGGAGATGGAAAAAACGATGGTGGTCGTCTTACCTCCAGGGACATATTTTGGAGGTCTCAAGGAGCACTGAGGGGTCAAGGCAAACAGCTGATAAAAATCATTTGTCAAAATAAACTTGCAGATAAAGCAGAAATGCCAGAGAGAGGATGAGAAGGGAAAGTTGAGTGTCAGGAATAATTTTTGTCACTGCATGTTGTGGCTTTAGATGTTAGACATGGGCCAATTGCTAACCTCTTGGTTGGTAATGGAAGAACCCAACTATTTTCCCAAGCTTTTTCTTAGGAAGCAGACTGAGTGATGGTGACTGGTTCAAAAGGTGGGATTCTTTTCTGGGAAGGGTTAGGGTCAGGGTTCTGGGAAGTTTTTTTATTGTGACCATTGGATTAGCTGGAATTTTTTGTGTAATTTTAAATGATCTGTATATTTTCCCTAGATCTTTGGAGAGGCACATTTTAAAATCTGAAGAAATAAATAGAATAAATAATAGAATATATGTTAAGTTCTTCAACTGGAGGTTTTTTGAAAAGCCACCTAACCTATTTTGGTCTAGAAACAGTGACTAAAGGTTAAACTCTCTTGTAATATTACTCCTGGGTTTGGTTGGATATTTTTAAGATACTCATTCCCATGGCATCAGTGTTATATCTCTCTTGTTGTCCCTATGTAGCTTGTGGCCGAAATCTTGGGGTGATAATTTCTTACTGGCATTCCTATTTGTTATGCCACTATTGACTATTTACCAACAGTTATTTGTCCAGTTAAAAACATGTCATTTTGATCCCATTGATCCACTCCTTTGTGTTTCAGTTTGTCCCCTGTGTCACCTCTGTGATATGGGCGCATCCATCAGTTTTGTGTCATGTGGAACTCATGACGTTGCTTCCTCATAGATAAGATTTTCCATGTTAGGCTCCTGAATATGATGTCTAGGTACTCAGATACCAAGGCTGTGTTCACAGCATCAGGACTCGAATAGAACAAAGTAAACCTGTTTTTGATGACAGTTACAAATGCTCATGAATTTTGTCTTTGATTTATTTTCCCCACTGATTCTCAAAGAGTTTCAGGTGCTGTCAGTGGTATATTTTGCCTAGTTAAACACACATTTTATCTGATAGGAGTTCTGCCTAATTAACTTATGACAGTGTCTTTACCATGCTTCAGAACTGCTGCTGCAAAGACAAGCCAGCATCGTGCCGAGCTTTGCAAAACAAGGTTTTAACCAGAACACTGAGTAAAAGCATCCTTAGTCATGTGTCTAAGGTACCCTTGCTTAAAGTACCATGAATAAGGTACTGTGAATCTGCCTCTGGGAGAGTCATATGCGTGAACAGTTTTAAGAGTTGCCTGTGAGAATTTTGGGACAGATCGGAATCATTCATGTGGCTGAGACGGGTCAGTTAGGTGCTGTTCATAGGTCTCCATGCTGCACGTCTGTGTTTAAGACTGGTACTGGTAAAGGAGAGCTGCAAACCCCGCATAAGCTTTTCCTGAATAAGCTGGCCCAGAAAGCTTTTGTGGGCTGTTGGGGTTTTGTGTGTGTGTGTTTGGTGGTTTGGTTTTTTTCAAAGACTAATGCACATTTTCCCTTTTCTAAGTCTGTCACATCACAAAATTTCAAGGGCAAACAACTGTATGTGCTTTCCTTCCATTTCTCTGTTTTCTTTTGACAAAGCAGGGTCGTGTTTGTCATCTCGGTACTATATTTTTCTCTTCTCTAAAGATTACCCTGTTTTCTAGAGACTCAGTAAAGACTAGCATGGCAACATTTGAGAGAGATGAAAGGTAGAAAATAGCATCATCCGCTAACTAAGTAAAATCCACAACAAAATCACAAATAGGCCCTTTATGAAAGTCTGCTTAAAAAAAAGGTCAGATTTTTTAAAACATGGTTGTCTTTTTGCACCTGTAACTTACTGGCACAGCTGATGTCATTTAGGCTCCGATTCAGCAAAGCACTTAACCATGCTACTTAGTCCCGTTGACTTTAATGGGAAGTAATTACATGTTCCAACAAAGCACATACAGAAGTGCTTGGCTGAATCAAGGTTTTAGATGACATAATGAGAACCTGATTGAGAGGGAGGGGGGGAAGCTGAATTAATGCCGTGCTCAAAATCAAGCCCATACTCTCCAAAAATATACAGTAGGAATTCATTTGTGGCAGTGCTCTCCCTATGTTGTGGCACACATTAATCTCATTGCTATACAAAAATCAAGAAAATAAAATTCTAATGACTGTATCCATGCTATCACACATGCAGATTGTCACACATTGTAACCATTGCATAGTGATTTAACTCCAAATTATACTGATTCTTTCTTCCTTTACCATTTTTTCTCCTTTTCAATATTCCACCTCTCTTGCTTTATTTTTCATTTTCAAATGAGAACAGTATTCCTATCTTGTACTTGAATGGACTGCCATTTTGATTGTGTTTGTCAGTGCTGCTGTTGATGTGTGAGCTGTATTAAAATAGCAATTTGAAATAACACTGGCACTGGTCACCACTCATTAACATCATCTCCGGTAAAATCTTACAACAGAGCTGTAAGACTACCTGCTTTATAGTCCTCAAATTGCGATATGGTACAGACTGTCCACATAGTGCCACTGCGGCTTCTTGTTACATTACACTGAGTCTGATTTCGTCTCCTTGAGAAGATTTTATTTGTGAGCATGGAGCAAATCCTGCTCACTTTATATCCCTGCTGGCATTAATGGTCCTACTCACATAACAGATTTGGCTCAGGGGATGTATGGGTAACGGTATTGCTTTTCTCTAAATTCTCATGGAAAGATGCTGCTCAAGATGTTGTGGCTGAATTTGCACAGCATTTTTTTTTTTTTAATGCGGCAGAATCTATTGCTGATAAACCAACAAAGAAAAAGGATTTCTTTCTTTGGTGTGTGTCTGTGTGTGTAGATGATGCAGAATACTGTGAGCTAATATCCAAGCTGACTAATTCTTCCATAGTGGATTTAAACAGGCTATTGGGGTTAATGGCATTACTAGGGTCTTGATTTCTGAGAAACACTGCCAAAATTCAATGGAAGAGTTCAGTCAAATCCCCATCCATCTGTTTGTTGGTGAGGACCTGAGTGGCCAGATAAGTAGGGGTTGCTACCTGCACTTATGTGGCTTTGGAATTACAAAGCATTATTGAGGGGATAGCTCTTCATCAGTGATCTTTTCTGTCAGACCATCCTGCTGAGACAGCCACAGTCTTCCTACAAGCCCTGCAAAAATATTTGGGCTGCCTAAAGAGAAAACCAGGTCACAGCCTGGTCCTTGCCTTCCCAGCACTTCAACACAGAAACAATTTGTGTCACCCCCCTGGTCAGCACCCAGCGAGAACAGCCCTGCCCATAGCCGGTGGCTGCTGGCCCCATCTCCGCCGTCCCCTTGGGGGGAGCCGCGTGGGGGCTGCTCCTGCTGGCACTGCTGCCGGTGCACAGATGACGGGTACAACATGGGAGCAGGAGGTGTTTGTAGCTGTCGCACTTTCCTGCAAGGTGTGTTAGTTCACATGGAGCTTGGCCCAGTAAAGGGACCTGCTTGTGCAGGGAGGCACTCCCCAGCCCTCCTGGCCGCTCCCAGGGCGAGTGTCAGAGTCCGGCCCTTTCTTTGCCTCTCTTACCAGTCCATTGCCCTTCTAACGCTCTGCATGTTCTCTTGTGGTCCTCTACAATATCTTTTGAAGCCTTCCAGTACTATTTTGTGGGGGCAGTTACAGACCCACTTGCCACTGTTCACTTAGAAGAAAGCTTAAGGAGGGTCCTGGTAGGTCTGGTAGCTCACAATATTTTTTTTTTTTTTTTCCCCAAAAGTTTGGGTGTGGGGAACCCACCAGCAATCACTCTTCTGTCAGTGCAGCAAGAACATCTTCATCTCACTGTGACCAGGATGGTTACAGCACTGTGCTCATTTTTCTCAGAGGAAAAGTCCTTCTCGCTCAGCCCCAGCAGGGCGCAGGGTCCTCATATACTGAGTGCTGGGGTGGAGCTCAACAAGCGCTTTCCTTGAGGAAAAAATTATAGGAGAGTAAGGCTGAAAATGTAGGATTTATTGATTTAGTTGGTGGAATGGAAAAAGCAAATCCTCCACCTTTTTTGGGGGATTTTTTGGTTGTTTTTTTTTTTTTTAAAGGAAAAAATACCTTGGGAAAAAGTAATAACTAATTTTAAAATGATGGTGTTAACTGTTCTCCACTGGTTTCCAGGAAATCTGAGGTTTGGCTGTCTTCCTTGCACAGCCTCTAGGGCTGTGCTGTGTCTTGCCCTCTTCAACCGGGCTGGAATTTGCAGGAAGTTGTGGGCAACTGCCTGAAGACTGGGGCGGTCTCCAGAGAGATAAAGGGACAAAGAGATGTAAGAGAGAAAAATAAATCCCAGTGACATTGAAAGAATGACTCTATCAGCATATTCAGACAATCACAGAAGGCCATCTGTGCTGAGCTATACATCCTTAGGCAATGCGAGCATGATGGGGAAACAGGGAATGGGCACAGGGTGTCTGTGCCCTTGTGCAGTTATGGTCTGTTTGTTTTTATTCTCTCCTCAACCTAAAGTAACTCAGTTCTTGTACCACTGCCAACAAGACAGTGAACTAACAGCTATGCAAATTTTTTACTTCATTCCACCAGAAAATATTTTCTTTAATGAAGGGTCCTGTGTGCAGCTTCTGCACGATGCTCAAGATAATGCAGACACTGCTGGCTTGCTAAATGGGCAATGGCATGTGTTTCTCCGTTCCTTCCCTAGCAGCTACAGCTGTGTGTATGCTAACAGAACTGAGGGCTTACTATGGACGTAAGCTTCTAGAAACATGTTAGCCAAGGATGGTGCCTCTTAATCATATTTTTAAAGCTGTTAAACTCAGTATATTCAGTTAAATTCAGTATATCCTAGATATTAAGTGACACATGAAAATAAATGAAGTGACTTGTCAGCAAGAACATGTGAAACATCATTCTTTTCCTGATTTCATCAAAGTCATGTTTATGACATTACTGTTGCATTTTTATAGTTGGTGCAAAGCTTGAACTCTAATCTTGATGGGTGTTTGCTGTTGTGTGTGAGAGCTTTGGGTTTTCCCTCTCTATCAGAGACTATTGCCTCTCTGCTGCAATAGATCAAAATAAGAGGACAGGCAGCTGGTGCCCTTCCCTGACTGCTCTGGCTGACATTCCTGAAAGTTGAATTAGGGACAGTGTTATTTACTCTATCTTTTGCTGCACTGAGAGAATGAATTCTAGCGTCCCTACCATGTGTGTTGTCTTCGCACATTGGAAAAAGAGGCTGCATTCCTTCTGAGGCAGATTCTTTACCATCAATGGGAAATGAATGATGACAAGTAAAATATTGCTTATTAGGATTAACTAAAATGATCAAAGCCTGAATCCTGTTTACTCCCATACTTCTAGTCTGCTGTGAGCCCATGGATGGTCATAAGCAAGTCATTTCTTTTTACTTCAAGAGATCACTTTACAAAGGGAAAATGGTATTGCACTCCATTGCAAAGTACTCTGTGACCTAGTGATAAAAAGTACCATTTCAGGATCAGTTTTGTATTTGTAGAACTAATTAATCTCTGCGACTTGAGGAGAAAATGAAAAGCAAGCTCTATCCTCGTACACCATTTTTTTTCCCAGTAATTTAGAACCAAAATCCTTTAGTGCCAAATGGCAAAATCTGGTCCTTATTGTATCATAACCCTTACTGACACACAGAATTCCCACTTGGTTAAATTAATTTTTGTGTAAGCAGTGAGCATGACAAGATCTGATGCTTTTTTAAAATGCTCATATAAGAACTGAGCTTGCTCCAGTGCCCATCAGCGGGAGCAGGAACACATCTACTAACAAGGCAAAAATAAACCACAGTTTAATGAGTTGCAAAAAGGCCTAGTCTCTACGCTCTCTTAAGTAATCTATTTTAGAATGGCTGTTGGCATTGTCAGGAGGGTACAGTGCAGGAGACTTATATGGTTAAACTTTATAGTAGTCTAATAATGAAAAAAGCATGTGTAAGGCCTCTTGGCAAACAGCCTGTAGTCGTGGCAGTATTCCTACAAGTAAAGCTGCAAGAAGGGGGAGGGAGAGAGAGAGAGAGATAATTAATGGGGACCTGCTTTATTTGCCAGGAGAGATTATTCTTATGCTGGGAGCAAAGGGTATGTGCCTGAGAAAAATGTAGAGAAAATAGAGTTGTTTTGTGGTGCCCTAAAATACAGTTTAATGAAAATGAGAAAATAATGGGAGGAAAGTCACTTCTATAGTCTCTGGCCAGCTGCCCAAATATGAGTAGAGATGCACTGGCCCTGGGCTGTGCTTCCAACACAACTCGCAGAAAGCTAATTGCTCTTACACACATTTGCTCTATTTTTAGACACATGCTATTTGAAACCACGTTTTCTCTTTTGCTCTTTGCTTCTTCCTTGCTCCCAGCTGGTGGAGAATTTCCACCTTAGAAAGTTATTTCTTGAAATGTTTTCTCGTTGCAGAGTAGTTTCTGTTGTTTTCCATTCTCACGGGGTGACCATAGGAGTCTGATGAAGCTTGAAGGTACCTGGAGTTATCTCTGATTTCCTAATCCTGAAGTGAACCTGTTTGGCAGGGCTTGCCTGAGCTGCAGAGATCCAGCTCTCAGCTGTGTCTCAAGCAACCAAATCATGCCAAGCCTCATTTTATTTCTTCACAGCTTGAAAATGTTTGATTCCTCTATCCGGTGTATTAAACTCAGGAACCTCTGGTTGTCCGCGTGACCACCTCTTCTGTTTTCTCACTCTTTCTTTTCTCCCTCCTGGACATTTGCACAAAGGTGGAGGAACAGACCCTGAGATAAGGTAAATCAGTGCCATCGGTGGGACCATATTTATCTACTCCATTAGCAGATCAAGCCCATCCATCCAGGTGAGGCTTTTGTCCAGGTTTTTTTTGCTTGGTTGGTTGGGTGTTTTGGTTTGTTTGGGGGTTTTTTTTGGTGTTTTTTTTTGTTTGGTTNAGATGGAATAAGTTAGTATATTTTGTGGACACGAAATAATAAAGAGAATCCTCCATCTAAAGCAAAGTAGAGCTCAGAAAAAGGAGACTGATTTCTGATCCAGAAATTCAGTTATGTTCCTTCAGACTTGCACCAGTGTCTGTGAGAGCAGAACAGGATCCCCTGAATTTCACATGTACGTGTGTCTTCAGTTGGGCTTCATATTTCTGTCCACTGAAA
>WAAD01035893.1:25691-36207 GCA_013389945.1 Fregata magnificens | reverse complement strand
GTGTAGAGGATTAATATTATCATAGTTTTCTCTGTCCATTTCACCACTATAAACTGGAGATAAAGCAGAGCTTTGAAAGCATAATGCTGAGGAGACTACACACATTTAGAAAGAAGAAAATGTCTGTCTTTGGGAATTGAAAGAGAGAGAGAAAATGTTCTCTGTAATTATTACCCCCATCCCATTTTTCCCCCCATCCTCATTTTTTGACAACCACCATGCAGTGTGAGTATACTTCAGAGCAGTAATTCTGAAGAAAAACAGACAATTGGAATCTGGTGCAAATATTCATTATGTAAATAGTTTCATTTTCTTTGTGTCTTTACAGTTGTTAAAATAAGCTTTTTAGCGCACTGAACAAGTGTACTCTCTCTTCAAGAAAGACTGAAATTAAGTTACTAGACCTTCTTTCAATCCCCATTATCATGTATCACTTTTTATTATGATTTCCACTTATTTTATAGAAGTAATCAATGTATTTTCTAGACAACACTAGAGGAAGCATCACAAACTTAAAAAAAAACATATCAGATTTGATTTCAATATGCTAATGTTTATCTTATATCTCCCTGTGTAACTTTGTGTAAATACTAGTAGTCTTGTGCCAGCTATGTCTCTGCTATCCATATAGTCAGGAGAAAATAAAAGTATTTACAATAAAATATTTTAAATAATTTAAACAGGGTATATTTACAATTTGTTGTGTTGTTTTGTTTTGCTTTTTTAATTGATATCAAGGAAAATGACCTTGAACGCTGTCCTTCAATGAAATTGTAAATGCTGACAAAATTATTTTACGTATGAAATAATTTAGAGCAAAGAAATACGTTGGAGAGTAGAGATATTTCTCTGAGCTGGTGAGAGATGGCTCTGTTTATAAAATATGGGAAGTTTTGCCAGATATGTAGAATCTACAGTAAATAGCAGTTCTCTGCAAAATACGAAGTTGGCATTTTTGCCTAAATGACTTTTTACTGTACTTCTCTAAATTCCTTGTCAAGATTCATGATTTGCTGTTCAGTAGTTTCTGCCTGATGTTAAACTTATTTTTCACTTTGAAATAATTGTAGACCATTTTGAAACATTCAGATTATTGTCCTAGTCAACATATGATTCATAGCTAATTTTTAACAGTAATACGTTTGGTGTTCTGCTGTTTACTTTTAGTGACGTTGAGGGGGAGATCACTTAAAATTCCTTGGAGAGGTGATATTTTCACATTTACTTTGTTTACATCTAGTATGTTTTAAACTTTCAGTGCAACAATCCCCAAACCAAAGAACCGAAATTAAAGGCTGCTGCCCGGATAGTTCCCGAATGGATTGACTATGACTCTGAGATACGAAAGTTAATACAGCAAATTGAAAAAGAGAAGAAAAATCTAACATCATTCTTTCAAAAAGGTAATTTACATGCATATTCATCTGTTAACTCTTTAAAATCCATCTTAATATGGTTGAAATTAAGATTGGGGTCAGTAGGCACAAATATTGTATTTGTGTAATTTTCCCTGCTCTTAGAGAAATTGTGTGGGTGTTAAGTCACATGATGCTTCTTTACATAGGAGTTATGCTAAGAGGATAAAATCTTTTGTTTCATGCCAAAATCTACAAGAAAATTGTTAGCAGTGTCCTATTCTTAGTTCAAACGCAACCAACTGTTCCACGTGATTTGAGCCACAAATATTAAGTATGTTAGCTTAGACCTCACTTAAAGAATCTAAAGCTAATGCCTCTTAATTCAGTGTAGTCTCTTAAGCAATAGGTTACTGAGTGTCCATTAATTCATTAGTTCACAAAAACATTTTCAATAATTTGAGTCCTCAGTGTCAATCACCTATATTAATTCAGTAGTAAGGTATCCCTTACTTATCTTTTTAGCTTGAAATTTGCTTGAAAGCCACTTGCTGTTTAATTTTCTAGCCTGAATTTTTTTTTTACATTGCTCATCTAACTTCTTAATCCTATAGAACCAGTGCATATTCAAAGTACAAAATGTGAGAGACTTAAAAAATAAAGGACAAAAGCTGTACATAAGAATATCTTAGTAAGGTTAAAAGCCTTCTTCCCTCCAAAACTAAGAACTGCCGAACACTGAACCATCAAGATAAATGTTACAGCTGAAATCTGCCAGTTTGGCAAGTGCTGTTTATCTCCGCATCTTTCACTCTGGGCTTATCTACGTGGGGCCTTTTCGTACCTGACTGAGCAGAATGGTCTCCTTCACTTTCTCTGTACTGCCCGGATTTGCAGCTGTGGTCTCTGCATCTGGCTATTTGTGCTCCCCTCCTTTCAGGTTTTACTCATCCTGTCCAGAAATTTCCATGTTGCTATCTCTGTCTTCAGACTGTAGTTTACAGGTTTCCCCAGCAGTCTTGGTCTCTGGTCCCATTTACACAAAATTACAGAGAATTACACAGAATCGTATAGGTTGGAAAAGACCTTGTAAGATCATCGAGTCCAACCATAAACCTAACACTGCCAGTTCACCACTAAACCATGTCCCTAAGCACCACATCCAAACGCCTTTTAAATACCTCGAAAGATGGTGACTTAACCAATTCCCTGAGCAATTTCCTTTCTAGTAGCTCTGTGTCCCTGTACGCTCCACCCAACAGCTACTGAAACCCAGGTACATGTTGGCAGATTTCTTCTCAGCCTTGCCCAGGCCAGAAGGAAGGGGAACTGAGAACAGAGAAACTGGGAGTCTTTCTAGACTGGAATCACTGGGAAACGTAGGAAGGATGCCCTGGGAGGTCTCCTGAGCTGCTCTTTTCTAATATGTTATTGCATGGCCAAGTTTGGGCAGTGTTTCACAGGGATAGCAATAGGCATATTTGCACCTGTTCAAATCTTTGCCACAACACATGGGAATGCTATGACTTCCCAAATTAGAAATGAACAGATACTGTCATGGACAAACAGGTGTGTGTTTCCTAACTCATGGTGTCAGAAGACACTAAAATATATTTGATGTAGCAGACACCTGACATGTAAACAATTATTATTAAGGATTGGCAAAGTTAGAAAGAATGGAAAACATGCTCTTACAGCAGGATATGGCAGGTAGCTTTCATAACTGTACTACAGGGCTATGCTTGGTAATATATAGTGTACCTAGAAGAAAAAATGACGATATAAATGGTGTTTTAGTTTACAAATAGATTTTGGTTTATTTTTTTACTAAAATTGTTTTAAACTGAGTTAGTTAAATAGCATGAGAAAAAAACCCACTCTTATAGGACTTCCAATAAGACTTGACTTCTTGGAGTAATGTGAAACAAAAAAGGTGATCTCGGCTCTCAAAGTTGAAGAGAAAACTTAGCAGGTAAATATTTAAAAGACTTGAGTCAGGGAACAAATTCACTTTTCATTATAAAGAATTCTTAGTGGTTTTTATCCTTTGTGAAAGCTTATGGTCAACTTTTCGTGAGGCTCTAAAAATTAAGTTAATGTTGCTGAACTGCCTGACTAGCAGTAAATAGGAAGTAAAGAGTGCTTTCCACATTTTACAAAACTAGTCATTAAGTCTTTATATAATTGGGTTTTTATAATTTTTTTCCTTTTGATTACAGGTCTTAAGCATGATGAACTTTAGCCTGTAAACAGCAATGGTGACAGCCCAATAGTCTTTTGTGAAAGACTGAATGGAAGTTACAACTATTACATTGGCACTATCTGTAACATTCTTTAATGTGAAGTCAAATATTTTCTAACTTATAGTGTTATTTAAAAAGTTTGAAATGACATACAAAAACAGAAGAGAGAAATCCACAGGTACTTGATTTTTTTTTTTTAACCAGGGTAGAGTAGCTTTCCTAATTTCTTTGGTTTTCTTTTCCTTCTCTAAAAGCAGTTTGCCCAGAGGATTTTAGAATATCAAGAATGATGTGTTTGTTCGACTCTTCAAAGATCTATTGTGTCAGCCTGGAGGAGAACACACACATTCAATACGTACCTGAAAACTGTTTTGTGCATATTACATCCATTAAGCTAATGTATTTAAATATAAAGGATTTTGGTTATACGTCCATGTTTTGTCCCTGGAGAAATGCTGTGGTCACAAGAAAACAATCTCAGTGTAGCAAAGATACTACATAAAAAAAACAGCTTGTGTAATCTAGACCACAGAAATCTAAGTCAACTTTGAAGCTTACTAAAGTAAGGAGTATCATTTTTCATTCATTATGCAGGATTGCTGCACTCCTACTAATGTAAAAGAATAATTTTTGATTCTTAGGCTCCTTCTGGTCACTTAAATAGTGTGTTGTAAAATTCCATTAAGTTTTTTGGTTAAGATGATTTTCCAACCAGCATACATTGTATCAGAAGGTCAGTACCACTGTTTCCACTCAGTTTTGATTATCATAATTCTGTTTAGAATTTAAAATAAAATAATAAAATACTCAAGTAATTTTCACTATCAGTGGTGTCTCCTGTAATTTTCTAAATATGTACTCACAAAACTATTGTTCTAATGGGCTACTGATAATTTGATCCCACAAAAATTAGCAGTGAAAAGTTCTTGCAATACACATATTTGAAAGCAGGAAATTTGTTTATCAAACTGAAATCTAGTGCCATAAATACATACTCTGTTGCTTAGGCTGTGCTGGTTTCAAAATAGATTGGATGTGACCACAAATTCTTGTAAGAATAGCTTAATGCAGTCTTTCAGTCTAAATGCTTGTAATTATAAAAGATAAGGTAATTTGCACTAAGTGGGTGAATCCATTGTGAGTTGCATAATATTTCCACACCAGCAAAGAATTGAATAAATAATAAGAAAAATGAAGCGTATTTTGTATGTACTGTCATTGTCCTCAAGTGTTGGTTATTTAAAATTCCTTACTGTAAAAGCAAGTATTTAAAATCGTGCTTTGCTGACATCTTTCAAGTCTTAGTAATGAGACATGCAAAAATTTTTTACATGTTTATGTTTTTTTCATTGTATTACCTTTATGCATTTTGAACAGTTTTAACATGTCACATATGGCTTTTTAAAGGTCTGTTATGGGCATTTTCTTTGTATGAAGTACCCAATGAAGTCCTTCCTGTGTAGCCCAATAGCAATAATCAGTTAATACTAATTTCAGTTCTCTTGAGCTATCCCATTTCCCTATAATATCTGTTTTGTTACGCTTGTTCTCTAACATAATTACTTCAGGATATCAGGCAGCAAGTCAAACATATTTGAACATAGAACTTTTTTAAGTTGGTATTTTTATACCATATAGATGGACTTATAATTGACTTAGCAGATGTATATGCACCAGTACTATAAATTCAATGCGTAACAAGGAAACAACTGATACTCCATATCAGAGAAAAAAAAATCATTAGTCAGCTGCTTGCTGCTTTTTTCTTTTTTTTTAATCTTATATTTCCATCCTGATACTTTACTCTGCTGCAGCATTTCACATTGATCTGTCTTGGAATATCATGCTTGAAGCATACATTGGAAACCCTTTGTTTTTAAGCCAGAAGTTAAAGGTTATTTAAGAAACCTTAGTTCTCCTTAATTATGATTATCTGTGTGGGAAACTTCTGTTATGCAGTATAAAACGTGGATAACTTACGCACTGATTTCTTGTTCATTTTATCTGTAGCATCCTGTTCCTTTTTAAAATTGGAATACTTCTACAGGCTTTAAAAAAGAAATACCTCTTTAAATACTATTTCCTTGAGATTACTTAAATGATTAGAATATAATTTCTTAGAAATGTAATTTGCTGGAGATATTTTGAAGATTTAAAAGGTTTTGTGCCATTTTCTACAGTGTTGTATATATTTGTAAAAAATGTTTTACAGCCTTTCTTTTTCCTGCCTAATAATATTTTCAAGGAAAGCTCTTTTTTGAAATGATGTATTGGTTTATAAAACAAAGAGGTCCGGCAAATATATTAGCTACTTTTCAAAGATCTTTTTAAAGCAGCACTTTGATTCATTAGCATATCATTATATTTTTTAATACTAAAGCAATGGATTGTATATGTTGTACAAAATATTAAAGGTGCCACTGGAGAAAAAATAATTACTTCCTGTTCTCCTATTTTGTATTACACAGTAACTATTAAATGCTTGGTTAACAGATCCAAGGCAAAAAAATTTGCAGCAAGTCCTCAACTGCCTTGAATCTGAAGAACGTGTTTGAGCTGGGAAGCAACAGTAACGTTCAAAACTAGGAACCTGCTGTAGGGTGAGAACTTAGAGATGCAGAGAACGAGCTTATTTCTAGTTTCCAGTCTGTATGCTCTGCCCTGTGAAAGGAAGGAAAACACATCCTGGATTATAGGAGTGTTACCGAACCCTGGTTCAAATCAGTAAATAAGCAAAGTAATATTTGAACTGTTCAAATGAAGAGTTTATACAATTTATATTCATACTACTATTACATTGTCTTTTCTAGGTCTTACTCTTAATATCTGGAAAATATTGGAAGTTTAACAGAAAATGAACAAACCAGACATTAGTGCAGTATTGTTGATGGGCCAGAGCTTTAGTATTGAAAATATTTCTCAGTAAGGTTCCTTTTAACCTTTTTCCTACATCAAGCACTTGCCTTCACACTGAGACTTCATAGAATACCAGGTTGGAAGTGACCTCAAGGATCATCTGGTCCAACCTTTCTTGGTAAGAGCACAGTCTGGACAAGATGGCCCAGCACCCTGTCCTGCTGAGTCTTAAACTTGTCCAATGTTGGGGAGTCCACCACTTGTACCCATTACCCCTCACCTTTTCCATGTGACTCCTTGTAAAAAGGGAGTCTCCATCTTCTTTGTAGCCACCCTTTAAATACTTGAACATGGTGATAAGGTCTCCCCTAAGCCGCCTTTTCTCAGGGCTGAACAAACCCATTTCTCTCAGCCTTTCATCATATGGCAGGCTTCCCAGTCCTTTCATCATCTTGGTGGCCCTTCTCTGGATCCCCTCCAGCCTGCCCACATCTTTTTTGTATAGCGGGGACCAGAACTGCACACAGTACTCCAGGTGTGGCCTGACAAGTGCTGAGTAGAGTGGGATAATGACTTCTTTATCTCTGCTGGCGATGCCCTTGTTGATGCAACCCAGCATCCTGTTGGCTTTCTTTCACACTGAGCGAACAGTGTGCTGCTGCAGCATCGAGCTGCTTGTCCACCAGGACCCCCAGGTCCCCTTCCACAGAGCTGCTCCCCAGCTGGGTTGATCCCAGTCTGGCTGCACTCCTGGATTATGTTTTCCCAGGTGCAAGACCTTACATTTGTCTTTGTTGAACTTCATAAGGTTCTTCTTAGCCCACTCTGCCAGCCTATCCAGGTCTTCCTGCAGGGTGGTTCTCCCTTCCTAAGTGTTTACTTCCCCACTCGGTTTGGTATCATTGGCAAACTTCATCAGGGTACACTTGATCCCGTCATCCAGATCACTTGTGAAGATATTAAACAGCACTAGGCCCCGTATCGATCCCTGGGGGACCCCACTTGTGACAGGTTGCCAGTTTTGGTTGCCAGCATTTACCACCATCTTCCAGGTCTAGGCTGTAATGCATCAGTTTCTCTAGGTGGAGGCTATGGAAAACTGTGTCGAAAGCCTTGGAGAAATCCAGGTAGACGATGTCCACTGCTCACCCCACATCAACCAAGCAGGTTGCTTTGTTGCAGAAGGCGATCAGGTTTGTCAAGCACAATTTGCCCTTCATGAACCTGTGCTGGCTTTTTCCAATCACGTGCTTTGTTTGACTTGTCATAGCACCCAGGAGGATTTGTTCCATAACTTTCCCAGGGACTGAAGACTGACGGGCCTGTAATTTCCTGGATCCTCCTTTAAGCCCTTGTTGTAGATGGGGTGACATTAGCCTTCTTCCAGTCTTCTGGGACATCCCCCAGTCTCCACAACTTCTCAAAGATTATAGAGAACAGCCTTGCAAGGACATCAGCCAGCTCTCTTAATACCCTCGGGTGGATATTGTCAGAGCCCATCATGTTGTAGAGGTCAAGCTGCTGTAATAATTCACATACCAACTCTTCCTTCATTGACAGTGGGTCTGTGTTTGCATCAACCTGGGTTTTTGTTCCCAGGGCCTGCAGCCCAGCAGTGCTGGTAAAGACAGAGGTGAAGAAAGTGTTAAGAACCTCTGCCTTTTCAGCATTGTTGGTGACTAAGTCACCTCTCCTGTGTAACAGAGGGCCAGTATTTTCCTTCTGTTTCTGCTTGTTGTTTACATACTTGAAGAACCCTTTCTTGTAGTTTTTGACATCTCTGGCCAATTTCAATTTGAGCTCAGCTTTTACTTTTCTAACTGCATCTCAGCACACCCTGGCAATGCCCTTGTAGTTCTCAACAGGTATTTGTCTGCTTTTCCATCTCTGGTATGCTTCTCTGTTGGTTTTGAGCAGACTCAGAAGCTCTCAGTTAAGCCAAGGGGGGGTCTCTTGCTCTGCTTACTTCCCTTACCTTTAAAGGGCATGAACTGGTTTTGTGCTTCCAGGAAAGCATTCTTGAAAAACTCTCAGCACTTGCTAGCTCCTTTATCCTCCATGGAAGCTTCCCACAGAATCCCTCCCAACTGAGCTTTAAGCGAGCTGAAGTTTGCTCTTCTAAAAATCTAAAACCTTTGTCTCAGTACTAACCTTCAGCGTGCTCAGCAGGATCCCAAACTCCACAATATTGTGATCACTGCAGCCACGGCTGTCACTAACCGAGATATTACAAAGCAGGTTTTCTTGGTTTGTGAGTAGCACACCCAGCACTGCCTCATTCCTGGTTGGCACATCTAACACTTGCATGAGGAAGCAGTCCTCTGCGCATTCCAAGAACTTGATGTGTGACGTGTGAGCTGCTATATTGCTTCATTGGCCTTATCATCTTGGTTCGGAGGTTGGTAGCAGCTGCCTACTCTAAGATCCCCCTTGGAGACGACCCCTCTGATCTTGACCCAGACACATTCAATAGGGCTTCCACAATCACCATAGTTGACTTCTATACACTCCAGGTTCTCCCTAACATAGAGGGCAACTTCTCCTCTTCTTCCACGCCTGTCTTTGTGAAACAGCCTATAGCCATCCACTGCAATCCTCCAGTCATGTGAGTTCTCCTACCACCTTTCAGTTATTCCTATGATGTCATAACTTTTCTGACTGGGCATGAAGCTCCAGTTCCTCCTGTTTGTTCCCCAGGCTGCATACATTGGTATACGTACACTTGAGGTGGTTGGTCTTCTGGTTCTCCTCTTGGGAGGCAGCTAAGGAACATTTGTCACTGCTGTGGTTGGCCTGGCTTTTTCCCCCATTGGTTGCAATGGTGTGAGCGTTGCCACTTTGGACCCCGCCCCACAAGTCCTTCAGTTTACAGCCCACCTCACCAAGGTGGCCAGCCTGCTGCCAAAGATTCCCTTGCCTCTTCTAGACCGGTGGATCCCATGCCTCGCAGACAGGCTATAGTCATCCAAGAATGTGCTGTTGTCATAAAAGCCAAAACCCTCGTGACAGCACCAGCCACAAAGCCAGAAGTTGATTTGCATCATACGTCTATTTCTAGCTGCACCCTTTCCTCTAACTGGTAAAATGGAAGAAAAGATAACTTGGGCACCAATGCTTTTTGCTTGCACCCCCAGGGCTTTGTAGTCTTCCTTGATTCTGCCCAGGTTCTGGCTTCCAGTGTCATTTGTGCCCCCATGAAAGAGTAGCAATGGATAGTAGTCTGTGCTCTTGACAAGTTGTGGCACAGTCTCGGCAACATCTCGGACCTTAGTTCCCGGAAGGCAGCATACATCGCGTGACTCCCTGTCAGGCCGACAGATGGGCACCTTGGTGCCCCTTTACTGAGAGTCACCCTCTACAAGCACTTGTCATTTCTTTTTGTGGCATCCACTGCACGCTGCTGGTAGTTTCTCCTTGCAGACCTTGCTCGTGAGTGTCTACAGCTGTTAAAGCTTCACCTGTTTTTGGTTGTAATGCTGCTTTCCCAGTTGGATAGATGGTTTCTTCTTTCCTGCTTATGCTTTGTCATTATGATTTATTCCTTTGTTGCATATGCAAGAAAATTTGAGTGGAAGCAACTGAAACATTGGTTGATGGGGTAACAGTATATAATAATATTAGTAGAACAAATCCTCAACTGGTTTAATCCAGTATCATGTCTCTACTACATCATGTAGCGCCATGTATGGGATAATCTGCTTTCTAGCATGAGGCTGCCATCCAGCATGCATTGTTTTCTCTAGTATCTATTTTTTAGCAGCTACTTTTAGAGTGACATTAACTCTTTTGTTGCCATGAGGTGAATACTCCTTGTATGCCACATTGAAGTCTGGTCTCAGCTCCTGACACACTTCAAGCATTAGCTCCGGTGACTACGTAACGTAGAATGATGAGAAGGATCCTCAGCAGTGGGGAGTCCATGCCCTGCTCCTCTTAAGGGTGGGCTTCTTCAGGGGGCAGGAGAACCAAAGCTACTCCTTTTGCTTACACTTCTGCACTGATTTGGTGAATATCACTTCCCCCCCCCCCCCCCCCCCCCCTCTCTTCCCCCCCCGCCCCCCC
>WAAD01035893.1:13771-25685 GCA_013389945.1 Fregata magnificens | reverse complement strand
TGCTGAGCCTCAGTCAGATGCACTCTTGCACTGCTTGGATTCAAATCCCCCTGCAGCAGAGGGGTTGAGGACCTCAGATCTCCCACTGCCTGAAAGGGTGTGCTCACAGTTAGGCTATCCTGTAAGAGAACAGTCTCGAGCCATCACTCGTTAGCTATGATTTCATTCTGAATGTCAGACGTGTCCTAGCAGCTCCTTCTGACACTTCTCAGCCAACTGCATGTTGAAAGTCTCAATGTGGTTTGTGAATTCCTTTCCCAAAGGCTGGAGTCATACAGTTACAGTCACAAGCAGTACCGCTGAACCTAAATCTCTGTCTGCTGATGGAGATCTTAGTTCTTTTACCTTTGACTCCTCACTCTTTTGAATGAAGCATTCTGGCAGCTTCTCATCACACATTGCCAGAAGTCTTGAAAAGGATTTCTCCAGTCGTCAGTGTGTTACTCTGGACCAGATTTTGACAACTGTAAAATAGAGAGGTGTAGATCATTTTTAAAGTGCCTTTTGGTAAACACAGAAATGTATTTATATTCATGGCTTAAAAACAGAATCAATCAATGCTGCACTCACCTTTTTCTTTTTTAATCTGAAGACACGTATGAAACTAACAGAATTGTGTGATTAGTTACATGGTTGCTGACCTTTTATTATCAGACAATTATTTTCTTCCTTTGCAAGAGATAATGGTTCTGTAGGGATGAACATATATAAAATTGCAGGCCTGAAAGTGCTTAGTCTCTCTATACCTTTGAGGTGCTTTATCTCCAAGGATACTGTACTGTAAGTACTCTTAAGTGTAAGAATATCTCCTCTGAAATGTAAATCTTCTCTTTGTCCATATGTATGTATGTAACATCTTTTAGCAGTGGTGTTTGTCAGGGCCTGTAGTTGTAGCTACTCATTCCAAATGCATGAGGCACACCGTCATTCTACTATGATTTACCTCTCTATGAACATGCTGTGCAGTAACACCATGTTTTCAATCCTTCACCACCCTTAACGTGAGCTATCCTATAGCAAGCATCTGGCATTCTCTAAAGCACAGTGAGTCTTGCAGTTACAACAGCAGGGAAGTATGTTTCATCTGTAGAAAAATTCTTCACATTTAGGAAGATGATGCAAGAGATACACCACTCTCTAGTGTTCTGAAAACTGCCAGAACTTGGCAACATTATAAGCCCTGACAAACAGCTGCTCAGCTGTGACTCCACCTGTAGCTTCTCCTGTCTCCGTACACTGTGTCCCTCCCCTCCTTAGTTAGGTGGATACTCTGCTTACAGCTATGAGCCTAAAGAATAAAGCACCACCAACCACACAACCGCCCAAAACTCAACCCTGCACTCCTGCTGCAAGTCCTTCCCCAATCCTCACAGAGCTTTCCAGAATTTCTCCTAGACCATAACTGCACCTCTTACTGTTATGCTTTTTTGAGGTCAAGAAAGTGTGCAGTGCTTGTCTCTGACAGGTAGGCCACAGGTTTCCAAAGACAGACACTGGGAAACCACACTAAGGAATCTCACATGAAACCAGGCCTCTTAAAGAAGCCCTTGCTTCCAACTGCCCCCCCACCTTGTTGTCTGTGTTCACTTTCACACATTTGGCAGCTGCAAGCCATGCAATTTTAAACTCGGACACCTTTGCTCTCACCAGCTGTGTATGCATCCGTGCCTTTCACCACTGTATACACACACACGAGAGTGTACAATAAATTGCTTCCAACCAGGAACTCCTAAAAATTAGCAGTTTCTAAGGAAGAGGTTAAGAAAATAACATGCACTTTTTGATGACTGATAAGGAGCTCACTTACTTATTCATGCGTGTGTATATGCTCTGGGTGACTTCACTTAGGATTGTCATCTTTATAGATGCCATGGACATGACTCCGCTTCATTTCTCATGTTGCTGCTCAGGGGTTATATTGGTGAGTAGACTGAACCCTCGGTGGTGCTTTATGGCACTGTGTACAAATTGATGCTTTCGTCCATGAAGTCACCAATGGAGTTCAAGCTCTACTGGAATACTTTTGAGGGCACGGTCTGCTTGGAGGCCCATGATGCAGTTTCTGCTCCAGCCTCCTACAGACTCTGCTGCCTAAGTAACTCCTGCAGGCTCAATTAGTTCTCATCTGTCTTCCAAGTTCTGGTACTTCTGTCAGCCCCCTTGGAACATTTACTGGATTAAAAATAAGTAAAATAATAAAAAAACCAGTTTACCATCTTTGTAGTTTTCATCATTGCCTAGAAATCACACTTAGAGTACACGCTCATCTTACAGGTTCCACATGCCCTCAGCCACCCACCTTCTCTCCCCAGAGCTGCTGGTCATAAGTTCCAGCCTCAGGAGAGAGGGCAGAGGGGATTCCTCCCCCCCCTTCATGTCACCAGCAACCAAGGGGCCAACCACGGGGCCAGAGGCTTTCCTGGGACCAGCTGCTCTCCAGAAAGACTGGCTGCAATTTGGTTCTGCCCCAGCCTGCCAGAACAGCGCCAGGTACCAGCCTGGGACAGTGGTCAAACATAGTCCTCTACGTTCCATGCAACAGGTCATTGCACTCCTGCTACCTGCTCAGCTACCAGGAGAGAGGGCTGCACCCACAGGCAGGAACTAGCTGTGTCCGGCCCAACGGGAGGAAAACCAAATTTTTAAACCCACATGTGAAGTATCCAAATGCCGCTTTGCTCCGCACGTTACTTGTTTAAGCCTGACAATATTTGCATTAGCTGCTTCAGAAATTTTAATTTAGCCCCCAAGCCAGCATTTCAGCAGCCTTTTACTCCATTTCTGCACAGCTCTAACTTCAAACTTGGAGAGCAGGATGGGGAAAGAAGGGCAGACAAATACACTGCAGTGCTTTCTTGTCATCATAAATATCTTTATTGTGAAAAATACCATAAAATAATTCCCACAGTTCTAGAAAAAAAAAACCAGTTCTTGCTTTTTAGATTTACCGTTTTATATAAAGACATTTTATAATTTGAAACATTTGATAAATTTCTGGCTAGCTTTACTTATCCTTCTTCAAACATAAAACTGCTACTTTGAGATTTGCTGAGGGGAAAAAAAAATTATTCTCCCATTTTTTTTTTTTATGGATAAAAGTGTGTATTACAGAGCAAACAAACAATACCTTACAATAAGGCACTTTTAAATACAACTAACCTGCTATGCTATACTGGCTAGTTTCCAGCAAAGCTCCTACAAATCACAGCCCTAAACAGAAGAATAATTCTTATTCCAAACACTGGTCTGAAAACTGAATCGATAACAAGCTTTATTTTTTTAAAAAAGTTTAAGCTGACATGTTTTCTGCGTATGTCACAAGTTTGAGCTCCTAAGTTTATAACTCACTTTGAATCTGTTTTAATACTGACTTATTAATACATCAGTATTAAGCATGTATCAAGTAAAATACGTTCCCCCCCACCTTCATTTTAAAACAAGTTGGAAACTAGTTTATTAAAACTGAGAGTTCAACAGAGAAAGTTTGCATCTACATACAGGCCAATTATCGTAACGATGCTTCATGCACATCTCAGGGTTTACAAACTAACAAGACATTTATTTCAATGCTCAGTTATTGAACATTATTGCACTACAGACACCCACTAATAAATAAAAAGGCGCATTCAGCTTCCTTGTACATCGCCTGCACCATTAACACTCAGTGTGTTACCAGCGCTTCAGGTTCTGAAGTTGCATCAGGAAATGCATCACCATATCTGGAGATCCTTAACACGTAAATGCTTTCTTTTTGAGCACAACTTTGTCCTTCTGTATTTTCAGAAGTACCTTAGAGCTAAAAGCCAGCATCTGCTCCCTTAAAAACAGCACTAGAGTAATAACACTTCTTGTAATCAGCAGCTGCTTAATATCAGAAAGCCTTATTCTCCATTGTCATTTTTGTTTTTGTTTTCAAGACACTGTCTTCCACGGAAGGAATCGATGAACAGCATTCACGCATTAATCACCTTCCTCCTTCTCCTAACTACATTCAAGCCTTTTTTTCCCCCCTGAATATGCAATTTTCCCTTTCCCATTCATCCTCAAAATAAACATAATCCTTTTGTTCCTGACTGCTTCCAGTGTACAGCAGAACTGTCCATTGCCTTAGAGAAACAAATACGCACTGCTCTAACATCAGCGCCTTGTACGAGTAGTTTACTTATGAGGGACCATCTTATTCCTTCCCTTAAAAAAAAAAAAGAAACAATTTGCTCAACTATACCTTTTAGAAGAGAGTAGGGAGAGGGATGAGAACAAAAAAGCTGAACAAGGGTAGTCCTTGAAAAGAAGATGTATAATTTCTAGCACTTCCCTAGCACACAAACATAGCTGTCTGTGCTATTTAGTGTGACTTCCTCAAACTGAACAACACTCCTGTATGTACAAAATACGACATATTGCTTACACTGGTCCTTCACTATTAAGTAAAACCAGCCCCTTCTGTAGTGAACAAGGCAATATAAAAGTGTTTATACAGAG
Organism: Fregata magnificens; assembly: GCA_013389945.1. Taxonomy (NCBI): domain Eukaryota; kingdom Metazoa; phylum Chordata; class Aves; order Suliformes; family Fregatidae; genus Fregata; species Fregata magnificens. The sequence continues at coordinate 21,203 of WAAD01035893.1, read as the reverse complement.
CAATGGCTCGCACACAAAGACGTACAACCGGCAAACCATACAGCAGCCGCCCAGCCCGCAGCAAGTGCGGCTGGGTCTAGCTCACCCCTCAGGGACAGAGGGCTGACAACAGCCAAGAGAGGCCGCTGTATGTGAAAGCTACCTACTCCTCTTTTACTCGCTGTGAGCAAAAAGCACATGCGCAGAGAGCTGTCTGCATTGGCTGATACCACAGGGTAACAGGTTATTTATTGTGCAGCAAGTTCCTATGTCCGAGCCCTAGAGGTCCTACGAGAACCACGCTAGCCTAGAATGGCGTCAACAGCGTCCTGAGCATCTTCTACAGAGTTTCAACAAAAAGCTTTCAGACAGGTCAGAAGCAGAAGTCAAACTTCTAGAAAGTCATTCAACTTGGAAAATATCTGACACTGGAATTTAATAGGCTGCTAGGGTGTTTTTGTACCATAAACTGTTAGAAATCACCACATACACTCTTCAGCTTGAAGATAAATTTCTGCTGAACAAACACTGACCTTTAAATTGCTGCTGAAAAACATTTTACAAAGCCACACGGCCTCACAATTATGTTTGTAAAGTATTTGAGGCAGGAGACAAGGGTTATGCTTCAATAGCAACTCTGATTACCATAATAAAAAACCCACTTTCAGATTGAAGGCCTTATTTGCTCATTTCATTTGTTTTACTGAGGCTGCTTATGCTTTCAAATGCCATGAGTTGAAGCAAGAGAAGATTCCTATCAACTGATAATTGTTTTCCAGTTAAAATCCAATAAAAAACAACATTGATGAACTGTAATTCTTGCATTCTAAGAAAATGGCTGCTGATGAAACTCATCAGTAATTACGATATATTCGGTTACAGAATAAGAAGACTCACTCATAGCAGCTACAGTCCTGGTAATACCTCACATCGCATTCACACAGTTCGATCGATACACTTAACCAATTTTAGCTACCTGCATATAGAAAAAAATAAACCATTCTTTTGGCTAATGGAAAGTAAGTCCCTCTTTCTGCACATAGGCAGTTGTTTTTGCAGTACTGTGGCTGTTACACAAAACATAAAATTACTTCAAACAATTTCACATAGTATTAACTCACTGTTCCATCACCCAGCAGAAATGAAGTTGTATTACAGGGGAAGGCTAGAGTTAATATCCTATTCCTACAGTCCGCAGTACACTCACCTCACAACCTGTATTGGTTTTGAGTTTATGTACGGAGAAGTAACAAATTCCTGCATAGTCGGGGAAACGTCACATCAAATTTCTTGCTCAAATCTCAAGCAGATATTTTCTTAAAGTGCAAACTACTCAAAAATGATACCTAAACATCCCAAATCACACTCAGAAAGAGTCTTTCGAAAGACATCAGGTATATTTTTTTTTTTTTTTACTTTCATATTCCACAATTACCACCAAGGACATCATCCCAATTCATTTCAGGTTAATGAATAAAGTGAGTAGACATTTTCAAATACAATTACTTACAAGCGATCTTCTTTCAGAGCGATTGTTCATACTCATTCGGTACGCAGCCTCTTCACCCTACCTATGGCACTGCCGACAGTAATACAGCAGGTGGTCGCTAGGGTTTCCTTTTAAGAATACCAAGAGATGGATCATTCTGCTGAGCACGACAACTAACAATTTGTTAATGTAGAGACTATTGTAACTACCCTTTCCACGTTTATTAGGCCCTGATTCAAAAAAATATTTACATGCGTTTTTACCTTTAAGCATATACTTAAGTCCTAAATTTGTAAGTGTTGTCCTAAGTAGCCTCTTACTGTTTTTCCCATCCACAGGAATACACGTCCTGCATATCCGCAACAAATACATAGGCAGTAACAAACCCCCCCAACCAGTACGAGCTTGTCAAGTTCACCACAAAGCAAACTCTCCAAATACCAAAAAGAAAGAAGGAGCTTTCTTCTAGTGCAGTAAGACTCTGGGTTAAGGACAACATTAGAAATTAAGATTTTGGGTCTTGAACTGAGAGACTTTTTATTTTTCAACGAATTAAGTAAAAAACAGCAGCAGCCACCAGAAACAGTCTTGGCTCTAACTGAAGTGAAATTTGAATGTAAATGGTCCTCCTCCAGAACCAAAGGGGTTGAATCCTTGCCACGTGTTCCAGTTCCTGTGGAAAGGGTTGCCACCACCCTGCTGACTCTCCGCATCCAGTGGGTCCTCTCCCGCATCAAACTTCCGCCTCATTTCTGAGGGAAACAAAACCAAGGTGGAATCATGGCACAGTAGTTAGGGCAGTACCACCAAGCACCTTTGATAACCAATAACAAATTCAGACCCGCCCCCGCAGGTGAGAGAGCTGCAATTATCACTTGTATTGGCAGCATCTGTAGAACCCAAATAGAGTTTTTCAAAGCCATCCAGGAGACTGACAGAGAAGAGACCAACTCTGTGAAAACACTGTACGAAAAACTTCAAACCAGTCATTTAGTTTAAAACAAGTACCTGGCTGTCCAATAGGACACGTATGAATTTCAACAGGGACAGGACAGTTACCCTTTGACCAACTGTGTCCCACAAATAATTGGGACATTTTGTCCTTGATGAGTTTATTGCACCTATTCTCTCATAGCTGCTCTCACTCGGGATGGTCCAAGGACAGACCATGCTGTATCCTGCCAATTCTTCGCAACCAATAAATTCCATTGTAGCAAGAAGAGATGGAAAGCAATACAGATGGCATTACAAAAGCCAAATACGACCAGTGTTACTTTTCTTGCCCAGCTGGTTTGACAGCAATGATAACCATGACATAAGAAACAGTGTCAAGGAGAAAGTAGATTAACATGTCCTGGAGATGTTGACAGGGCAAACAGCACCTCAAACACTTCCAGTATATAGATCTCCTAATTTGTGTTCATAATTATGAACAAAGATCACATTAACACAGAAAAAGGTTTTCTGACCAGAAGTGCTTGTAACACAGTTCATCACTCTCAGATCCCTCCTTTCCCCAAGAAAGTCTGATCCCATCTGCCATCTGATCACTTAGATGATCCTGAACAGTTGAACATAAAAACAGGAGCCTCTGATATCTTTTACATGCTTCTCTCTTTCCAGTGACCATACAGGAACAATTTAAAGACAAGAACTTAACAGATGGCTCTGGTTGAGGGGGGGTTTTTTGGTTGTTTTTTGTTGGGTTTTGTTGTTGTTGTTGTTTGGGTTTGTTTGCTTGTGTGTGGTTTTGTTGTTTGTTTTTTTTTTTTAAAGGAGGTGGGATAACCACACCACCCTTTTTTTTATTACATTCTTGAGACTAAATGGTCTGACCCCTTCTGTTCATCTCTTGGTGAGACAGACATCAGATCTCCTAGTCACCACACCACAGGGTCTCCCAGGACAGTGACCACATTCTTCACTTTTTTCCCCCCTCCTCCAGAGCTGACCTGCAGACAGCCAGACCTGACAAGGCTTCTTGCTCCTAGGGACTGGGCCAGCCCCAGGAGCCTGGCCATAGACCAGCAGCGAGGGCATCCTCTCCCTCAGGCTGACAGGAACGGAGAACTCAGTCCCCTACCTTTGGGGAAATGCTCTGTTTGCAGAGCATCTGTTTGTACCATGCATCTAGGCTTTGATACACACAACAAGGGCCATTTTTGAGGGCTTCTCTGGACTACTTCAGGTGCTGTTATAATCTAAACATAGTTTGCAATAAAACTTTAGGCAGAAGGAGACACCCACATCCTTGAAGTAAGCATCTCCAGATTTCCAGATTCCAATCCTGGAAATCTCTGCAAGGTGATATCCTAAACAGAGACCTTTGAAATAATAATTTTTATTTGACTTTAAACAACAGTCACTGAAACACAATAAATAATTCCAGGTTTACATCTGACTTCATCCAACAGACTGGATGCAAGTGTTCGTGCATTGCTTTCTCAAGACGGGTAAGGGGAGAAAGGGAAAAAGGGAAGCTGTAATGCTTGTTATGGTTTACACTTGCTGCATTTTACATTACTGTAAAAAAGTAATTAAAAAAAATTGAAGCCACTGCATAAGAACAATCATTACCTGGGTCAGTGAGGACTTCTTTAGCAGCTGCTATATCAATGAATTTTTTCTCTGCTTTCTTCTTTTCTTCCTCACTCTGGAAGTTATCAGGGTGCCACTGGGATGCCAGCTTTCTGTAAGCTTTTATGATTTCTTGCTTTCGAGCATTTCTGGATGGATAAAATTATAGGTAACTTAAGATTTTCTAACTGTTCATATGCCGCACTAGTGAATCTACAGGTTTATTTTAAACACTGAGACAGTAATTAAGGGCATCAGGAAAATTACGAGTTAGTTAACCTCCTGCAGGTGGCACTGAAGATTCTTTCCACAAAAAAACCCCAGAGGAAGCAGGTTGCAACTTTAAACAAAGATTACTCACTCCTTCCTTCACCACCCATTTACAGTCTTTGGAAAGACGCTACTGCCAGCTACTATGTAGAATACAGTTCCCAGTCTGAAGAATTTACAATCAGGTAAGCAACAAAAAGCACAAAAAGTAGAGATCAAATTAGTTCACCATTGGAAGGATGACCAGTACTAGTTCAGAACTGGACATCTGTTTGGTCCTATTAGAAAGAGAAGCCTTCAATTTCTCAAGGTTAATGGCAGAAGTATTTTAGATACCTTTCAATTAGTCCTTTCAAACTCTTCCAATCTATCACACTATCCGCCACATTTTATTTTTTGTTGCTTTCACTAATTCTTTCTAGTCTTCATTTCTTCCCCAATTCATTCACCTAACTCTTGATCATCTATACTAAGAATTTCTTGCTAAGGAAGGCAGCAAGATACAGGAACAAGAACTAACACTCAGAGGAACAAATTCAAGTGATTAGCCCTAGACATACTGGTTTAATAACCAACTTTCACATCATCTCAGATGTTAATATCTTACCTTTTTACTCCTAAGATTTTATAGTAATCCCTCTTTTGTGATTGCTTCAGCATCCTCTGGGCACGTTCTAGCCCCTCCCGAATCTGCTGGTCATTTTCACTATTGGCTTGAGCAGTCTCATAGTCTTTAATAGCTTTTATAAAAAAAATTGAATGAAAAAAGATTACACAAATCTTTACAAACCTCAATTTAAAGAACTCAACCACTCACCAAAACTGAAGTTTTGCTATTACCATATATAAACAGCAAAACCTTTTCTTTCAACTTGCCATGGGTTTTTTTCAAAATTAGAAGACCTTGGAATAGAAGAGATGCATTTTCACATATAAATTAGGTAATTTTCTTTCTTTAGGTTCATCACACTTTTTGGAAAGGAAGGAAAAGGGAGGTTACTAGCGGCAGGTCAGAACGCTCTCTAGATGTTACAACAGTCACATGGATGAACATAACGAGCATGTAGGACTCGGATGAAACAGAAATCAAGAAGCAGGTTTCAGCGACTAGTATTTGAAGAGCCCACTGCACAATGTTAGTTCCATACATTGCGGTTCAACTGAAGGATGCATTATACAGAGTCTTTAAATCAATATTCCTCCTTCTCCTGCAGTCTGCACTCAATCAACAGAACAGAAAGCCTCTTCCTCTTTAATGACGATAGAGATGGATTTCAGATCACCAGTAAATTCATACTGTTAGTGAAAGACAAATATTTGCTTTTTACGCCTCTGCATAATATGCAGACAGTTATACTTTAACATTTTTTTTTTTCCCAAAGGCATGCTCTCGCTTTTATTTCAAGAGTTGCATTTCTCAGGAATGAAAGCAGGAGAAGTGCTGTAAAGTACTCATGAATTTTTAAGAAATTTCAGGTCTACACTTTTTTTTAAGTAAACTATATTATTATTATTATTATTATTATTATTATTATAAGTGGTAGCTAAATGCTTAAGACACCAAGTTTAAATGTTCTTTGATATCAAGATTTATCAAGGGAAGCAACTGTTGAAGTCTTTAATGAGACTGCTCTTCTTTCACTGTTATAATCCTCAAAGTCTCATTTGCAGATCCAAGTCTCCTAGGTTTCTCAAGTTAGACAAAGTACTTGCATCAGATTATTTCCAAGCAGATGCTATTTCTCAGCAGGTGCTACATTTGTTTTTCACTGTTTCTGAGCAAGACAGCAGGAAGTGCTAATGAATTTGTATTACCCAGACATCTGATACCACTGCAATCTTGTTTTGGTTATTGAAAAAAAGAAATTCCAAAAAGTATTTCCAGTGCCCCAACAATTTCATATGCTATTACAAACAAAACAAAATTTCTATGCATTTTCACATCACTGTACACTGTCATTTGCTGCTTGAACAAAGCATTTTGGCTTCTGCTGATATTTTTAATAGTTTGTCCAGTCATTAAAAAACCCAACAAACAGGAGCATACACTAATGCGTGTGCCCCACATACGCGGTCAAGACTGATAAAAATAATGAAAATGCAGGGATTTCATTATGCTGCTTTACCACTCCAATAATTTTAAGCGCAAGCGTACTTAATCTGCTTCATGTAATAATGGGAGATCCCGTCACAACGTCCTACCAAATGCAGACCAGATTGCTCAACTTCACTGAGCACCACACCATCTACAGCATGCACCACTGCTGGAAACCAAGCTGCTCAGGGGTCAAGTATTTGTAATGACAGTACTAGATTTCCCTTTTTTAAAATTGACTCCCTTATTTAAAGGCTGCAAGTTTTAAGCATATGGGAAGGTATGTTTTTCAGTGTTGCACACTGCAGAGGGAATGCACTCAGTACACCTGATGGCAAGTTCATTTTTCACTTTCTCTCAGTTAGAAGAGACTTCAGTTTTGATGGTACTCTCCAGTAGGAATTTTTCTCTTTCAGAGAGCTAATTTTTCTCCCCACCTGAGGGGCAAGGGTTGGAAGCAGGTGGAAGCAGGATGACAGCTTCCTGACCACAAGAAGTTTGCTATGAAACCAGGAGACTTACCACTAATTCACGGTATGTTGAGTGAGATATGTAATCAGTTCTTCTCAGTCACTATTTCTAAGAGCACTAGTACCTCACAAACCAGCACAAGAATCACTGCTGCTTCTTACTGGCCTGCTGTTTCAGAGAGCATTCTTTCTTCCTTTCATCCTGTCCCACGACATGAAAGGAGCAACCAGTTTCCAGTATCACTTTCAATTTAAATACTTCAGTCAAATCTAACTCTCCTTCTTTCAATACAAGAGTCTTCACAATCTCTCAAACAGTAATCGCATCGAATCTCTAAACACCTTCGCTGGCTTTCCTATCTTGCCCACATCTTTAAAAGAGAGTGACCAAGATTGGCCATTATTCCATATGCAGAATTAATTTCCTATCAAACACGAGTAACTGCAGACAACCTACATCCATGCCAACTCTGTTAGAGGAATAACTGAACCAGTTATGCTCTTACTGAAATAGGGACTGTCTCCTCTACAGTGGTAGGGTGGGGAGGGGGG
>WAAD01035893.1:715-13382 GCA_013389945.1 Fregata magnificens | reverse complement strand
TTGAAATTTCCTGTCTTTAAAAAGAAAAAATACGTGCCTCCAGCTTGAAATTTTCTTGAGGGAAGAATGAGTTTGCCCCTTTAAATATCAGACTACAATTTTAATTGCTCTACTGTTCTTTACAGCAGAGAAAAATCAGCCATCATTTTATAGCAGTTAAAACTGAAGGATAAGTGAAGACGCCTTCAGGCAGACTAACATTAATGGGCTATAATACTGTTTACGGAGGCTCTGCTGGAAGGCAGAGTGTAACTACAACCATCTCACTACTGTCAAGGGCAGGAGGAAGGCAGGGGATATGCTAAACAACAGGAATTTGGAGGAACGCAGTTCCACTCTAGCATGGTTGTCCACTCAGAACCAGGCTAGGCCAAGCCCAGCAGGCTTCAGCCCAGGAAATAAGCTCTCCCAGTTCCCAGGTGTGTCCTCTCTGTATTTCCTTATATCCCATAATAGGGAGGCATTTGCTCCAGCACAAGACCAAGTTGGCTCTATGCATTTGTGCAGGACCTTGTTACAAAACTTTTCCCCCCCCTCTAATTTGCAAGAGTTGTCATATTCTCTCACCCTGAAGGAACCAGAAATAGATCAGGATTTAATAGAAGATAATGTTAGAAAGATCCAAACTGAGATTCATCAATTTCAAGAAAACAATTTCAGATCAATTCTGTCCACTAGTAAGAAGCAAAAGGTACATCTAAGAGGACTCACAGCAGGGCTTGTTTGGCCTGCCCCTCTCTGTACCCTCCTCTGAGCTGAAGATTCATATACCTTGAGGGGAAAAAAAAAAATCTTAAATTTTCTTTGGCTTCTCCTTTTGCTGATAGTCCTTCCTTTGAAATCAAAAACCTTTGTACAAGCCGCAATCTATGTAGATTTGTATTCTGTACCTTTAACTATTTTTAGGGAAGTGGGTTTTTTTTTTTTTTTAATTCATTTGTAAATCTACCTTTCCCAACACTGACTGAGCTTACTTCCACTGTACTGAAGTACAGAAAAAGATGGGGAAATGCCCAAAGGGGGCCTCATCACTGTGAAATCTTCCTGATCCTTACTTTTAGGTTGACACTACAGTTCTAAACAATCAAAAGATGGAAAAACATTACCCTAAGAAAAACAGAAAGACCATTTTTCCTCACACTTTGGGGTTTTTTAAGCAATCCCTTTGTACAAAGGTCATCAGTTCTCCAAAATGCTGTGGTCTTTGACCCTTTTTCTTATAAGGAGGAAGAAGGCTTGCCAGCCTCAGCAAAGACGGACTAGGACCAGGTCACTTCAGAGGTACAAAGTCTACAGGGCTGATGAAACCACACCAGTCCTCTTTATACCATGCTTTCATTTGAGTCAAGGAGGCCTAAAAAAAGAACAAAATAGGTATCTCATTTCTGAAGTGAACTTCAAGAGGTGAGCAATATTATCTCTCAGTGATTAATTTCTCAAAAAGACAAAAAAATCTGAGCCTGCTATTAATGAGAACAGCTGCCTTCATGAATGTTTAAATCAAAAAGATTTTTTTGTTCAGTTGTAAAGCGAAAGATCCAGTACCAGAATACAGAAAAGGAAAATTGTACTGAGAGGACTAAAATCAATGGAACTAGTTTTCTGCAGATTTAAAGCCTACAAGTCCTTTCCCTCGTCACATTTGACTGGAACAGCCCAATGCTTCAAAAATTGCTGCGTGACTGAGCATGGGGGTGGAACAGACAGATCGTCCAAATTTCCTTCTTAAGGCTGGTTTCTTGTGGAAATGAGATTCACTAAATTAAATTTTGAAGATTATTTTTATAGCACATTAGCACTTAGTACTCTTAAAGAAGCTAGGTAACAACATAATGGTGTACTCAGAGACACCCATTACTCAGTCCCTACTTTCCAAGGCTGCAGATGGGACCATGTAACAGTATGCATTTTATAGAAACCCTGTATGGAAAATGCAGCCTCAGGAGTAGAATCAGTTTACTGCTCTTAGCAGCACTGCAGAGACCCATGGAGGTGAAGCAATGGCTGTTATCTTCCTCTGCCCTCAACATATGCTAGGGGATAGAACACTATTGTTTCATGCTGCCATCTAAAGACATTAAACTGGAGTTCCTAAAATGGATTTACATCACCCTAACTATAATTAACTTTTATCTCTAAATGCAACTGGCTGACATTGCTGATTATATAAAATGTGTTTGAGTAAGCTGTACAGTCTCATAAAACATCCTGAACACAGCCCACTGTTGTAAAGACAACTCCGCTGTAAATAAAACAAGTACATTCCGCTTATACTAATCAAGACAAAATTACGAGCAGATATTTTTGTAAATTTGCAACTACCAGTGCTGATTAGGGATAACAACATAGTGTAGAATCAAAGTGCATGTTAAAAATTTTTGAAACACTGGCTGCATTTTAAACACCCACAAAAAAGTATGTGCAAACTGCATGCAACTGTACCTTCTTCATACAGGTCTTCTAGCAAATAAGCTTCTGCTCTGTCTTTCAGGGCATTCACATTGGTTGGTTCCAGCTGCAGAACTTCTGTACAAACTTTTATGGCTTCTGTAGCCTGCTGATTCTAGAGAAGAGAAAGTTAAAGAAAATTCAGGTAGTTGTGGTGTTTTTGGGTTGGTTTGTTTGTTTTAAAGAAATTTACAGAGGGAGATAGAAGAAGAATTACCTTTGATAAACAGTGGCAGATCCTTTCTTTGGCACGAGTAGCATAAATTGGGACTTCTGGCTCAGTTTTCATTACAGAATCATATTTATTGATAGCGTCTTCATACCTGTTTAAATCATAAAGATAAGCATAATATCATGAAATGTAGTAACTCTTTCAGGGTGTTGTGATTTATTTACAAATTTTAAAATTCACAGATTTTCACATCCTTCTAGCAATGTACCTTAACTGTAATAGTGTAAAGGTGTGGTGTGAGACAATGGTATGACGAAAACTTTCAGCCACTTCAAGAATTACATCCCCATTCCCTTTTCGTGCTATGAGACAGAAGAGCAGGCACTATGCCTGGCAGGCTTTTGCAGAGGATTACGACTACCATCCCACAGTGTGCACAGACAACAGTCTCTAAATTTGCCTCCTGTCCAATACGCCACTCTGCACTTGAAAAAAAGCATCTCTCTCTCTCTCTGATATCCGAGACAGACTAAGTCTGGAGTCTTGCTGTGAGCACTGTACTATTTGCATTTCTTGGTACAAAAAAGAAGAAAGTTCTTTATGCCAGCTTGAATCAGGCAGTTGTTTTCTCCCTTCCTTCTTCTCCACAAGTCCCATAGTGGAATGTATTTTTGCTGTGAAGGTTTCAAAGATGCTAAAGTTCCATGGTTTGAGTAAGAGATGGCTTAGAGCATTCACCTAAAAATGCAAGTGTGTGATTGAACCCATGGGTTGGTACGAACTAGGAGAAATTCAAGCTCTCAGAAGACTCCCTAAAAATGTGCTGATACTGGATTAAATAGAAGACTAAAGCGAAAAGAGTCCAAACGGACTGCTGACTTAATAAAACTGTCCCCAGTTGTGCTGATTCACATTCCTGATGTACTTCATCTTAAAAAGCCACCTTGACAATGTTTAATCACTTGTTAGGGGTCCTTACAGTTGGATGTCATGTGCCAGAGGCATTGTCTATCATTTAACAGGGTGCATAAAAGAAGACCAGTCAGATCCACTTTTGCTATCAAGGTACTGCAGAGTTAGTAGGTCATTTTAGTCTAAAGATGTGGTCCTTTTATCACAGAATAGTTGAGGTTGGAAGGAACTTCTGGAGGTCATGTGGTTCAACCCCCCTGCTCAAGCAGGGCCATCTAGAGCAGGTTGTCCAGGACTATGTCCAGACAAATTCTGCATATCTCCGGAGTGGGGAAACTCCACAACCTCCCTGGGCAACCTGTGCCAGCGGAAACAAGGGGGTGGTGCGAAGCATTTCCTTATGTTCAAATCGAATTTCCTGTTTCGGTTTGTGCCCATTGCCCCTGGTCCTGTCACTGGGCACCATTGAAAGGAGCCTGGCTCTGCCCTCTTTGCATCCTCCCCTCACATATTTATATACCTGAAGAGGTATGAGATCACCCTGTAGCAGAGAAGGCTCAGAGGGAACAGTCCCAGCTATCTCAGCCTTTCCACACAGGAGAGAGATGCTCCAATCCCTCCATCATCTTAGCAGCACTTCGCTGGACCTTCTCTCTCAGTAGCTTCATCTCTCTTGTACTGGGGAGCCCAGCACTCCAGGTGTGGCCTCACCAGTGCTGACTAATAATATACGAGAACTGACAAAAATTATCCCTATCTTGGCCTCACCACCCACTCCACAAATAAGTTAAGTATGCAAGAAGACAGTGACATCAGAAGGAATCAGAATAGGATTGTCACTATGTGAGTCAATATTTATTTTAATTGTAATTTGAGAGCTGTGCTCAGTTATCCACTTCAACTGACAGATGCAAAAAGCATCACTTAATCAACTCCTCAATCAATAGTAAGTTGGCACCTCAGTAGTGACTTTTTTTTTTTTTTTAAAATACAGCAGTGAACACTTACCTGCCTTCTCTGATTAATTCCTCCGCTGACTCGATCTGCTTATTGAGTTTCTTTACTTGCTTATAGAGAGAGAAGCATTGCTTATGGTCTTGGTCCAGTTTCAGACACTCCCGGACTTCACTTTTCACAGGGAGGCAGGGAGGGGAAAAAACCGACAAAACCAAACCAAACAAAAAACCAAACAGAAAGACATCACCACACACTATGAAATTTCACTTAGAGACACAATGCAGTATCTATAAGGTCTCCAGAACAACAGTTGACTTCTTTACACAATCTCTCCCTTCATCCAAAAATGAATTTAAAGTGAGACAAAAAAAATCTTCCAGGACGTACAGGGATATTTATCTGGTTTTGTTTTTAATTATTTTTGTATTGCCAAATATGCAAAGACTGAGAAGTGTTACATTAATAACTGACTAAACAGCAGAAGAAAAATATACCCTGGGAAAGAAATTATATTCAGCAGTTACCAGATACAATTGTTTGTAATTTTCCTATATATTTAACTCAGCTATATTACAAAATGCCTATGTAGAAGTATATTTTATGCTGCCTGAAACAGACAAAGCTCAGCTAAGACCCAAACCTCCTCCTCATGGAATATCAGCCAAGCCTGAGCCTGACTTTTCACTGTGAAGACTGTTTAATCACTCTGATTAGGGCAGATACCTCTCAAAATAGTCAAAAGTCTTTAAAAAAAATTCCAGAATGCAATCATATGAAGGAATAAAAGTTTTGTATCATAGTCATCATCGTACAACCAAGGTGTTATTTTCAGAAAAAAGATCACAAAATCTTACTTTGTTCCTAAGCGCAGACAAAAATATCTATTATTTGAAAATCATTAAGCCTGTAAAGGTTAAGAGGAAGAAACTAATGGAAGGACAAGATTAAATCACCCAGCAAGTCCAAGAGCTACAGAACTCTTTCTTAGTATATCTTTGATGAGAGAAAAAAAAAAAATAGAGAAGAAAATAAAGGAGAGGCTTATCCCTTCATTCTGAAACCATTCTGTTCTTCAANATTCTTGAAATCACTAGGCTAAGTGATAGTCAGCTACCAAAAGTCACCACAGAAGTGACCTATGAGCTCCAGAGATTAAGTATACTCTGGGAACGGGATCCCTAATGCAAATCAATTAGTTATTCGGCCCTTACTTTTGCCCAGCTGTAAAACAAATTTTTGCAGTCATAATCACATGCCTTTCCCATCCACCAGCCTTTATCATACACTGCCAAGAAAAGAAACTCAGGCTTTTTCAGCTCCCTTCACCTCTTACTGAACAGATTCTGTGGCAGAAACCATATTGGAAGGAGTCTGGAGATGAAGGTAGCGCATCTGAGATGATGAGCTGCACAGAAACCACTTGTGTGCAAAAGGAAGGATTATACCATATGTCCAGCTGAGTATGAAGTTAACAGTCCGGATTGGGCAAGGGCAGTTATCTGCAGGACTGACTAGGGATGTATGGGAAATAACACCTTAAACTTAACTGAATATGAATAAAAGGGTAGGAGGTTATCAAAAAATCATCCAAAATACTGGACACTGTCTGCAAGAATGAAAGATTGACAGCTTTGGATCCCCAGCTCCTTATACTTGGATGCTCCTGTACTTTTTATTTATTCTTAAGCTTGTAACCTTCTGTTTCCTCTCTTGAAAATAAAAATTTATTTTTATTTTCAGCCATATTCAGCCCTAAGACTTAATGCATACATTTTTTGTTTGCATTGTAAACTTCACTTGAATGGAGGTTCAAGGTTAAAAAAAGGCTCCACCAAAGCAAGTTTAGAGAAGCACTTTCTTCTAGGATGGAGAAATACAATAAAGACAGTAAACATAAGCAACTCTGACAGACCTGCACTATGGCTTCTATTTAAGTAAACAAGATGCTAGGAACCATCAATGGCTGGTCTGCCAAGAATGGTGTCTTCACTGCCATTTCTTAGCTTCTGGAAAGGACCTTCCTTTATCAGATCCAGACCAGAGTTGCTGCTCTATCCAAAACCCAGACAACATAGATATTTCACAGTTCATCATGACCTATATCATCACATTTTCTGTCTCAATTATAATGATTACAGCAAACAGTAAAATTACCTGAGTGATAATTCATGGTCCCCCAGCTGATAATATATTCTGCTGATTTTATAGAAGGCTTCAGTGTTATCATTCTTTAATTTGGCAGCCGCTTTCAAGTCACTAATGGCTTTGCTTGGTTCTCCTTCCTTTATATAACACTCAGCTCGAAGTTCCCGTAGCTCTGCATCCCAAACACAAACCTTGAGAAATCAAAATTAAAGCTTGGTTTTGGTCCATAACACTTCACTTCTTTTCCTCCCCAACAAAAGAAAAATCCCATTTAATTTCACTTTGCCAACTGCAATAGCATAAGGTTCAAGCTGCATGCAGAGCGCATGAAATTAGCATCTCTGCTTCCTGGTGGATGCTGTGATGCACCTGCCCAAAGAGAAAACAAAGGCCTGAAAAATCTGTAAATGATTCAGTGAGCTCATGCAGGGAGATGAATTAAAACTACTGGCACTGCTTAAACTGGGACAGTCTGTTGAGCCTCCAGGGAAGGATATCAGAATCATAAATTATTATATCTTCCCAAAAGAAAAGGGGTAATGAGCAGCAAGGACCAAGCTGTCAGTTGTCCTCTAGAAAGAAGCCTGTGGGTAACATTCAGCTACACAAGATTTGACCTTAGTATCTGGATTTTAAAGATCTATACACAAGTAACAATGTCACAGTATGGCAAGAATAATTACTTAAAAGGAATTGCCTACCATCATTCATTTTAGAGAATTTATTCTGGGTCTTATCATTTGTTTGTAAACCATCATTTTAGATAATGAGGCTTTTCTGCTTTTCCACGTTCCCTCCCCATAAACAAACTCCCACACTTTAGCACTTTCTTTGCCAAAAGCTAGAATGTTGTAAATTCCAAGTCAGTGTTAATTTGCATGTGAAGAGTCATAGCAGTTAACTGTCTTCTAATACATATTTCTATGACACACAAAATACCCACGTGATTGAGTTATTTACACTTATACTATCAGACTACCTATACTGATTAAGATTCAACAAATACAGATATATAAGGAACAAGCTCAAAAGCCAGATGTACATTTTTAACTTTGTGATTTTTTTTACCTTTTGTTACTTCATTTTCTCAAAACAAAAATTGCCTGCATATAAGCAACAAAAAAACTAGATTAAAAAAACCTATGCCTCTTATATTTGGCAAAACTTCATTGGTTTGAGAACAACTTTTTTCCCAGCTTCCCCAAGAACACTGAACTGTGGAAAAATGGGAAAGTATAATCAAGAAAAGTATCTGTAACAGTAGTCTGGCTGAAGCTGTATCTTTAACCCTAACTACAACCTATTATTTTGACTTTTTTGCAGCTAGTGCTCAGCTTTCTCCACTCTCCAACTTCATTATGGACTCATGGCACTCAGCAAAACTGAGCCAATTACACCAAGTGTTTGCACATCAGTGAAGAAGTTATTAAACAAAAATACACAGATGTCAGACAGGAGCCCTTACTTCCCTTTCACAGTACCATTTTACTTAACACTTACTGCCAAGATTTCATCAAGAAGAGAAATAGCGGCTTCGTAATCCTCTCGCTGGTAGGCAGATAATGCTTGTGAATGCAGGCGCTGTAGCTCATCAGATTTCGTCAGCTGAGTCTGGGCTTCTTTTTCCTCATTATTGCTAGGACTGGATTTGAGCTGCAAACATTAACAGAGAGACTGAAATGCTTGTTCAAGGATCTCTTTTTGTCCCATTAATAATCATATCATGGAGAACTGACTAAAGCTGCAAATAAAGCAAAATTAGTTTAAAAATTCCACTGGAAATGTTTCCAACTCCAAACTTCAGAAAGAGACAGACATTTTTAGCTTCAATAAGAGTTGTCAGAAGTCGGAGAAATCTAATCCCGCAAACCCCACCACTTGATCGTTTAGCATTGGACACATCACACACAACAGTCATCATCCTCCCCCCGCCATCATCCCCGGAAGTCATGGACCTCTCAATTGTAGCCTAGCCAATTCATCTCTCTGCAGACAGTTATTAACACTGGATTCCCAGCATCAGTAGAAAGTACATCCACTTATCTCACTTTGACCACAATACTTATTTATAAATTCATGACAGAAACAAATGCAACATGTCATAAATAGTATTTCTGTAAAGCTGTGTTTCTTATATTTTCCCCAGAAAGAGTGGCTACAGCAGCAAGTTAAGATGGGGGGAAAGGCTCAACTGGGAGCAGCTGGGAATTTATGCACTTTGCGTCATACGTAGTTTTAAACAAGTCTAAAGTTTTGTCTACAGAGACTCATTTCTCAACTCCCTCTCTCTGAGCAAGTAGAAGGGGTTACATTGTACTTTCATTCATTTGTTTAGGGAGCTTTTTATTTTCAAAGGAAATTAAAAAAAAAAAACCAAAATATCTCACAGGCAACTCTGCTACCACCCAGGAAGAAAAATATGGGCCAGGAAGAATCTCAGTCACTCCCTTGCAAAGCCAGGGAGTCATTTGTAAAATTAGTGTAGTTTGAATAAGGCACTGGCTTCACACTTGTTGCTGATCAGAATGACTTCCAAAGTTTTAAAAGGGACAGATCAGCAGGACTTGTCTTTTTGTTTTGTTTGCTTTAAAAATCAAAACTTACAATACCTTGCAATAACTTACAATACCTGCATAAACAAAGTCATCCAGTACCTTTTCTTTCCTCCTTTATCTCAAAATGGCTCCTTCCCTTTTTCTGATCAGTAAGTTCTTCAAACACTCATTTTGTGCTTAAGTCTCTAATGTAATTCAACAATGTCAGCCCTCAGACCTCCTTTAACAAAATTTCCCCTGGTTCTAACACTTAAGTATATAAAAGGAAAAAGTCTAAATGCAACATCAAAAGCATGCACAGGTCCCACCTCTGTCAGCTTCTTCATTTAAAGTCTTTTTGAACCTTATGCAGTTGTTTCATTTTACTCTGGCAAAAATCAAGTTGTACTTAGACCTGAAAATTCTCCTTTATCCCCTAACACTGTCTTTCAGCAAGAGGAGAAGAATGTGATGAAAGAGTTTTCGTTTTTGTAGGCTAATTCCTAATATATGTCTCAAAGCTTTTCTTCTGGTTAGAAGAGAAACTCTGCCTATAAACCCCTGATGCTGTGCATCCTTTTTCTCTCTCCCAGATCTGGAGCTTGTAGTAGAGGCAAATTTCTGCACCTGTAATTTTAAAAGTTCCAAGACTACAAAACTCTCTGAAGTTCTGAACTCTTTAGTTCCAGCTGACTTGCTTAATTTTCTTCCTCAATTTCTCAGCATTTTCGCCTCTTAAAAATTAAGAGTTTGCTATGGATGAGCTTTATGCTTCCATTTAAACTTATCTCACAATAACACTGCACTCCTTAGACACACAGTACGTTTCCTGTAATTTATTTGGAGCAAAACGACAGTGGAATATGAAAAGCAATGTTACAATCATACAGACAAGTCCAATAGTAATAAAGACCATTTGAGTGAAACATCCTAAATAATTTTAGGTAGTACAAACTGTTCAGTTAACAAAAAAAGAGAAACTTTTCAAGCTATCATTCAAACTAAAGCCATCAAGTGTTTGTGTGCTACAGTATGATGAAAATATACACTCAGCTCTTAGTAAGTAATTAGTGTATTGCCATGAGGTTTTAATCAGTAATGATAACTAAAGCAAGCAGCAGCCTGTTCATTCAGCTCCAAGAAAAAGAGCTGGAAATGTGATGCAGTTGTTTGATACTCTCATTTTGGTTTACTTCCCAATTTTTTTTCTGTCTTTTTGCCCGCTGATCAGAGGACTGTCACATGACTATCAGTAACAAATCACATTTCAATTATTCCTCCTTTTCCTGTGGAGCAGTAAGCTTAGAGGTCACAAGTCAGAACACCTGCTTGCACTAAGTGTGCTAGATTTCCAAAAAAGGAGCAAAGTATTAAAAAAACCCTTCAGCTAAAGTTAATACCAGTCTAAGGCAAACCTAACACTCCTCTACACGCTTCATCAATGGCCTCAAAGCACAAATTTAGAAGCTATGCTCTGCTCAGGTCTGCTGGACAAGCACACTGCCACTGGTGAACATATTCTCAGCACAGTATCCTTTNAGGGTAAGCAAAACCCCACTTTTTCCCTTACAATTTATCACGTGAAGCTTTAAAAGCATTTGCATGTGTACCTATCCTTCTCCCCATTACTCTCAGTGAGGAAGCTGGCTTCTTCCAGAACTTTACCTCAAGGACTTGACTCAAAACTTTGCAACATTACCTTGCTGCACCTAGGACAGTGGGAAAAGGTATTAGTAGTTCACTTCATGAAACCCAGCATTTTTTTTGGCATCTAGAAAGTGCTTAGATAATTTCTATTCAAAGCAGGCAGCCTTGGAATGGCTGCCTTGCATTTGCAGACAAACATCAAGTATTTAAAGGTTTTCTGATGGCAAAGGCACTTTTAACAAGCTAAGCAATTCATGCTGGTTTTCAAGAAGCAACATAATCCCCCCCTCCAAACCTGCCATACTTCATTGTACTTCACAAGTCTGTCAACATGACTTTTCTAACCATACACAGAAGTTAGACCAGCCACACACAAGGCTACATGAAAAACAGTGCAGCACTGCTTCAGAAAAATATTGTTAATAAGAGGCCATTGATACAGCCAAACTATTATATCAGCAGTGGCAAAACACTGAAGCAAGACCAATGCTAAACTATGCAGGATCCATTTGCATTTTATATTGCATGCTGCTATCCTGAAGATGTCATGTGCCAGTCTGAATTAATTAATATATTCCAATCTGTTGTACCTACATGTATCTTACAATTATGCTTTCTGGATCAGCAATATGCTTTTTATTTAACAAAGCTTTACAACATTATCTGTTACCAAAAAGAATCCCCAAGTGCAGAACACCTACAGGAGACAGAACTGGAAATCGTGAACACGGAGCAAGTGCCTCCTGTCTATTAAGTTTAGGAAGGACTTTTCACTTCATGATTTTTTTTTCAGAAGTATAGGGAAGAGGTACAAAACATGGCTAAGCTAATTCAATGGCTTACCACGACCTGTCCTGCCTTCCAGCTACACAGTCCTACATCTTCCTTTACAATGGCCCATTAACAATACAGGAAAAGGCTGGGCACGTAGTACAGGAATCCTCATGAAGAACAGTTACAGCCACCTTGAGAAAAAACCCAAGAACTCAAAATCCATACTCTCAAAGAGTATAGATTAAAGAGAAACAGGCAATTCACCTGTAGCATTTGAGTATCTTAGTATGTATTATAAACAGTATCAACTTGAAAAATTCTTACATACTGTTGCTTAAAAACCAAAATATTGTTAAAAAACCCGAAATGTTATAGACACACTGTTTCTATACCTTGCTTACAGTGGTCCAGCACCACTAACATAGCCTTACACTTATGCATTCTAAAGCTGTTTTATTTTCTTGTTTTTCACACTGGTAAATACACAGACAATGAAAAGAAATTGATTAGGCTTGTGAAAAACATTCTGAAGGGAACTGAAGGAACCTCCATGGTTTGTGTTATCTAAGATCAAGATAACCATGCACTCAAGAACAGTGCACAACAGAAAGCTCTGCATTAGAAGAGCAATATATTAGGTAACACAACTATGATGTTAAACAGATGGAAAAAAGCAAGGAAATACTTAAATACCTTTTATTCTTTATCCAGGAAGCTACAGATGATCCCAGTACCACAGAGGAATGTATTTGGAAACAATCTAATGTTACTTTGATCTGGTTAAGAGAGCTTCAAATACCCGACCCAAGCTTGCCTAGTAACTTACACATAGCAGCCAACCATGGAAAACTATTGTCCAGTGTATTTTGCAACAGCCAAGGGCTTCTCTAGATTACAAAATGAATTTGCAGATGTACACTGCTCAGTTCCTTGGTCTTGGCTGACATCTAGTGGGGCTGGGAGCAGCACCTTCAGTTTCCAGCTTTTAAGTGTTTATGCTTCCAAGGGAGACAGAATCACATATTTAGGACACCTGAATTTACAGTATTTATTGCAACAAACTGCAACTGTGAACATT
>WAAD01035892.1:41817-93172 GCA_013389945.1 Fregata magnificens | reverse complement strand
GCTGGGGTGGGCACCAGCCTCAGGTGATGTCACTTCAGGGCAGAGAATTAGGTCACTGGGACAAGCGCTGAGTTCTGGCAAGGATAGTGTGTTACAGCCTCCTTTTCTCCCTAATCCTAAGCCTTCAGATGCATCAGAGACAACAGAGGGCTATTATTTTTACGCCAATTCCAGTATCTCCAAGATGTAGTAAAAAACGTACCACTACTTTTGTTCCAGCAACAGCAGTGCTTATACCTCAGAGGGTCCAAGAGGTACTCTGGCGGGCTGCCAAAGCTTTTCACGGAAACAAAAGTAAAAAGAAAAAAATGTTCTTTCAGTGACAACTCATCAAAAGCACAAGGAATGTAACGGGTGACACAACAGGCAGCTTTGTAGCCTCAGGGCCACTTCCCCCTAGCAAATATCAAACAACTGCATCAAGTAAAGCAAGTATGAAAGCTTCTCATTGCAAAGGTCACAAGTCCCTTTTATATTGCAAAGCATTAGGCAGGTCTAATACAGAAATTGTTACCATTTCTTCCTGTAACGATGAAAGAATTAAGAACAGGCAATATATGCCGCTGTTTGGTAAAACAGTATTTACAAAGCTTTTCAGGGAACATCCACAGCTTTGCATTTTCACTTTATCATATGAAAAAAAATGATTGCCAGTATCATCTGATCGTAGGACTGGAAAGCCAGCAACTCCTGATTACTAATTATGCTGCTTTATCATTAATTTCCCCCTCCTCCTCCATCTTTCCCCCCATCTTATTCCATCACCGCAGGTAAATGTCCCATATTGTACAATCTATATTGTACAAATAGCACAGCATATTAGAGAATTGTTGCCATTTTCTGTGTTCTTCTGAACTGCAGCAAACGAGAAGTGAGCTGTACATATTCTCTGAAAGGGAAACAATTATTTGTTCCTAATTAAATGCAGAATATTTTAACAAAACAGCTTTTCTGCACTGGAGCTCTTCGGAGGTTAACTCCGTGCTAAATGACAAGGGGCAACGAGTTTATAATCTGTTGCGTGCTCTCACTTGGCTTGTGTGTCATTAACTATTACAACTTTTTACTAGGTCCAACATGTCAACACCTTCAGAGCCAACATAAGGTGAGCAAAAGGCCTGCTATCTGGTAGATTAAGTTATAACAAGGAACATGTGTGAAGAGTACTTTCCTGGGCTGTTCTAATTCACAAGCCATGACAGTCTTTTTGGGGAGTTATTAAAGCTTTTGATGCCTACCTTACTTCAGTCAACAGAGAGGAATGCACACAAAGAAATCTTGCCTCTTAGCACAGAGAGGCTTATTTGTCCTTCTAAACAGAGTACTTTACAATATCTTAACATTTCTGTTACTAAGGGGTTCAGCCTTACAGCTATTTCTAATAAGGCACTGAGAATAACTCCTACATAATTATAAGTGAATCTATCGGATAGGCAACAAAATAAACTGCTGTGAAATGCAATTCTGCTGTCAGTCACAGCTATTGCCAAGAAGTCTACTTGTGAAGCAATCCCACCTGTCTTGAGAACAAGTCATTCTACTGAATCAGTGCTGTAGTGTTGAAAGCTTCAACTGATATTGCTGAAATAATTGTGCCTGAAGACCAAACCGATGGATTAGCTAAAAAAATTCCTCTGCACCAGACGTATACACCTTGTTATGATAGTAGGTACTCGGTTTTCAACCAAAACCAGCTTTTGTGAGTGAACGCTTTATAGATAAGGTAGTAAATAGAGCACACTAAAAGCCTTCATTACTGCACTAGTTAGCTAGGGTAAAGTGTTTATGGAATCAGGTTTTATAACAGATCACCTTTTGGATCTTTAAATGGCAACCTCATGTTTCATTTAAGAAAAATAAATCAGCCCTTAGTCCATTGCTTTGTAAAGGAAGCCTTAAAAAATAAAGCCAAATCAAACATCTCTAAGATGCAAGTTCAACTCTGCACCAAACCATTCATCGGCTCATATATAAAAGGAACAATGTATTTGCAGTATATCCCAAAGAATCACAATATATCCCAACTGACTTGTACAGAATGGAATTGAGTATGATGAGAAAGTGGGCAAAATGCATCTCCTAACCTCCAAATGCTGAGTCTTGCTTTCTCATGTCATCATTCATGTTCCATTTCCACATTAGGATCCATTATTTGCTCTGGGCTATGACAGACAATGCAAGAACTCCTGCCTTACTTCCCTAAATCTTTTTTTTTAACTGAGCTCACAGCATAGGTAGCTCAGGGAGGTTAGAGAATCAATTCTGCCGCTGCAAAGCTCATCTGCCTGGTAAAGGGCAAAGTCAGCGGGATACTAGGGAAGGAAAAACTTGCTCATGTAAGAGGCCCTATAGTTATTAACAGCTGGGAAGAACACGAAACTGGTGCTCTGAGGGAAAAATAATTAGAAGGAAAAAAGACATGGAACTGAGACTATTACCAGCAGGGAGGGTTTTCTGGCCCACAAATCACTGACGATTTTTGATATACGTGGGGTTAAGCAGAGACGGATTTTTGAAGGCACCTCTTGTTCAAAGTGGCTTTTAATCACAAAGCTGTTACTATAGAGGATATTCTGCCTTCTGAGTATCTTTGTGTTATTTTTCCTGCTCTAAAATAATCCATGTACAGTTAAGTCATAGTAATCACCACGCAACAGCAAATCTGCCAAAATACTGAATAAAAAGGCAAAAGCACCTGGTTCTTCTCTTCATATGTTTTGCAAGAGGAGAGAATCACAAACATATGAAAAAGTATTTGGTGATCACAAATGGAAGTTTCCAGGTTAATTTACAGAGCAATCTAAATCAGGACAATTAGCAGATTTCTACTTGTGACTGAAGATTCAATGGTTTTGTTTTCCTTTTCTTTTTTAATGTCCAGAATGTGTCTATTTCTCAAGCTAACTGGAGATGCCAAGTGACATCCCAGGTTCTCAGACAAACTAATCCATTCACTGAGTTAACAAAAATAATTCATAACACACTTGTACTGGAGCTCCCTATTATCATTAACTGATTTCATCTTCAGGACAATACCATTAAGTAGCATCCCCGCTTTATAGACAATGAAACAACACATAGGATGGATTAAATGACATGCTGTAAGCTACATACAACACTTGGGACTGAATCGTCACTTAAATCCAAGTCTCCTGAGACCCAGCTTACTGTTCTAAGAGATAAAACTTATTGCCTGCCCCACATTAGAGTACCTCCATTGGTTTTACAACAGCAGACACAGGTCTGACCCACTGCACTGTTCTCACTCTCCTGTCTATTAAGCTAATACACACTCCAACATACCTCTCAGACTCTTCAGAGTTGACAATGGCCACCAGCTTTACCAGCTAATTTCCAGACATCAACATATTTGAGAAGCAAGAGCAACAGAGCTGTTAGAAGAAGGCAGGAACTAGTATGCTAG
Source organism: Fregata magnificens (assembly GCA_013389945.1). NCBI lineage: Eukaryota > Metazoa > Chordata > Aves > Suliformes > Fregatidae > Fregata > Fregata magnificens. The sequence continues at coordinate 89,748 of WAAD01035892.1, read as the reverse complement.
ATCTCAAAACAGTTAATGTTTTCAAGTGTATAACAATCCCATGGACAATGTTCCTTGAGTTGCTGTCAGCATCTCAAGTTTCCTTTAATATTTCTTAATAATAATATTCCTTAATAATCCTTTATAAAACTTTACATCTCTTAGGTGACTGCAGTGATAAGATTGCAGAGCGTAGCAAATGCTTTTTCTTTTTTTTTTTTTTTAAGAAGAAACATGTTTAGTATTTTAGAGATCACTGTCAAGCAAGAGGAAAAAACAGCAGTAAATCATCCAGCACCTGCAATAACTAGATAAGAGAGCAACAATTAATCTTTGGTATTAAAATATTTTGCCACTCAGAAAAAGCATGAGAACAACTGTGATAATCAAAATGAAGAAAGTTTACCACATGCCAAAATAAGTTTACCACAAAATATCATCTGAATCCAATTACTTCCCATGTCATGTAACATTGCCCAGGGCATGAATAAGGCTCCCTTCCTGGTGTAGCCTGAGTTTTTCTTTTCAGAGTGTGTAAATGAGTATTTTCCAAACTTCTCTACTTTTCTTTTCTAGTTTTTTCCACAACCCCTTCCCCTCAAATCAAAATCTCTAACAAACAGGAATGTGGATCCCTATGCAGCAAACAGAAGCTGACTAACTATAAATTTGCTTTTCTTAACTACCTCTCATAGATATTTAAAAGTAGTCCCCATATTCCCATGGCTCCACAGACCACAGGTGGGGAACCTCCCCTGTGCATTTTTCCTAAGGACTTTTCAATCTTCTGGTTGGCCCCATTTGTAACAGCTGGTTTACCAGATTTTCCAGATAGGTCTTATTTTTCCTCCTTCCCCCCAACCCTCCCAGAACAAGAGACCAGAAGAGCTTTAGGCACCAGTCCAAGATTTCCAGAGGCCCCACAGCCCAGCCAGCGTGCCAACAATCTGTGCGCATACAGTAAAGACATCTGATGCACTCGGAACGTGTGGGACTCACTGCATAGGCAATATGGAACACATATGCACATATTTCCATCCTAAATCCTACGTAATACACCCCAGATACTTCCCTCTCCTTTTTTCCTGCATAAAGTCGAATGGAGTTGTTGAAACTCTGACGGATCCCAGCATTCATTATAAATTCATTCCCTTTGATACACCTAATATTTTCCTGTGACATTTGCTTTCAAAGGCATTTTGATATCTGCTTATACCTTTCACACGTTTCCAGCTTCCATAACCATATGTTAGTCTGGAAATAGAATGAGGTGACAGTGCTCTGCCCAAGCTTTAAGTTACAGTTTCCCTATACCTAAATCTTGTTCAGGCTGGTAAATGCAGTTGCCACATGGCCATTTCTGACATTCCTGCTGACTTACAATCTAGACAAATGAGGAAAGGTAACTAAGCAATAGAGATTTCTCGGGTTCACAATATATAATTCCATCCTTTTTCGGTGCAGGACAGTGTTTTACCGTTGCTTACAGGGTGGCTGAATGATCGCTCTAGAGAACTCTTTTGCCAACAAAATCCAAACCGTCTAAAATACTATAAGCCATCTGATGCCATTTATCAAATATACTGTTTCTTTAATTAAGGTGAGTGGTAAAGAGAGGTAAGATAACATGTTCTTCTTTGATAGCACTGCTAACTATACAAGCTGCAACTTGATAAAAACCAAGCCTTAATAATGCTATTTCCTTGATATTATGCTACAAGATGCCCCAGAATGAATCATAGTAAAGACTGCCACATGATTTCTTAAAAACCTATGATGAAGAAGAGTTCTTGCTACTTACTTTACTCACAAAAACATTATTTTCTATTTTGATGTTCCCAGAGTGAAAAAAATAAATCTGATTAATGTCTCCTTTCAAGCTAAAAGCCAGCTTACCTTTTCCTTCATTTTGCCACAGTCATTTCCTTTACTTTCCTTAAAATTATAGTGCAGAAGTCTTGCCCATCAATGAAAGGAGCACTGTACCTTGCCACTTACTTCAACCTTGTTTCTTTAGTATTTTGAGTATAAAGGCATTTTCTGTTGTGCTGGAGACTTTCTAGAAGTTCAGTAATTTTATTAACTTTTCCATGATCACAAGCATTTTACATTTTCACAGTTACTTGGTTTCACCTGAAGCTTGTTCAACTTACTTTTATTTGCCTGTTTTACTTCTTTGCTAGAGTATTAGGATCTGATGAACACATGGGAGCAGATTCTGCTTTTAAATTACGGTGCTGGAAATGTAGATCAACTTCCACAGGCTACAATAAATTTAGTACAGATTTATATTGTGGTAACAGAACAGAAAGTGACCTTTGGCTTCTACAACACCATTTTCCCAATTTCTATTCATCTGGTAAGTTAGTTGCTTGTAACTATGGTGGCAGATTATATAGGAAAGTTTATTAACAAGTAGGGCTTAGATTATAAATGTTCACAGTTCAGGAAACTAAATATTATTCCCCATGAAACCGTAACATGGGCTTTTTACTATCCTTTTACCATGCAGAAAGCAAAAGCTAATTCTGTTTTCAGCAACAGTATTTTCCTGACTCCTGTATCTCCTTAAAACATGACGTTATATAAGTGATGAAAACTACTTGTTCTGCAAGCAAATAAATGAAAATGAAAAGTAGAATATTTCATTACTATGAAGGAACAGATTAAATAAAGAGTAAAATGTCACTGAAAAACTACCTCTAAAATAATGAAATATGCTTATATCTTGTTTTGCGTAATACACAGTTCTTTCTAAACAGACTGTATTTAGCCCAATTTTTCCCCAAAGTTGAACCCACAAAATGTAACTAAGATCAGGTGCAGAAAACAAAGACAAAAATCCTGAGTGAGACTAAGTCAAATTCGAATTTCATTCTTTGATCATGTATGAGAATTATTCACATGCAAGCAAGCATACCTAAAGACTTTATTACAAGAAGAAAACCAAATTGGACACTATAGTAGACAGTGTCCAGGATATCATGAATACACTGCTAATAATTAACATTATATGTGAACCTAAGATAAGGAAGAGAGTATTAGATACAGAGCACAGAAAATATATTTAAAAAAAATAAAATCAAGACTAAGCCAGTAAAACCCTAAGCAAACATCTGCGTTATGTAGCAACTGTTGGACAATGTTCAGTGTGTTGCAGTAGAGAACGGATGACAATGCATTCCTAGTAAATTAAACCAAAAATATTTCTCACAATGATAAAATTGGAAGAGAATAGACTAAAGCTGGCATGACATTGCTTTTAGCCTGATTTTATTGATATTTACTAATTATACAAAATTATATGTTATATAAAGGGCATAAGAGAATAGCTACGGAAAATAAGCAGCTATACCAAATAGCCTGTCATTTCCTTTTTCAGAAATTGCTATCTAATCACCTTTCTTCTAAATTGTTATTTCCAACTGAAGAGCAGTTAAATGAGAATCTTATATAATTTATGAGTTATTACTAAAAGTGATACATTAGGGCTCCTGAGAATTAGGTAATATTAAGAGATGTTAAAATTATATTTCTTGCACAGAGATTTAAGAGGGAGCTTTAAGAGTTGCGCCCTTTGCCACAAACATTAGCATTCAAGTTAAACTCTCACTAGCATGCTTAGCTCATTAAGATTGCCTTTTTTAAGTGTACATAATGCAAAAGGCTGTCATTTTGTTACCCACTTCTTCCCTTTGCCTGAAAGCTGCACACAGATCCCCTCCAGGTACCTTTATTCTTTTCTCTTCAATCACATGCTCCTCTAATCCTTCAATCAGCCTACAAATCTTACCTTGCAACTTTCCTCGTTTTCATTTTCATATTTTTTACTTTCCTGCCCAAACCGTTTTGAATGCCCTCAGCACTCACACTGCACACCAGGCACTACATGACCCATTCACACCCCTCCTGGGGATTCACTGGTGTGGGTCTGATACAAGAAATAAAAGCCTCAGAAATAATAAACTACTAGCAAAACCAGATCTCTCTGAAGCAGCAGCATCCTCTGAAGCTTCATAGGGACTCCTTGTCTGTGTTTTAGTACAGACTACAGATCCCTCACGGCAAGAACCAAGTAATTTATGACATAATTAGAAAACCAGCAGCATTACACTAATTCATTCTTCAAAGAGATATCCTGAGATAATGGTACATATCACTCACCTAAATCTGCAAACAATATGCTGTCTATCAAAAATAGGTAACTGCCAGTTAAGGTAACTTCCCAGTACCACGTACGCAGGTCATTTAGTAATCTGGTCCACTCACATCCATGTTTCACAAAATCAACATAGTCAGGGCAGTTTAAGCATCTAATTTACAGGCATTTAAGGTAATCCTGTTGGCATTTTCTTTAAACACTTCTAGTAACTGTTTTCGCCCACTACAGGGTGCAGCAAACAGAGACTTTAGAAGTTAGCATCCCAGCTTGCATGGTGGCAGATGCAAAGCAGGCCCTAAGAGTCTGCTTCAGACAACGTGGGATTGTGCCACAAGCATGGCGGGGGCACTACAAGGCTCCATCCCCAGCACCCGCTGGAGAAGATACCCCGGGAAATCAGAGGCCTCGACGGAGACAGAGCTCCAGAGGGAGGGTGCTGCCACCCAGGACTCAGGCTGCAGGGTGACACTGGCCTCACAGTTGGAGATACACTCTGGCTGGGGCACTGAGTCACCAGCGAATGGAGCTGTGGGAGGAGGTGAACAGACTCCGTAGCATCATGGAGAATAAACAGGACACAAACAGGGTCACCTCAGGGACCTTGCAAAGGTTTCTGGAGGATGTTCTGGTAAATTTCTTCATAGAGATACCACATGTGTGATCTTTCAGATCTGTTACTCAGGAAGAAGGAAGAACTGGCTGGGGATATGATAATCAATGGCAGCCTTGGCTGCAGCAGCCATGAAGGAGTGGAGCAGTGAAGGCAAGTAGCAGAACACAGGCCCTGGGCTTCAGGAAAACTGGCTGGATCATTAGTGTCCGAGGACGGTGGTTAACAGTTCGTACTTTAACCTGGAGGCTGATTACAAGTGAAATACCACAGAGGCCTATGAGACCTATCTAACTTAGTATCTTTACCAATGCCAAGGAGGAGGAGCTGGAACACCCCCCCATCAAGTTGTGGATGAGGGAAAACTGGGGAAACGGTTGATACGCTTGAGGGCAGAGCTGCCATTCAGAGGGAACTAGACAGGCAGGAGGAATGGGCCCCAGGAAACTCATAAAATTCAACGAGGACAAATACAAAGTCCAGCACCCATGATGGACTAACGCCCTGCAATGGTTCCGGTAGGGGACTGACTGGCTGGAGAACATCTCTGCAGAAAAGGATGTGGGGTTTCTAGTAGACGTCAGGTGAAATGTGAGCCAGCAGTGTACCCTCGTAGTGATGAAGACTAACAGCATCAATAGGATGTATTGGCTGTACCAACAGGAACACAGCCAGTAGATTGAGAGAAGTGATTACTCCCCTTTACTTAGCACTTGTTGGACCACATTTGGGCCACTCTGGGGACCTGAATACAAGACAGACTTTGATAACCTGGAGCAAGTTCAGTGGAGAACCACCAGGATGGTCACAGGCTGGAGAACCTGCTCTGGGAGAGGAGGCTGAGGGACACAGGCTTGTTGAGATTGAAGAGGAACCTATGAGCAGCCTCCCCAGTACCTACAGAGAGGTGACAGAGACAATGGAGCCAGGCTCTTTACAGTGGTATACAACAGGAGAATGAGAGATTACAGGCATAAACTGAAACAAGAAGTTCTGATTAGGTATAAGGAAAAAATTCTTCACTATGAGGATGATTTAGCACTGGAACAGGTCATTCAAAGAGGGTGTGGAATCTTTGTTTTAAGCGGTTTTCAAGACCTGGCTTGATGTCCTTGTTTTGGCTGGGATGGACTTAATTTTCTTCCTAGTAGTTGGTATAGTGCTGTGTTTTGGATTTAGGATGAGAACAATGTTGATAACACACTGATGTTTCAGTTGTTGCTAAGTAGTGCTTACACTAGTCAAGGACTTTTTCAGCTTCCCATGCTCTGCCAGGTGCACAAGAAGCCAGGAGGGGGCACAGCCAAGACAGCTGATCCAAACTGGCCAAAGGGATATTCCATACCATATGACATCATGCTCAGTATATAAACCAGAGGGAGTTGGCCGGGGGGCAGCAATCACTGGTCAGGTACTGACTGGGCATCAGTCAGTGGGTGGTGAGCAGTTGCATCACTTGTTTTTCCTGGGTTTTGTTTCTCTCTCTCGTTGTTTTCCTTTTCATTAATTTTTTTATTACTATTATTATTATTACTATTACTACTTTATTGCCATTATTGAACTGTTCTTATCTCAACCCATGAGCTTTCTTACTTTTGCTCTTCAGATTCTCTCCCTCATCCCACCGGGGGTGGTGGGGGGGTGTGGGTGGGGGAGTGTGGGGGTCTGTGTGTGTGGGAGAACGTGTGTGTGAGCAAGTGTCTGTAGGGTCCTTGGGCACCGACTGGGGCTAAACCACGACACTAGACAAATCCCTTAGCAGCCCGGTCTGAATTCAGAGCTGACCGTGCTTTGAACAGGAGGATGGACAACAGGCCTCCTAAGGTCCCTTTCAACCTGACTGAATCTATCTGCAATTAGTATTTTACTTTGGACCAGGAGTTTGCTGTTGAAATGGATCGTTGTCCACACCTATGACACTTCAGCTTGCGCTGCAGAGTCCTCTCAGACTACACAAAATAAACTCCTTTGGGATGAAATTAAACCAAAAGGTGTGCATCACCCACTAATGAGCAGTCGTCCATTGGACCAGGCCAGAGAAAGCCCAAGTACACCCCGTTCTCCAAAACACGTATAAGGTGGATGCTAGGTACCACTTTGCTTTACGGATGCACTTCTATTGTGCCACACTACTTGCTAATGTAGACATTGTCATCTGAAGAGTTCTGTTTTTCCATTTCAGCAGATGAAAAGGAACGCTAGCATATAAACCCTGACTTCTTGGCTTTTTGATGCTAACAAACTTTGTCCAAGGATAGAAATGCATGTCACCTGCCTGAAAGACTGAACGTATATATTCTTATTAGAGCTACGCAGAAGTCTTTTTGCCCTTCTGAACAGTTCCTGCACATTCAAGGCAAGATCAACAAAGCAGAGTTTTGCCCAACTCAGGTCCTCCTGCACTGGAGGATTCCAAATGGGAGAGAAGAGCAATAAAGAAATGTGAAGTGCAAGTCCACATTAAAGTCAAGTGACAGTTCATTCATTTTTTAAACATTTTGCTGTATACGATAGTTTGATAAACAGGAGTTATTTGAAAAAGCCAGACTGTGAGACTTAATTAAAAGTGCTGGTCCACCCAACTGAACATTCAACAGAGATGCTAGTATAACATGGTGTTTTGTAACTCTCTGAACAAAGGCCCACATAGCATCTCTGAAAACTTCTATAACAGGAAAATGCCTGCAACTCCCAAGAAAGCCGCCTCTGTACACATAGGAACGATTTAACCCCATTAACAGAGGGACACCATTTCCTTTGCAGTTCTCGTCAATATATAACCTAATCATGCAGACAGGACACCTCCTGTGCATGTCAGTTTTTATTCTCTAAACAGCTAGGCACCAAGGCTGATTGTGCTTATGGAACTTACTAAGGGGGAAAGAAGACAAGAGCCTGGCCACCAGCATTTCCTGAACATGGAGCTTCATAAGTCATCAGGAGTGAATTATCTGCAGATTGCGCACAGCACAGGAGACCACCCTTCTCCTTATCAAGCCACACACTTCATAGAAGCATCTGGACATGAAGAACCCTAGAAGAACGCCACTAACAGCCCTTTGAAAGCTGAGTTTTAAAAGCTCTTTCCCTTTTGAAAGTTTACAAGATTATAAGATTTCTGAGCCCATATCAAAAAAATCATATAAACCAATGCAAATAATATTTTTATTTTAAAAACAAACCAAAACAAACAACACATTTAAAATGTCTAACATTAACCTTAACTCATATTGCAAAATAAAAGCACAGTCCTTGGAAAGTTTCAATCTGGATTAATCTTTTATTGATTGGATCATACTCCATCTGCTGCTACTTCAGGAAGACTAGCTGGTCAGTTGATCATCATATCTACTATAAGGCCACCCTCCTTTACAAAACTTAAAGGTAAACCTCTTTCTTACACAGAACTCACCAATGGCCTTTGTGTAATGTCTGGCTCCAAGTAACAGCTCTGGAGCTCTGTACCAGAATGTCACCACAACTGGATCCAAGTCTGCCAATGGCTTCAAAGGTGAGTTGAACAACCTTGCAAAACCCATATCAGCTGGCGGGGCCGGGGTAGGGGGGAAGAAAAGAAAAGAACATTTAAAATTTTTATACAAATAAATCAGAATTTAACAGTATTGCCAAAAAGCAATTATAACAAAAGCTCAAAAACATTAAAACTTACAAGTCAAAGTTTCTAAGAAAGCAACAAGTTACTCATAACAATACTGGGCCAAATTTATCTAAGGCTGAATTCCATTTACTTCATTTATAAGACTATGAAGGATGATGTTTGACTTATGTGTTTTCATCATGATATTGTAAAACTTTACATAACACAGATGCCTGTTTATTTAAACAGAACTGTAACAGAAACCTGGTTAACTAAAGTCAATAGTAGTAGGTCTCTAACGTACATTTTCTCTTTTATTTTTATATATGTTTACAAAACTGTGAGCCCTTGTGACTGCTATATATTTACCCAAAGTGCAAAACCAAAATGACTGCAGTGTAGATTGTTTTGCACTATTTTTCAAAGTATGCCTCCTACCTGATTTGGAAGAACGAACTCCAGAATCAGGAAAAAGTTTTTAACTGAGAATTAATGAAATCATTGAGTGTACACCGTTACAGAGGTGTATTTTAAGGGTAAGCATTCATTTCTCATCATAACTCAAAAATTCTCTCTAGAAACAGCCTTGTAAGTAACATTAAGAAATGCTAGACAGGAAAGTATAAAATTTGGGTGTATATTCAAAATGACACATTTTAATCCAAGTCTGAAACTTCTCTTTTACACAGCTTCACCTAAATCTTTCTGCTTCCGAAGTTATGAAATGCCAAGTATAATTTTCTTGCAGTTACCCATACTAATACAAGCATATGAATCAAAAATGGTTAGCTGAACATTTTCAAATACAACAAAAGTCAATGAATAGAAAAGAGGTTCCAGTATATTACTTCCTTCTTGATGACTGCCACATGCTTTATTAAAAAAAAGTTTATATCCACATGACTAAGTCTTATGATCTGCACAGGTAATTAGATTTTTGATAAAGACCATCACAGTTACATGTGTTTCCCACCTGGGCACCAAAGAGCCTTTTGCATAGCAAATCTTTGGACCTCTACAAACGTGTGCATTGATGTTATTTATATAAAAATAATTAAGAACAAATACAATCTATAAGTAACAATGTTATACTAACTAATCATAGTAGAAGTCAAAAGAACCCTGGCCATAGCCATTGTTCTATGTGCTTATTACTTTCTTACAGATGCTTTTATCTTGCCAGATGTCCTTGGCAAGCTATATAAATGTCTAATAATACATTTGGAATCTCTTAAGCTTATAAACTCCGTGAATGAGATTTAAAATTGAACTAGATGTTGTGCATACACACACTCAAAGAATAATTAAGATTTGTTTCTATCTTACACTGAAGATGCAATTTTAAAAGTAATTCCTTAGCTGTGCAATGAAATTTTCTCAAAATGTTTACCTATTTTGACTCTTCCTCTTTCAGGACCTTCACCCATTACCAGAATGTTTGCTGGTTTCTGGAAAACAAAAAGCAGAATATTTAGTTGACCAGCCTTTGGCGATTATCTTCAAGAATAATAAAAATATGTACATTTATTTTATAATGAAAACATTTCTATAAATACCCTTACAAGTCTAAAATTACCACAGCTTTATGTTTTGCTGACATTTAGTTTTTATCCCTAGTTACCAATTTCACAATTAGAAAAATAGTAAAGTACCTTGACTTTTCATAGTAAGAAATGCAATCTTTAATTAAATTTGCATTTCCATTTTTACCAGAATAATCATGTTCATTGGCAAGATNATGATGCCAAATCTTGGTATGCAAATGCATAGATGAGAGCTGCTTTTGTTATCATCATATATAACTACATTTTTAGAGCTATGCTTGTTTTTAGTGTATGAAATTATAAAAATCACATCGGCAAAAGCGTTTTTTTCCACAAAGTAAGTTGATTTCATGCTATGAGAATTCACTTAAAACAGGAAGTATACACAGACAGCTACATCCACAAGCTTTTGACAGTGTAGACAGCAGCTTTACAAGTAGAACAAAACCTTTACAGGCATTTTATGCAATCTGCAGTTGTTTGTAACCAGCCACTTGTGAACACCATACAAAATCTGCACATGACATCACGGCAATTGTTCTGCAATTAGGATCTAGGTTCCCTCAGACATCGATAGTCATTCCTTGGAAGCTTTTCCCCTATTGTGTTAACAGCTGTGAAGAAGTAAACAAGATTGAAAACATTAAGTGATTTGAATGAAGAGATGCATAACAAAGTTTCAAAGCAGAATTTCTGGAAGGTTCATCTGAACATTAATTATATTTAAAATCCCTAATGCCTGAAGAGGTCTGCTCGAGCAGGAATTGTTCAAGAACCTGAAAGAGATGTCCAGAAAGCCAACATCAGAATGTTAGTTAATTTCTCAGTTCCTAATACTTGCCACTATTTACCTGAAATGAGACACTCCAACTAGGGTTACTAATTTGACTCGAAATAGCAAATCCTTAGCTTTTTTGAAAAAACAAACCAAAAAAACAGACCAAAAAAACCCCACAACCACCCACTACTTCACCTATTCTTTCTCCTTCCCCCCAGGAAGCTGTTCTCCCTTCCCACCTCACCCCCAGTGCTAGACATTGCTTCTTCCCCGGCTCCAGCCACAGCCTCTCTTTCCAACCCTGCTCCAGATGCCATTGCCTCTTTTACTCCTCCTTTTTTAATCTCAGGATAATTCTCAACACCATCCCTGACTTCTCATTCCCCAACGTATTTCTGGAACCCTTCAAGACTGAATATGCACTCCCTTCTTGGAGAATGCCAGAGCTATTTTAATTGATCTTGAGTAAATGCTCACCAGGAAATCTAGGAAAGATAACGGTGATGCTTGCTCTTAGCTAGTATTTAGTGATAATGAAATCAACACTTCAAAGCAACTGGTCAAACTCTGGTTTTACATTTATGTATTACCCTGAATTGAATATTCCGGAGAACAGAACAATCCCATTCTGCATATTCAGAAACCAGGCAGCAAGGGAAGCATGCAAGTTTGCACTACACTTTACCTCTGTTAGAAATCACGTAGCTAAAATCGTCCCAACCGAGACAGCAAAATTCCAGTTTCCTTGTCAGAATTCTTCCCTAAAATCCTGCCTAGCAACCTTGATTGAGAGTTGAGTATGAATGAAAAACTCTTCAGTAGACCTTTACATTCAGGACTGGATTTTAGACACTACAAAATGCATTTGTCATGTGAGCAGAGCTGATAAAAATGCAGTTACTGCACTGATTTCTAGGTTAGTTTTCTTCTATAAGAAGAAGTATGTTGTAAGAGATAAACTGTATAACACCAGGAGACGTACTAAGATAAAATTTAAAATCTAAGCAGATACAACAGGATTCTCAAAACATCTCATGAGATTCATATTTTACCTGTAATATTACAAGATTCTTCAAGCAGCAATTTCCTCATAGAAAAAAGTACTATTTTATCTGCTGACATAAACCACAATACTCACAGAATAGTTCAGGTTAGAAAGGACCTCTGGAGATCATCAAGTCCAACCCCCCTGGCTCAAAGCAGGGTCAACTGCAGCAGATTGCTCAGGCTTGAGTCCAGTTGGGTTTTAAACACCTCCAGGGATGGAGACTCCACAGCCTCTCTGTGAAACCTCTTCCAGTGTTTGACCACCCTCACAGTAAAAAAAGATTTCTTCGTACATTTAATTTATGCCCATTGCCTCTCCTCCTGTCACTGGATAGCCTTGAGAAGAGCCTGGCTCAGTTTTCTTTACTCACGTATACATATTGGTAAGATCCTGCCCGAGCCTTCTCTTCTTGAGGCTGAACAGCCCCAGTTCCCTGAGCCTCAGGAAGAAACCCCAAACCCCTAAGCAACTTAGTGGCCCTATACTTACAGGGGATACACTAGGTTAGAATCTATGGAAGCAAGGAACTTGTCCATTTATGTATTTTTAAGCCAGAGTATTTTGAAGAGATGTTGTTCCATTTAAAATTTAAATACTACTGTACTAATATTTAATCCACTGAGGATCAGAAACCTGCTCAGGCAGCCAGCAGAGAAGCACATGGATTTATAAACTTACCAGATTACATATCTATTAGCTCTCGTGAATCTCTCTGAGAGAGTCATGGGGGTAAGAGAGAGGGAAAACAGAGAAGGAATAAAGTGTGAAACAATTGAAAACTTAAGTCATTTCCAAAAGAGCAAGTGCTTCTCCTGAGGCACCACCACCAAAGTGGAGACAACAGGCATTTCATGGATGGCATCCTGATGCCTGCAGGATCCCCACTGATCTGCAGACTGCTGCCTCAATAACAGCTTGCATTGCAGTAGCTTCCTGTGAGGTGAGAAGCCTTCACTCAAACTTGTTCCTTAAGTCAGAAAGAGAACACACCTGAACTTGCTTCTTATTTCCCACATGAGCAAATTACTGCTTGGTTATCAGCTACTAAAAATATAAGAACTTTCCGAGTTCTTCTTGCTAACCAGAGTTGTTCTGGTTAGGAAAGCATTTTCAACTGTATGTATGCTGAACCAGCCAAAGAGTAACACTAACCTGATAGGACCCATCTTTCTGAGAGGAGACAAATGATATCCAGCTCCCGTGCCCATGAATTTTTATCTATTAAAAATAAACAGCTTCAGAGGAGCTGAAACATAGGTCACGTGTTTCATAGTTGTTTTATATAATAATGGCTTTAACACTGTAAAGTAAAACTCCTCACCTCCCCAGAGTTCTCACGATACACAAGCCACGCTGAGAGCAACCCAACCCTTGCGGAGCAGGAGTGCTTTCTCAGGGCCTTGGCTAAACAAGCAACACCAAGGCAGAGTAGCAGAACTTCACGTGCTCAGGTATGGAGGAGAGACTTTGGGTTATTTCAGAGGGATTAATTTGGCATCAGAGATCCTCAGGAAAGTAGGTAATGAATGTTTCCATCATGAGGTAAGTGAGAGGACTGCTAAAGGGAATGCAAACCACTTCTGCTTTTTGGAGAAGGGAGAACATGTTAGTCTAATCTCTGGATATGTAGGATTTTAAGTATCAAAACATTTTACTCTGAGATAGTCACTTATTAGTCTACTATAGAATTACAGTCTAGTATAATGTAGTTACTGGACAGCTGCAAAAGTCAGATTAAAAACTGGGAACCAGAGAATTTAAAAAGCCCCATACCTCATGTATGTTCAGGCTACATGCAAGTTACAAGCACCAGTCTAGTTCCTGAAACAAATCTTACTGCTGTCCACGTGATGAAGAAAACAGGGTTTTAGGCGGAAGAAAACATGAAGGGCCAAGCAGCTAAGAGACCAAAACCCGACACATACTTAAGAGTAAATCATGTCTCTTTCTGAGAGGACGGAATTTCATTTAAGAAAGTTTGAGAAGCTCTGCTTAAAATTATTAACTAACTCCTTAGTAAAGGGTGAGATAACTCAACAAGGACTACACTTCTGAGCCAGTTACATCCCAGTTAATACCCTCTCTATTTTCCTCAAACTCTCCCCTTGCTGAGAACACAAAACACCAGCTGGGAAGCAAAGCGATGCTGCTGCGTCTCCACCTATCTAGTTGCTATAGAAACAACAGAAACAGTAAGGGTTAGGAGTCTCACATTTAAGATCAGCTATAAAAATGGACAGAGAAATCCCTGCTGAGAAATGCAGCTGAGGTTTGACTGTCTAAAGAATATTTGCAAAAAGAGCAAAGTCAACAGCAACAAACAACTGGAGCAAAACCCTGAAGTATCTGCAAAAAGGGATGTAGATGGCAATAATTTAATGGGTTCTTTACAAGTAATAAGCATGGATAATGTATTTACTTTCCTGCATCAGTGGGAGAGTGCGAATAAAGCAATTAACAGATCTTGGTGGGAGCGAAATTAAAATGCTGGGCTAACAAGTATGTTTTCACAAATAATAGAAGTATCATGAATGGGACTCATATGGACATCCATGTTATCTTAATCAATATGCTTCCTATTTAAATATTTAGACAGTGAATTAGAATAAAGGTTGAAGGAGAAGAAGCCATCTATGGTTTTGAAAGAGCGTAACAGGTCAAAACAGGAACAACAGCCTAACAATAGATGGCAATACTTTAGGTTTTAATGGTTATTGTTGTTATCTCCTCAAGTACAGTGGTGACACAATTCTTAAGAGATTTGGTGCAGAATTACATTCCTGTGAGAAAACATCCATAGGGACATACCACTTTCCAGACACCATTCTTTATTGTTTATATCCAAACAAATGTGCTTCCCTTTTGGAATGTATCACTGGACAAAGAATAATCTGAAATTAAGAGGCCTCTATTGTAAAAGATATTGCAAGTCTTTTAGATAAAAGCTCTCCCCACAATCAAAGAAACTGGCTTGCAATGAGGTCTTTTCAAGTCTCAATTATTTAAAAAAGCAATTGTAAACAGCACAGTGTTGATACATAGAGGCACTTTCAATTCACAAGCCAAAACCAAGAGTAGTGGTGATTTCGTCTTAGCTTTTAGCACACTGCTCTACAAATGAGAAAGATCCTAAATGAGATGACAGTGTCCCACTGCGCAGCACTGCTCAAAAGACCACTGAGCCTTTAAGTTCAAGATTAAGACGGGGCTGCAGATTGTTCACTGAAATTTGCAAAGCTTTTGCTCTTCTCATCCACAAGCAAATGTAGGCACTTTCCTGCCTTAAACCAATGCTATTCAAACCCAGACATTGTTTTCAGATCAACACACTGGCATACTGGTACTAACGCTTTTGATAACAATTGATCTAATTTAATGCAGGATTTAAAAAAGATAAATGGTTCTAAAAAGATTTTATTATGCACTGCAAACCTCCAAATCATTATCACTTCCATTCGCATTACTTCCATATATTGAAAACCATATAGCAAATTTGTTATCAGCACTTCCCTCTCCGTTTTTAGAAAACCATTTGGTCAACATTTTTCTGATACTGAAGCACCAGACAAAAGTATACCATATAGAGTAAAATATCTTCACATCTGCTTCTCTTTACAACCCTTACGTACTGTGAACTCATACTAGAGTCACTGCTCTGATTACACAGCATCACTCTCAACTTTTCTTTCAGCTGTTATCATTAACTTTACAAAAAAAACCAAACCCAACCCTATTTCATTATATTTTTTGCCTAGATTTGTAAATCCATGCAATTTTCTTCTACTGCTTCCCTACTCTGTTAAAATGATTGACCTTGCAAAGCAATATCGCTAACAAATCTCTTCAATATATGTATCATTTAATTCAAGTCAACAATGTTTCTACAGATATTATCAAATTCAACAAGGCCAAAAATAAAGCTGATTACTACAGCACATGATCTAAAAAGGCAGTAAAATCACAAGGAATGCAAAATGCTTTGAAATAGTACATCATTCAAATGAAATAAAAACTTGTTTAAATCTAGAAAGGAGGAAAAAAAACAGAGGCAGACCCATTAAGTAAATATATGGCAACACAGGAAGCAAAGAGTACCACAGAAGGTTTTTATAGCTAAATTTAAAAAAGAAAAAATCAGTCCAGAAGTTTTTGCAATGAAAAATGAAAATACAAACAAAGGCAGACATGCAGAATTTTACAGCTAAGTGTCACCAGATTTTTATCTTTAAATTCGAAAAGGTACTTACCAGAAGAACATCAGTGACAACAAAAACATTTTCAAATGTATTTGTAGCATGTAGGAAACTAAATTTAATGCATATAAACAGATTAATGTGATAGTAATACATACATGGTACCAATTATTTTTATCTCCACTCTGGCTTCTTATAAAAATAATTTAAAAATGAAACATATACAGAACTGATAAATACACAGAAGTCTGTACCACTGCTTGAGAGGAAAAAAAATCTTTTGCATAATTCTGAGAGATGGAAACTAGACATTCCATCATAAACCATGGTGTCAGATTATGTTAGGGACTTATGTATTTCATAGCTGGTGAACTGATATGGTCAAAATAATCATTAATTCCCGATACCAGAAATTCTAATAGCAACCAGAAGCACAGAATTTACCTCAAGCTCTAGAACTGACAGTAAGTAGCTAGAAGTAGGAACAAACTGTACAGAAGATATTTGAAATATTTCTTTGGAATGCCTCAGATAAAGATTTTGGTTAAACGCATTCCTTGCCTGTATCCATTACGTGTTAAGAGGGGAAATGTACTGTTTTCATATCGAAGCTAGCTATCAAAGAAATCTTTTCATGTTTATATATTCTTATAAAACTCCTCTATGCACAGAAAGCAAAAGAAAGCAGAAATACTAGAACTATGCCTACAGTGCAATCATAGATCTGCACATATGGGGATGAGGGGGTGGGAAAAGGGCCCTGAAATAAACTTAAGATTATCTAGCCTACAATAACAGCAAAGATGTGACCACGTAGGCTTCATTACAGACTGATTTAAACCAGCCCATGACACTAGACACTCTTTGGAGAATCAGTCAATATCATACAATGCTTTGGGCTGGACAGGATGTCTCGAGGTCACCTGGTGCTCAAAACAGGGAGGTCACCCTGCTCAAAACAGTACCAACTTCAAAGATAGAGCTAACTTTGAAGCTGCCTCACCTTGGTGAGTGTCATAACCAAGGGAGCTGCAATTCTGCAAGGACGGAGGTTCCTCAGCCTTTCTGGTGGGCAACCCCTTGCACTGACCACTCTCATGATGAAAAATTGTTTCCCATCACCGAATCAAAATGTCTCTTGGGGAAATGTATGTCTGTGTCCCTTCCTCCTTCTTCTGCATACCTCTTAAAATGGCTTCATCTTCTCTACAACCTCCCATTAGGCAGTTCAAGTCCACACTGAAAACGCTGCATGCTGCTGAGTGCAGTAGCAGTAAAGCTGACGCACGCCAAGCTATCTCCGTCACCCTGTTATACTCCTATTGCACCTTTGGCTGAACAGTTACATAGCTATACGTTTAACACTGGAAACACATATTTGAGATGACAGGGTCAGCCTAGCTGTCCAGACTCTGGAACACACTCACTACGAATGTATTTTACCATAGGAAAGAAAGGCTTCCCCCCCCCCTTCATTTTAACCAAATCACATGTCAGCACATATAGATGAACCACCTAGTATGTTCTATTCAAGTTGCTATGCTTTAGTTACTCTCATATATAACTATCCTTATGATCATGAAATCAGTGGTCAGGTAAAGTATTCATTTCTGTGTTTTACTTCATTCTTCACAGGTTGGATGTTCTCTTGAGAGGTAATTAAGTATACACCTCAACTGACATTAGTTCTTTAAATTCACTCCCCTCAGCCCTACCCAGGCACTCCCCCGAAATGGCCAAAAACATCCATGTTCCTTGTAAGAATGCTCTGCTTCAAAATCAATTTGAAGCAATGGTTTCTTAGGCAATTGCTAGAAAAGGTATTTAATTTATAAACTCAAGGTGTTTGATCATTGTTGAAATGGGAAAAGACTATTCACCAAACTCTATTCCCTAGTTAATCAATGGATAATATAGTTGCAGTTACGTCACTGGAAAATGGACTGCAAACACAAGGGGAGTATGAAATAAGAGTAATTCACAAGAGAATGTAATTCTGGGCTATATAAAAGTTCAGAAATGAAACAATCTTCCTTTCACACACAACTTCTTTCAGGTTTCTTATGGCTGACAGAGCACTAAATTACTGGAAGACAAAAATGAAAATTCCAGACAACTTCGGATGCCGGGCATTGCTTCTATTATAACAATCTTCACAATGTACTAGTGTACCAGTGGTTTCACCCCAATCAATGACAATGCAGTTCAAGTGAAAAAGAAAAGAATGAAGAAAACCCCTCACACTAGGAGAATGCCAAAACATTCGACACAAATTAAATTTTATGTTGCTATGCAACATTATCCAAAGCATTCTGCTGGTGCTAGTGCTGCAATAGTGTATTTGAACTTAAAATGTTACATGCAACCTTGAGAAGGACAAAGAAGGGGGAAGATGGAAACAAAGAGAAAAATATGATCATAAATTATCAATGCAAAATAAAATGTCATAAAGCAAAATGTTTAAATAATACACTGAATTCACATTGTCCCTAGGATTTTCAACACATTACAGTACACACTCCAGCAAAATTCCCATGAAGCTACTCAGCAATCATCTAGGGCCTTGTCTTTAGACCTTGTCTGGGCTCTTTGGGAACGCCAAGGAGAGCACAGGACAAGACAGATTGCTCAACCTCTGCAACCCCATTTCTGAGCAGTGCAGACATGCACGCCCATTGTGCATGGGAACAGAAGAAATACTTACCTCAGAAATAACTGGAAGAATGTTCTTCTTTTTAATATATTACAAAGAGGAAATGGAGAAATAAATTTCACTCCATAAAAGCACAGTCAAACTCTTCCTCTGTTAGGGCTTCAAGAGACATCCTGAATGCCCCAAGATACTGCAGTCAAGCCAAGTCTATGCATCGCTGCCATCAAGTCCTTATTAAATATTCTTCATACATGATCTTTACTCAGAGTAACTACCCAAAGGCAAATAAACCGAGAAGATTTTTGCATGTGTGAAACATCACAAACACTACCACTTTCTTCACCTTTTTAAAGGCAAAAGCTAAGAGACAGCAAGTCTGACAGAACACTAACAGGAGAAAGCCTATGACTGTACTAACCTTGGGACTAGAATTTGAGAGGAGGGGGGAAATGAGATGATGAGATTCTCACCTGTTCCCGCTGTTGGAACTCTTTACTTATTTGCATGACACTGTTTCTGTTACAGCAGCATGAAAATTAGATACCATAATTGCTATAACTGGTAATTCTTTCAGTTGCAGCACTAAATTCCACCATTGCCAAATCCTGGTATTTGTTTTATATGACATTCTGACTACTCCTCCCGGTTTAGTAGGGTTATTAAGACAGGAGGATGAAGCCTCTATCCAAACAAAGGACAAATGACTGTAAGTGAGAGTGCTGACACTGTCATAAAACATTTTGTTAATTGCTTTTCACAAAGTATCTTTGGCAGTAAAACTCCAATACCTCCATTCCCTTGAGAGTCTGGTAGAGTCAAAGAATTAACAAAGCTTTTCTGACTGCGATAAATAATATAGTACCAAACAAATAGATATAGATGTAACCCATTTTCATTACAAACCAGCTTCTGCTTGGACAGCTTAGACTGACTGAATTATGTTGAAATATTAAGAGTCCTTTAATGGAAATTTCAAAGGAGGAAAAGAATAAGAAAACGGTAGCATTGTTATCTAGAGAGGTGTGCTGGTTTTGGCTGGGATAGAGTTAATTTTCTTCATAGTAGCTACTATGAGGCTATGTTTTGGATTTGTGATGGAAACAGTGTTGATAATACAAGGATGTTTTCGTTACTGCTGAGCAGTGCTTACACAGAGTCAAGGCCTTTTCTGCTTCTCACTCCACCCCACCAGCGAGTGGGCTGGGGGTGCACAAGAAGCTGGGAGGGGACACAGCTGGGACATGACCCCAGCTGACCAAAGGGATATCCCACACCATATGATGCCATGCTCAGCATATAAAGCTGGGGGGAGAAGGAGGAAGGGGGGGACGTTTGGAGTTATGGCGTTTGTCTTCCCAAGTAACCGTTAGGCGTGATGGAGCCCTGCTTTCCTGGAGATGGCTGAACACCTGTCTGCTGATGGGAAAGAGCGAACGAATTCCTAGTTTTGCTTTGCTTGCGTACGTGGCTTTTGCTTTACTTATTAAACTGTCTTTATCTCAACCCACGAGTTTTCTCACTTTTACTCTTCTGATTCTCTCCCCCATCCCACTGGGGGGGAGTGAGTGAGCGGCTGTGTGGTGCTTAGTTGCCAGCTAGGATTAAAACACGACAAGAGGTTACTTCCGTGTTGAGTGGGTCTTAAGAGTCCCTTTTTGTCTGCACACTGACATGGGAATATGGCTTAAGGGACTCAAAACTATGGAATACTTTTTTTTATTATTATTTTAAGGTATCAACTTTTGGTAAGGTTTAGAAAAACAATAAATACATTACATTTTACAGGATTTTAACAATCAAAGGTTTATGTCTAATAATATTTCATATTGTTTAATTAGCTATTGTCAGTTTATTACATAATTTTGCAGCATTAAGCTACATTATTCATCCACTTTTCATATATGCTCTTTTCCTATGCTTATAATCTTAAGGGGGAAAAAAAAAAAGATGAGGACCCATCTCTCCTCCCCGCTTCTTTCATGCTGAGTCTAAAGACTAGAAAATCAATTTAAGTGTCTGTTATACTATAGCATCAACTTCTCTTTTGTGTGGAAATAATTTACAAAGTAACCCCAATCGTTCTATAATCCTTCTCAGAGTATCTTCTTGAAGCAAGCTCTTGGCTTCCAATATTTGCAGGGATAAGTTACATGGCACTTTCTCACCATGGTTTGTCCAGCAGATCAGTGTTCAGGCTTCAGGAAGAAATTTTATCACCCTAATACAAACCTTGATGCCTACAGCAATACTAATTGGGATTTAATAGTCCAGTGGACCATAAGGTCTCAGACTCACCATCCAGTTACCACATTCTCGATGACTTAGTAATTTATCAGTTGAGGCAGCACAACCTCACACGGCTTGCAGTGGAAAAAAGCAACTATGGACCGCAAAGGGAGCAGATGCACAAAGTACCACTGCTCAGCTGACACATTCATTACAAACGAAGTTGAGCAAAACATACCCTTTAAAATCCATCCTAACAGAAACTCTTTCCCTGGTTTATCACCATTACTCTATTCGCCCCAGGCCCCAGATAAAATCTCTCTCCATCTCAGTCAGTCCATGCTGAAGCTATTCCCCCACTCCTCAGTTTCCTGACTTTGGGGGGATCCTCAGGCCCATTCAGGCTCTGATTTTTAAGGAGCCAAGCACCAATGACCAGGTTCTTTAGCAACAGTTATGCTTCAAACCCAGTCTTGTATCATAAAGTTGGAGAAAACCAATTCTCCTAGTTTCCCCTTGGAGGTTGTCCCAAGGTGTCCCCATCTGAACAAGCAGCTATGGAGTTTTAAAAGTAACCAGTACATGTGGTCTGCCTTGGGGCATGCTACAACTGTGGTAACAAATGCTTGATTTCATTTCCACTGTTATTCAGAAGTGCAATTGCTTCACAACATTAACCAGAGTTTATAGTAGAGCAGAATCCCCACATCATCTCAAGAGCTGTCCTCAACAGATGCACAACCGTACTCCTTAAAGCAGGGCTCCCGGGTAGCTGGTGTGCTCTGCCCCTGCACCAACAGCCTGCTCTTGTGCTCGAGCTGCTCTGTCGTGGCTGGGGCTGTGCTGGTTCCTTTGGATCCAAAGGCACTAATGAGATTTTATGAGGTGGTGAACCTAACAGGAGGCACAGCAAAACATTTTTGGATACACTGCCATACCAGTATTCAGTACTAGACTTCAATATTACAAAGTTAGTAAAAGACCAATAACATATGATGACCCTCTTAAGTCTTTTTAGGCTATTTTCATGTAGAAGAAAAAGTTAGGCAGAAGTAACAAAGGATATGTTTAGAGATAGACTAATGATGTATAATATTTCTACTTGTTTTCTGAAGCCTGAAAGAGATTTATTCATTGCCTGCCAGTTTTAGATACTCCCCCACACAAATGAGATTAACAGATATTAAGTAGCACATCTGCGTGTGTTTATGTTAATGGTGACTTTATAATGTTTCTCAAAACCAAGTGTTTTTAATGTATGCACCCTCTGTAAAACTTAGAAGAATATTTTCTTTCTGCTCATTTCATCAGTAAATGCTATGGAAAGGAGCCTAACGTTCAGCTGGCATTCAAATTTTTATGGTATTCCTTCTGTAGTATAAGCTCCAATCTTCACTGCAGCATAAGCCCAGTCTGACAAAAAAGGTCTATATGGTCTAGATCTGACTGAAGAATTGAAGACCTAATGCTTAAATCAACACTAATTCAGAATTATCAGCATCTCAAAACAATCTGAAATCTTCTCATCCAGACAATTCTTCAGACAAATTAAAGGTCATATGTGCTTAAGCAGATTTTCCAGCAATTCAAAATAATTTTCTAACAGGCCAGGCAGGAACAAGCATAAACCATTTGGATCCAGGAAGTATTTTCATTAACAACCATAAACAACTGAAAAGTTATAGATCTAGAATACTGCTATTCCAAACATGAGTGAACACTGCCCACACAACAACCCAGTTCAAGTATTTTGTTGTTTATTTATGTAACCCTTCTTGTACACAAAGGGCAGAACGGGTAAAGTACTGAACAAATGGCTCTTGCTTTGGAAAGCTCGAGTCAGAAAGGCCAGTACAGTAACATGGCACAGGAGTGAACGCAGAGCGGTGCACGTTGTATAGGGAAGAAGCAGCAACTCCACAGACAGGGCTCAGGGGTTTGGTGTCAAGGAGGGAGAGAACTTGGAGAACGGTAACCAGAGAGGTTCTTTCAAGGAAAGACCAACCCATAAAACAACAGAGATGGCAGGAGCAAGGGACAGAGTCCAAGGAAAGTATCTGCAGCCACAGGCATAGCTGGTGGAGGCTGGGAAAGCTTATAAGCAATGGGGAAAAAATTGGCTCAGAATACAGAGATTGAAAACCTGATCTTGGTTCAAGAAAAGAAAAACTATTTGAAGTTAAGATTTAATACACCAATTAAAAAGTTATTGAGACCACAAATTATCTTTTAAGAGTCTCAAGCATTTATCCCAGTTACTTAGCTGCTGTATATACAGTCCAAGATAGTTAAGTTTTCTTGTCTTGGAAACGAGAAATATTTTTGTTTCTCAGATACCACAGTATTTACACAGCTTGATAAATATTGATTTTCAATAATTTTTTTTTAACATAAAATAGTTTCACTTTGTAGAATAGCATTTTTAATTTGTGTTTTAGTATCAACAGTCACAGCCTAAGACAAGCTGGAAGCAAAGGCTCTAAGTACTGTTATGTATCCTGCCATCTTGGACACAAGTAGTATTTTTCCCTACCCATAACTGCTTCTATGGTTTCCAGGTTTTCACTCAGAAAAAACATCACTTCCTTATCCAGAAGAGTCTTTCTTTCTGCAGAATACTTTGCAGCCATTACAAACGGTAATACAAACCAGCACCTCCAAAATTTCAAAATAAAGATTCTGCAGATACCGAGGCAAAGTGTGCTGGACACAACTAAGGAAGATTCATAACTCCACAACACCATCACTTTAGATCTGTGAACACTGCTCCCTCCTTTCCATCTATGAATCTCTTACTAGCAACAAGATAGTGTTTGAGGGTAAAAATTTCACAAGAAATAGGCATCCTATTCTTGAACCTAAAAACCCTGGCCACAAAGAGCTCACACGGCACTTCAGTGCTAGTGGGAAATGCATGGACCCCTCATAAATTTGCTTGAATAACCAAATGCAGTCGGCTTAGTGCTTCTCAACAGCATAAACGAGGTGTGAGATCCCACTTAAAAAATGGTTTATATATACATCTGTTACACAGTCATGGTTACATTCTTAGTATTTTCTACAGGCATTCTCACATGCAGAGTATAACACATCTGTAGTAGCCTTGGAAATTTGTGCAGCTAGATGAACAAATTAATTAGGCTAAGTGAAAGTGTGATTTGTCAGCACCTCCACTAACATGTGGGTAACTGCCATGGGCACACTCTTATCATGTGGTATCTCGCAGTAAGCACTAAGCAGCTTTCTCCTTTTCATGAAGAAATAAAGGTATCTCTTATTTACCGCATAATACTGCTGGTAAACGTGTGCCCACAGGCAGGTAGAGCAGCTAAAGGGTTTCATATTCTCACTTGCACTCACAATAAAGTTGTCTCCATCAAGAAAACACGCTTATACTCTGATCTGCAAGTCTCAGATGAAGATGTTCCTCAGTTTAGAGACTACGCGTATAACTGAGCTGTGGCAGAGCAGTGAAGAAATCTCTCTAGATTAATAATGATTTTATCCGTCTGCTCCGATTTCTTACTGTGTTTGCAAAGTCAACACAAGATTGAGGCAATGACATTTTGTCAAATTCATGATTATTCCATTAAGGCTTCCATAATATTTATGGCAGCTTTCCAGCCCTCAAATTCGAAATAACACAGGTAGGATAAAAGAGTGTTTGTATTGAGCATATTTGATATAGTGACTTGAAGTGTTCATAGAAGTTACTACAGTTACTACTACTTCTACAGTTATTACAGTAGAAGTTACTACTATTAAAAGCTGCACAGTAGCTAGTAAAATGTTAATCTTCTGTCCTAAAACTACATTGATTTGTGAATGTGAACAGAAGAAAAAAGATGTTGGAACAGGCAATGAAGGCAACCAGGCCAGAATAATTTACACAAGCAAGTAATTTCTTCATTTCCTTTCTTCAGAAGTGTACAATAATTAGGGGGGGGCGGGGGGGATAAGTACATTAAATATATTTATTTTACGATATTTAGTGTAACGTACTACTACAACATGGCATTTCAGATTATAAAAGTTTGTTTCTGTAGTATATTGCTAGTATCTTCATTTTTATTTTACTACCTAATAAAAATGCATCAAAAGACAATTATGTTAACAGATGCTTTCATGAACAAATACATTAGGTATTAGTATTACTTGTCCTCATTAATGCAAACCAAAAAGCAGTTCTTGGCAGGATATAAACAGGTGGTGCTTAAATATTTTAGGTAGCCAACTTAAGACAAGGTGTGGGAGTCTGATCATTAATCACTTTTGAAGATTAGGCTCTTTCCAAATGACATACGCAGCAGAAAACCAAAAAATCATTAAGTCATCTTAGAAAAATTTAACCTAACACATTATCAATTATTTATTTACTTACTTACTTGTTCATGTCTCTTGAGTTATTTGCAACACTTTTATAATAGTTCTATAGTAAGCACCAAGACCCTTCTTACACTTTGAATTGAAGTTGCTGTACTGTATCTAATACCATGTGGAAGAGCTAATTAGTTACTGACTTGGAATGCCTACAGCCAGTTTTCAGCACCAACTATTAAAAGGTTTTTCAATCAATCACCAATCGAGGCCAATTCTGGACTGAAGTCTGTGGCTGAAGATTTTCCGACACATTTACAAACTTGCCATGCAAAATAACTGCAAGTTAATTAATCATGATATGGGATCAACTTGACACCTCCAAAAACCCTGTAGTCAGTAATACATACACTTCCAATAATATAAATAACACAAACATTTCTGGAAAGTTAAATTTTTTTTTTGGTTGGTTGTTTTGTTGGGTGCTTTTTTGTTGTGGTTTGTTTTTGTGTGTGTGGTTGGGGGGTTTTTTTGTTTGTTTGGTTGGTTGGGTTTTTTTGTTTGTTTGTTTGTTTGTTTTAAAGTGTAAGGACAAAAAGTTATCTGCTGTTAAAAAAAAAAAAAAAAAGCCTGCCAAACCTAAAATGGATAAACCCCCTTTTTTATTTTGTAAAGGATTTTCCCAATAATCTCCAAATGCTTTACAAGAATTAGACATAAACTAAGACATCTCAGAACTATAGACTGTAGTAGCTTAAACACAGATGATCATGATCACACTATTCATTCTTAAAGCTACTAATGGAAGTTAAAAGCTAGAAGGCATAGGGAAAGAAGATTTGGTACATGTAACTTTGAGTGGGGAAACACAGAAAAGCTGTTTTCGGAGGCAAAAGCCTTAAGGAAGCCGGTCTCACATCTTTTTTGAGGCAGAACCACCACAGTAGGGACCGTTACCAATTTCAGAATCTAGAGACCCTTAGGTTTTAATGAGTCTATAAAGTTTTTCAATTAGTATGGTACTTTTAACAAGAACCTAAAATAAAGGAGGGTCACTCCACCTGGAATGAGTGAGCTTTTCTCCCATGTTGGTCAAGTTATGAAACGTAACATTCTACCTGTACCAGCCACTGCAGAGCTCAAAGTTGCGAAGGCCAAAGGGAGGAGCAACAATTAAGGTTGTGAAGATGAAGAAAGAGGAGTATTTCAGGAAAGTCAAAGCTGAGTCAAGGTTATATGAGTAATGTTAAAGAAGTGGCAAAAGGCAGATCAACAGATACAGGAACGTGGGCAGAGGAGCAGGAAGTTGGAAGCAAATGAAAGATTTGTGTCAAGAAAGAAAACAGAGAAGAAGAGTTGTGAAGAAGGCTCTACGTGCAGAAAACAAAATCTGAAATAGTTCAGAACTAATTATAATATTTTTCCATTCAACAATTATGCCCTTTCAAAAAATGAAAGGCAACCTGCATAGACATGCAGTGGCTGTGAGATACTGCCAATTCCTGAGAAATGTTCTGTGATTCATGCCAAAAACATGAGCATGTTAAAGTGTGGCAGGTCAAGCTGTCCTAATTTTTTTTAATTTTTTTTAAATTAAACAACTCCAAACACATAGTACACTTTCAAAGACAGACATGATTGTCCTTGCTACAGCAAATTTGCCCCACTTTACTAAGAGAAACGTCTATGTTTTTAGTGCACGAGGTTTATACTTTACCTCACTGTTGATGTTGCCAATAAGTCCCTGGACATTCTCACAAAACATCAAGTGCTTAAAATGCAAATAAACTCCCTGTGGGAATTTTTATTTTCTTTTTTCAAACTGCATAAATAGGCTAGGCACTCAACTCCTGTTCCTCAAAGCCAGATTATGACTTTTGAAAAGCCTACTGTGCAACGAACTACCTTTGAGAAAATCCCTAGCTTTCAGAACATACGATCAGAGCGCTTTCTACTCCCTGTTACTCTGTCCCATGTTTTGTATATGCTATGCCCATCAGTTGAAGTTCTTCTCTATAGTTAGAACATCCATTTTGAAAATAGTCACGTTACAAACTTAGGACCAGGGTGAAAGTTTGGGGAAGCTTTATTAGAGACAATAATAGCTTTAATACAGATTTAATGGCTGTAATGTCCCTACTATTAAAAATCCAAAAACTATCAACTCATTCAACAACTTGAAATCTGATCTTAATAAGACGAAAAGGATACTGACACAGACACACCCACCCACCCCCATTCTGAATACAACATTTTTGTAAGACTGAAGTGGTTCTTGCAATACTAAAGACTAAACTAGACATGCACTCTAGGAGGACTGTACTCAAAAGGTTGAATTGTTTTATAAGCTCAACATATGGGTACCAGTCGGAAAAAAAAAAAAACCATAAAGTTATTATTGTATTGACATTTTAGTCACCAGCATTTTAATGAAATCATCCTCAGAAATAATATAAGGCACTTGGAAATTAATGCAGTAGCTGTCCAGTTTTAATGATAGTACGTTAGGCAATTTTATCTCATTCTCATTAAGCAGTGAGATATCAAAGGACTATGCATTTTCTGCAGGATAAAAACATGCAGGTGAGCAGTTACTACAGAGCAGCTAATGCAGAGTAAATCCACACCCTCGACTGCCTTGCTGTAACTTGTTCATGTAGCCATACCCTCCGCTTCAGTTTAAGTTTTTCAACTAAGTTAAATTAAAACTACCTAAATACTGAGCAAGGGTTCCAAGTTGTGTGCACCAAGAAAAACAGTTGTACAGTTTCAAATGTTACTGCCTCCAGCAGTCCATGCTGTCTCCCCACTGGAGATAATCACCCAGATGGCAGACGGTTGCAGTGAACGGGCTCCTCTGCTGCGGCCCTCCAGCCCACTTTAGCACCTCAGCAGGAATAAATATACCTTTGTCAAGGGCAAAAGTTAGCACTGGGACTGTGGGCTGGGACAGCCGCAGCAGAGAAGCACACTCACATCACTCACTGCGTGGTACTCGGCATTGCCTCCAGCGCAGCGGAGGGCTGGGTGGTCTGAGGGAGCACCACCTCGCACTGGCACAGCTGAATTGAGCACAACTCAGTCTTCAGACTACTCAGAATAGCCACAAAGAAGTTTAACACAATTTAGCTAATCTATTTCAACAGTTAATGCAGACTTTCCTGAGTGTTCCCATGTACACTACCCCAGAGAGAGAGAGATTAGCATCTAGTATTTTTTCCAATGAAGCAAAGAAAAAAGTCATAAGTGAGCAGAACTGTGGGGATCGGCACTTCAGTAAACTACAGGTTATAAAGCGATATATATCACTATAGACAGGGATAAAACAAGCATCAAAACTTCCGCATGGCAGGAGGAGAAATAGCCTGAAAATGAGATAAACTAGAAAACAGCTCCATTTGTTTAACATTTTTTCAAACTTAACACACCACCTGCAATATACACTCAGGTATTTTTATGTTATGTAGAAAAGATGACTTTTAGGTCCCCTAAAAGGTTCACTGCTACTGCAAGCCCTTTCCATCCCACTACAGAAGCTGGCACCAAAGAAGAACAGCAGCTCCCCACCAGAGCAAGGAGACACGCACAGACAAATAAGCTTCCAAGTAAATCCTGTGTCCTAGCAAACAGGGGCAATCAGCCAGCCACAGCATATGCATTTGCTGACAGTAAAATTAGTAAGAAGCTACTGCAAAATTATTATACTACCCAGATAAACAGAATTTCAAGCACACACATTACTCAGAACCTAAATGGGTCTGCAATTCTCTTGGTTTTAACTATCAAGAACTCAAATTAGTATTTACTTGATAAGCAATCAGTTTTAGGGCTGAGACTGGAATTCACATCCTGAATTTCAAGAAGCAAAACCAACTTTAACATCCCATTCAAGAGACTTAATTTCAGCTGAGCTGGCAAAGAGCTAATCATACTCGCAGTTCAACAGCCACAAAAATAATTTTCATAGCATTAGAAGTCAATATCAGCTCATTAAAATGTAACCTACTGGAGTTTGCACTTAATTCATAATTCTAACAATCATCATCCACAACTGCTACATCAAAAGTAACTATATGAAAGGCAAATCAAAGTAAAAATGTACAAGCATGTTTCATGGATTAAAGAAAAATGCAGAACAGAGGACACATTTGTGAAAAAACCCACTCTTTGGCAACAATTACAGCGTAAGACAAAATGGCTTGAGTAGCTGAAATCCCCCATTTCCAAGGGGAATTTCAGGAATGCAAAATATTGTCTACAGAATTATTTTCTTAGACATGAGTTATAGTTGAGAAGACCAACTACACAAAACATTATCATGCTAAGTTTTGGGATTTGGGCTCAATATTTAAGCTAGCAGAATAAGCAAGCGTACACTCTTTGTACCACCTTAATTCATTTTTGTTATTACCCAAAGCATCACAGCACAGAGGGGAGCTAGCTTGGGGGTGGGAGGGAGGGGTTGTTTGAGAATGCAAAACCATAATCCCAATATAAAAACCATTTTTCAGATGCCATCAGCTCACTTAAATAAAATAAAAGAATTTCCACACTGTTTTTTACTACTTTACAGAGTAGCACAGGAAGGTTACTGAACTCTTGGGGAAGTGCTTCTACAAGCCACTGAAACGAAACCAGAAGGTAATAGCGAGTTGGGCTCTAACGCCACTGCGGCGCTGAACGAAGTGGAACGAGGGTCTGTCAAAATGACTGTCCTATATTCATATGGGCTTTAGCTTCCAGAGGGCAGGAAAACAGGAGAGAAGAGAAAGAACAGTTAAAAAAAATCCTGTTAGTACAGAAGTTTGGCCTACAGAGAACTATATGTGTTTAAGACTGACTACTTGCACTATGACAAGCCTTTCCTGTCTGGAAATCTTCGCTGCTTCACTGTTAATAAGTGAAAGAATATTATAAATACTTTTACCAGTGGTCCAGATGCACTGAAGGTTTGTTCCTGTATTTATTAAAATGGCTTGAAAATTTAATTCCAAGGTGTTCTCACATGAAATTCAGAAAAAAACAAGTATAAGACTACCATAATCCTCCCTAAAGATGAATTTGAAGACCTAATGCCCAGTTTCTGAGAGGAGCACTTCACGTAGTCAGTCACTTCACAGACTGTATAAAGGATTTCCTTTGTTTTCTTTAACTGACATAACTGTGGTATTTGGTCTTAGAGCTACAGTAAGGCTGATAATTTCTGAAACATTAGCCAGAAAGCAGAAAGGATGGAGGTTGGAGAAGACAAAGAGACCCTGACATAAGCCATCAGTGAAACACCAGCTAATCAGTCATTTTCTGCAGCAGAGCCAGTTTCTTTGACAAAGTTCACTAATAACAAAACTGAGGAATAAACTAACATCTTTCGTTAGTCACTGCAGCTTCCTGGATCACTGATCAAAGATGCTTAATTTAAATGCAAGGCAATCGGCAACGTTATTGCAACATCTTAGTAGTGCAGCAATAAGTACAGTATGCTTGCAAATGAAGAGAAATGCACAAGAGAAAGCGCAAGATGGCAAGCAACATGAAGAACAAATGCAGCGTTTTCATTTTTTCTTGATTATGTGTTGTTACATTAGTTGTCTTCACTGATTTTAACACACTTCTTTTAAGCTTCATTAGTTTCTACTACTATAAATATGAATATGTCAACAATGCGGTGCCAACCTTTGTAGCCTTATTCAGAAGGGGCAATGAGTCCAAACAGAAATAATCCGATAGATGCACTTGTAGCCAATTCCATTATCCCAAGGGTACTTTCTCCAACAGAAAAAAGTGGTAAGTCTTTTACAAAAGAAAAACTTTTAAAAACTTCTTCTAAACTTTGCATTTTTCATTTAGAGCGCAAAACCCAGTTTGCTCACTCCAAACAGTCAGCTGTACCAGTAAGCTAGATACATCAAGTATTTACTAGAAACCTTCATACAGCAGATGGTATCTGAATTGGGGCTATTACAAAAGATGACATTTTCCTTCTGTTTTTTCTGTATCAGGAAAAAACCCAAATAAATTCTAGAATTACTTTAATACTTTTGCTTCCTTCTCGCCCTTTTTCCACCTCAGGAAAAGAGTTATGAAGCTCAGAGGAGCCATATGTCATCTGTTGACTTTAGCAGCAAAACGCAGCCAAAAGAACATTAAATCAGTCCCTTTGTTTCTTCTGACTCATCTGAATTTATATCCAGTCAGGGTTTTATGGGCATAAGCTTGTTTCAGAACCTGAGGTAAAACATTTTTCTTCAACTGTAATTATTTTTATTAGTAAAAACTAATCTACAAACATCTTCTTAATACTCTTGCCATAAACCAAAAGGTATGCATTAGTCAGTCTCAGAAAAATTGCTGTTTCCATGTACTCAACAGAGGTAATACTCTGCGCACGTCTTCATACACCTTTCTAAATCATGTAAAGATTGGGTTTTACAACCGAAGGAGAAAAGCAAAGTTCTGAGTAATGAGAAATGCACCATTTTTTAGTAGGTGCCCCTCAATAGATGCCTAATATTTAAACAGCAAAAAAGAGAAAAGCATATGCTGATAAAACTCAATTTGCTATTCAGCATGTAAAATTTCTGGTTCATTTATCTATCTAGAAGCATGTATCCATATAGACACACATAGAAGCACCCATATACTGTTATTCCTCAGCAGTAAATAAAAAAGTGTATCCTCTCTCTAACCAGATACAGAAGAGGAAAAATGTGTTAACCTTTCAGCTAATAAATTCAAATAACTTTCTAAAGTCATCATGGAGTCTAACCTCTTGAAATACATAGGTTTAGCTTGCATTTCCTTTCTTTTGGGAAATCTGCAAGCTGAGTATGATCACCAGTAAGGTTCTCTGACACGGTGGAAAGTCCCCTTCACCCCAAAGAGATCATGCAGATGGAATAATAAAGGATTAAGAGGCCCAAACCCATACACAGCTAGGGAAGAATGTGAGTCGGGAGTGCGTGTCTTCTCATGCGGGGACGCACACACACGACAACACAGAATGGTGAGGATTACAATTACAGTGTTTTTAAAAAGTTTAAAGAAACTGGCAGACAGGTTGACTCGTTATTTATTTATAGGAGGTGTGTGCACCCCCAAATGGGTGAACAGGGCCAAGAAGCTTTTCAAGCCAGTGCAAAATTACTGGCAGAAGGCAGGACCCAACAGTTCTGCATTCCTGCGCAGCAGCTGCTTGTCAAGAGAGGGATGCATGAACCTACGTCTAAATTTACTTTTGATATCAGCACATAAAAATCCTTTTTTAGAATTGTTGGTAAAAGGGGAGTTTCCCACACTCGTCATCTTACATTTTATCTTTCAAACCCACAGTTCACTTGCTTTGCAAAATGCACGTGGGGCATTTAAAAACCACTTCAGTTCTGCTGCTTTTTAGGTAACTTTTCTAATTATTTATTGGCCTGGAAAATCTTCTTGGGAGGGCACAGGGAGGAAGAGAAGGGAGTAGTTAAATACTATAAATTAGTAATAATAAGCACTGAGAGACTTTTCTCTTTTCTCAAAGGCTTTGACACGAAAGCAGAAGTAAAAAGTCAGTATCCACTTAAAATTTTAAGGAATTTTCTGGTGCCTTCATACAACATGCAATTCATTTTAATTCTTAGTCTTTGTTAATACTCCCAGCTCATTAGAAGAAGAATATCAAACCAAAAAAATAGTTAACTACATAAACCACACATATTATACTGTTTTCACTCAAAAACTTCATAGCACATAAAGCAGCAAGCTACAAATTATACCCATAAATACCTAACAGATTGGGCAACAGAGGCAAAGACAGGTCAAGTGAGCTGTGTAATGTGGCAGGAAAGTTCCAGGGCAGAGATCAGGCACAGGTCCGTGTTAAGAGACTGCAGATTTAAATACTAGCTAGAGGAGGATTACTTATGAGAAAATAATGACTGTCAATTAAAAATCTGAAAACTGTTGGAGCTTTATTGAATTTAATATAATTGAATTACTGAAAATTTACTAAAATGTTGGTATTCTATACAAACATCATGATGGATCATTTAAAATACTCATTCTGAATAAATTAATAATTTTTTTTTTAATCACAAATTATCAGAGTTAGAGGATGAAACACTGATCAGTTCAATCATTCTGAATAGGCTGTGCCTTTGAGGGAGACAGAAGTTGCCGACCGCCACGTAAAGTCATCCGTCTGGCCCCTTCAGTTTGGGCTTTCCCTTTCTCCTTTACTTCTGACAGGAGAAAACGCACAGTCTCCAGACAGCTAAGGTTTCCAGACAACCCTGAGAGAGAAGAACAACTACTGCATTGTCCACTACATGCTGCTCCACAAGAGATGTGGAGCTGGAGCACCAGAGAAGACAACTTGCCCGAGTGCAATCGTGGCCAGCCAGAGCTGGCACCGGTCACCACACAAGCATCTTGCGGCTCTGCTAAAAATTTACCCTTGGAAAGATACTGGGTTTACTGTTACTGCAGTGGCTGGATATTCAGGCAACCTGTTAAGAAGCCTGATTCTGGGAGCTCACGTCTGATCATCCTAAAGTCTACAGACATTCACTACATAAACAGACATGCAGAGTCAAAACTGTATCAAACCTCAGCTGCCTGCTATGTCCTTCCACGAAAACCGCCCAGACTAGCACTCCATAAATTCTGCAGGTGGCAGAAGTGCACAGACACTCCATAATCCACTCCGGGAAGAAACACAAACTGATTACCTTAAGCATGCAATGAAAATAGCTTCTGCTAATACAGATAACATAGTGAAGCAAGCTACAGAATGCATACATGATCTCCTGCTTTAAGAGACAAGGGTATGGTAATAAAAAAGCTGGAGATGGAAAACCAGTGGCAAAGTCTTTGCCACAGCTGGAGTCCTCCTCCCTCCTGCCCTTAGTGAAATTAGAATGAGGTTGATTTGGAGAGAAAGGGTTACACCTAAAAAACCACACACGGACATGGAAGCATCACCAGCTTATCCCACTCGGCAGCTGAAGTGTCAAGGAAAGGCCAGCTCAAGTAAGATTTCGGCCTGACTAGAATGATGGGGTGGGACATCACAAAAACCCTGAGAAAAGCTAATCTTGGCTACCAGTGAGGAAAAGTGATGCACGGTGTTGCAGGGCAAGTACACAGAGATGGCTGAAAGACAGAGCTGCAGGAAGACTTTTGTTGGCTCTTCTTGCTGTCTCTACTAGCTGTGTTTTGGAGTGGGGGGGGGGGAATCCATCTTTGTTTCAGTTTCCCACTGAGATTCCTTTTACTTGTTTTTCTTCCCCATCTTCTACTTCTATCCAGTATCTCTTAGCAATATAAGCCACAAATTCAATTACTATCTCCACTCTGTTGATGTAGCTACCAGCTTCAAAACTCTAAAATATATGCTGTCTTTCTAAGCGACAAACACAATCCTTAAGTTTTCACTACAACCACCTTTCTTCACTGAGTACCACCATAAGAGCTGTCCTGCAGTGTATATAAGGACCCTACATCCAGAATTTGCTTCAGGATTTAGTCACTTGGTTGCAGAAATCTGCCACATTACCACCCATTCTCTTTCACAGCAGAAGCACGAAAAGCACCCTTTCCTTGCAACAGCTCTTCATATTTGCTTTAAATGTCAAAGAAGGTGTATTTATACTGACATCATAGACCGTAAACTGGAGGAACTGAGAAACAGGCTCACTCTGCTTTCTGCCACTGGCAAAAATATTATTTCAAACAACTGTAATTAGATTCTTCAAAAAACACAACTCAAAACACCAAATCTTAGATTTCTTCTGTTGAGAAGTTTCAGGTGCTCATTTTATTGTTACTGGTCAAAAGCTAGGCACCAACAAATTTACAGGTACCAAAATGGTTAAGGAGGAGGATTACAGATCATATACTTAACACTACCAGCAGAATAGGACAATGTCACCAAAAATGGAAGTCTACCCTTCCCTTATGTCCCATCCTTGTCCACTTGGCTCCCACACATGTATCCATCTTGCCCATATATCCACTCTACATAAGCACTTGTGTAATTGAGTGCTGAACGAGACCAGGGAATGAACTCGCATACAGGTCAATCTTTTCTTTGTGAATCTAATTTTACTCATGTTAGTTTTCCAATCACCAGCTTGGAGGAGGAAGAGGAGCACAGTGGAGCAGAGAGGAGTAGAGGCAGCATGGCCTCCTTCTGCATCAACAATAAGTTATAGATCCAAACCTGCCCAGGGAACATGTTAACTCTGCCCTCTGTATGTAAATCAAAATTGTGAGTCTGAAGGTGCGTCTAACGTTGAGTCTTTTCAACTATATCACTGTTGTTCCATCTACAAGACTTTTGCTGTAAACTAATCTCTTTAACTTGTAAAACAACATATGCAGTCAATTTAGACATTCTAAAGCTGTAGAGGGGCAATACCAGAGAAACTGGGAAATTCATAGTTACAAGTATTTAAAATTATTATAAAAGCACTTGAGGAACTTGGCTCATTTTACAAAGTTAGTTTATACAACTATTGCAATGAGCAAGTTTCTGATTTCAGAATGCTGAAAGCAACTATTTAACACAATCCTGGCGGAGGGGGTGGGGGGGGCGGCGGAATCTTCATTTCTCTGGTGAGTTTGATTTCCAACGGCCCTTTTTCAACCAGGAGTTTTAATAACGTTAAGCAGAATACTGAAGAAATGCTCAAGGACGTAAGTGGAATCTTAAATGAATTCCTCAATATGGTTTCTGTGCACTTAAAACATCTCATAGATAATACCTCCCTCCAGGAAAATATGTCGTATTACTAATAGAAATTGCTTTTATCAAGTTCTAAAGGAAATGGTCTCTGCCTGCTCTTACCCTTAAGCAACTAACATCAACTACAGAAGGGTTATTAGCACAAGAAAATGTGCCAAAATCCTTTCTGTTGCTAACATGAACACACACTATGAACACTGTATGGAAGATCTCAATTTTCAGACATCTCTGCAAAGTAAGGCCTTTGCTGAACATTCCTGTAGAATCTAAATAATTCACGTTTGGGGAGAGGGGACAAAGATATTATAATATCCTCAAATACTGTACTCCACATGCTGTATCTTCCAACTTTGCCATTGACTGAAGGTACAGAGCACAATTTTAGATCTCCTTCAAGTGGACAGCCCACAGTGTATACAGAGCACTTCAAGAAACAAAAGCTTAGTACCAAAAAGTTCTTTCTCTAATATTTATCTATATTAACCTCTTGCTTATAATGAAATGCCCAGCAGCTAGCAGAGCCAGCAAATCCTCCCTCCTCTCACATGTGGCTTTCAGGAGCGCTGCTATGTTGAAAAGGCAAAATTATCATTGCCCAACAACATGCAACCCAACAACAACATGCCATTCCAAATGGCTTGATAGGAGAACAAATGTATGGGGTTTTATAGACTTATGTTGACTCCAAGGTGCATAAACTGACTCAACGCTATTCAGATAAATCAAAACTCTAATGCTCCTGTCCCATATTCTATACTGGTTTGAATCTTGCAGTGAAGAAAGTTACTGCTGAATATTTTTAGACTGACAGAAATTTACAGCTTAGCCAAAAAATGTACCTAAAAAGCCACTTAGCACCTTTAAGCTACTTTCAAGATAAGAAAACCAGAAACAAAATAACCCGAATATTAAAATAAATTAAAATATACACTACAGTAAATTATTTTCGTATTTCTAGAATTACAAGCATGAATGTATTTGGTGTTATAATTTGCCTCAGTATGGGCACCTTCCTAAATTTGGACATGTGTTGGAAGAGTTTAAGCTGACATAAGTCTTGGATCAGAAGAAATTAAAGGTAAATGTAGGTTATACTGATTTAGAACCACAATTGAATTTAATCTTTTAAAGACACTTGCACTTTCATCTAAGAATTAAAAAGGTGCATTTTAACAATAAAATAATCTGATCTAATGGCAGATGATGCCAGAACGACCTGTTCAGCTTTCTGCCACCATCTCCAGCCTCACGCTATTCTGCGCCAGCTCCCGCACACAGGTAAGCTCCAAGTGAGATCCCTCAGGGAGCTAATCCTGCAGAAAACAAGCTCTGCAGGAGAAGAGTGAATACTTTCTGCAGGTTTAACTTCCTGAATGAGCTCACCATGAGTCAGGTGAGTGTAACCTGCCAGGCTATTAAAATGGGTGGCAATGCCTAGTGGTAGTGAAGAGGGGAACAAGGCTGTCTCCTTGTGGTAGAAACTATCCATTAGCTCAGCCCAAGGACAGGACATGTATTGCAAGTCTGCAAGTTCACATTGTTCAACAGTTTTATTACTCTGTCATGCTTTTGCCGGCTACTGCTGATCTTAAAAATAACTTAAGAGTAACAATTTCAAGGTATCTAAAAATATGGATCCATTGAGAACCAGGGTTTTTCCAAAAAGCACATTTGGTATTCTAGCTTCTTTAAAAACTCTTTGATTTAAGACAGTACCAAATTAAGATTTAAACAATGCTCTTCAAATACCTCCGAGCAAGTAGTCTCGCAAATACCTAACCTCCCATGTTTCTGTTTTTTCACTGCAACATTCGTTAAATGAATTCTAAAGGTCATTTCCATGGCTTAGGAGAATTTGGCTAACATTATGATAAATATTCTTGGAGAATCTACTTTTAAAAAAAAAAAAAAAGCAATGAAATAAGCATAACATGACTTTTATGGATGTCACCATCTTTGGTCTACATCCAAATGCATGCTAAAAATAGTAAGAACAGAGTTATATTAAAACCAGGAAAGTACAAGGTGTCTTGATGCAAAATACCAGTTTACATAAAAGAAAAATATTTTTCCAGCAGGTGTAAATTAAAACAGCTAAGAGAAAAAACACCAGACAAACTGCTCTTTATCTTAAGAAGACACTGAAGAGTTGGTATTTATGTATTATGCAAGAAACTGGTCCCAGTGAAATCATGCCTGAGGTACCATTCTTAGAAGCAAAAATCACAGGTATGAGCATATGAATAAAATTATTACATTAACTCCTAATTTCAAGAGCAGCCAGGACACATCCAGAATAACATCATTTTTTTCTTACTGTGTTCAAGATACAAAATAACTATTTCAAATACCTGAATTCTTCAGAAATCCGCAATAATTTTTTAAAAGGCAAAAGAGTCTGAATACACCTTTAAATCACCAGCGTACCAAAGCAATTTTTTAAATGGTTTCCTTCCTCTCACTGAGATATCCCAGAATCCATTAGCTTAAATTTATTCGCATACCAAGAAGACACATTAAGACTTCACAAAACAAATTTCTGTTCTCCTCCCTTCTCAATTATGCCAACATCAATCAAGCACTATCATTCAGGTGCCATGAAAAAATAGTCGCCTTTTTCGTAACAGCAGCTATCACCTCCCAAAGTTCCAAGAGAAAAGACAGAGACGTTAGGCACCAGCTTTGCTGCAACACATCAACAACAGATAAGACTGGTAAAGTAGCAGCACTAGTCATGCAAAACACCTGGTGCTGCAGGCTGGAAATAGCAACACCGGCAAGAAAATTCTCTAGGGTATTTGTTATTATTATCCTAGATACCATCTTGTATTTCCTATCAAGATATCAAGTTCATATACAGCATTTGAGTGTGTATATATATATTTAATAGTTCCATGAACACATACACTTCCCTTAAACATAGCTGAATATAGACTGTTCAGGTGTTCCTTCTTAAGCTGTATCTAATTACATCTCAGCACTCTGCCAAAGCAACAGCTGTCTCTTTAGGAAAGTAATAACTGTAGCATGAAAATCAGCATTGTACTCGCTTCCTGCTTTTGCTCATGGCTACTATTCCAAAGGCAACCCCCTGCAAACATCTGGAATTTAACAAAAAACTGACAATAAATACCACGGAGCAAGGTAAAAAAAAAAGATCCATGCCAAAACCTGAAACCCCACTTCTGGCCACTGTTATTAGGTATTATGACAAAAATTAAATAATTTGTTTCAGAAGATGTCTGTGACTTCTATTTCAGGCCTGCCTTACATTTATTCATATCTTTTAAGAAAAGATTTGCTCTACATCCAAGAGTTGATCCAAGCCCCTATTTACTGTTAAAGACTCAAGAACAATCTACGTCTCACAAAACTTAATTAACAATTACAAGTTTCTGGACATGCATCCCTATTTGGACCTACTGGGGCAACTACAAAACATAACCAAATAAAAGCAGTGGCTTTATACATAGATTATGCTATGTTTCCTACCATACCTACTACTGATGTTACAATAGCATAACTATTAGAACAGATTTGGTATACTAACCACCTCATGCCAAAAATTCTAGGTACAATGCAAGTGGCAGCAAGCACTATACCCATATTAGTATTCTTCTTTTTGCAACCCTCGGTAGCACTCCACTAAGTATGAGGAGCGGTGGGAAACCTTAAGGGGAATAGGGTAACTAAGACAAGGCAACTGGCTGCCCTTGTAATCTGCAATCAACTTAAAGAGCCACTTCAGGTCATGAGAAATTTCAAGACGACAACTCTTTCATAGTTCTCTTCCCACGGTCAGAAAAAATACCACATGGAAAAGAAATACTCCATGAAAACACTACTCTTTCACTAGCTTTTATGTTAACTTGCACATAAGCCAAACAATGTACAAGGGTATCCATCACTTTCCTACTTAAATGCCTTTTCAAAGTTGTGCACAAACTTACAAGAATGTTCAATGAACATACATTAGCTGGCTTATGTACTGTTTTCGTATATTGATATCTGCAATCCTTTTACCGGATCTAGCATCATTGTCTGAGCTCA
The DNA here is from genome assembly GCA_013389945.1 of Fregata magnificens. Taxonomy (NCBI): domain Eukaryota; kingdom Metazoa; phylum Chordata; class Aves; order Suliformes; family Fregatidae; genus Fregata; species Fregata magnificens. The sequence goes on along the minus strand of WAAD01035892.1, from coordinate 49,861 downwards.
AATGACTCAGATAAAAACAATGTGAAAACATAGTTTGTTTTCATGTTTGAAGTCTCCATAGGTCTCCTGCAACAATAACAGGAAGAGCTGTACGGATCGATACGCAAGATTACTAATAAGGACTTTTCTTCTCCTACCCAACAACATGCACGTGCAACTTTCTTAACCAGGTAATACACACAATACTTACCAGATCTCTGTGAAGCACCCAGTTTGCATGGAGGTAATGGATTCCATCAAGGATCTGGTAGAGTAGGGATTTAACCATAGATCTTGGCAACTGCATGGGCTTTTTATTTGCTTTTGAGGCACGGTGAAACTTGATAATATGCTAGAAATAAAACAAGTAGAAACAGGAAGCATGTTAGATAAGTGGAAAGGGATTTTGTTGTGTTGGTTTTTTTAAGCTATTAACACTAAATAATGGAATTAAATACAAAGTTTGTTGAACTTTGCAATTAAAAGTAATAGTGATGTGCTCACAATTTTCTTAAATTGTTTTTATTCTCTGAGTTGCTTTAAAAAACAGCTGTCAAGCTTTTGTTAATATCTAAAGACTGGCTACTTACCTCCAGTAAAGTGTATTAGACATTCTCCTCCCTCCCTCCTCCCCATTTGGGATCCTCTTATCCTCAACTGCTAAAGCAGAAGCTTCCAAACCAGCAGTATCTGGTTTGGATAAGAGAGAGGACCACACTCTGTGCTTTCACACCTTCCTTCCTTCCTCCTCTCCAAAAACACCCAGGACAGAGTGCTTGCAACTACTTTACTGCTCCCCCCTAAATCAAAATCCTAGGTAGAGAGAGACTAAATATTCAAATAAATATTTAAGGGAGAGGAGGGGGAACTCCAAAAATCCCACACCACAACATTAGGGTAAGATCATGTGCAAACATCTAAAAATTCTCACTTCAAAGTTTTGGCTGCATACTTCATTGATGATGACAAGCTAGTGGTTCTTGGATTACAGAAGTCAGTCAGCCCACTAGAGGACAAATACCGCTTGAAAACATGAAATGCAGAAAGGGACCCCAGCATTAGTCAGTTGAAGGAATGAAAAAAAAAATCATGAAAAGATTGCTGAGAGATCATGAAATGTTCATAAACTAATTAATATTTATTGTAAGATCAATGTGGAGATGATGGGTTAGGTTTGGTTTTGCTACCCCGTACAAGAAATAAAGTGGGGTGATGTCCTTCTACCTTTTCAATCCTCAGACAAGGTGAGGCTATGCAAGGCACAAACCCAATCTTAAGATATTGCCATTCATCAAACAACTAAATCCATTAATTCAGATTAAAAAAAAAAAAATCTCCTTTTTGAAGGTGATTCAAAGAAGCATCTCAAATAACAAAATAGTTTTCAATTATGTGCTTTTTGAAAGACAGAAATAATAAAGGCAGTTTGCATTTTTACTGAAAGCAATTCAAAATGCTAATCTGTACAGTGACAGGACTACTAATTACCCAATTCTTTAAACAGGATTTGTCTAGTTCAAGATCATTCCTCTCTCCAGGTTAAAGAGGTAGCCAACGGCTGTGCTTTCATTAGACCTCTGCTCCCTCCACCACCACCCCCTGCCAAGTTTGTCACTACTGTTCCTAATGAAAATGGTAACGGGTTAATGTTTCCTCATGGTAAATACTACCTCTGGCTGTCACCAGTACTTCAGCCACTGTCAAACTGTGCTTAGCAAAGCTGTAGACAATATTGTTTAAAGAAAAAAAGCAAAACAACCCCCAAATTAATCAAAACAAAAGCCTGCGTACTCCATATCAACAGCAATGTTCCCACTGATCCTTCCACTACATGTACAACAGTGATGGCTGTATATTAAAAAGCAGTATAAAAGAAATCTACAGGATTTTCAGGTTTTAATACACAAATGAGGATTAGTAAACAAACCAAGCTCTTAGTCACTGATCCTTTAATTGTGCAGTCACTCTGAAAACTACAATGGAAAGCATTAAGGGATCATTTCCTTAGAAAAGTTTTTTCTTGTCATGCCACAAGAAGATTGTGTGTCAAAACTTCAACTGGGAGTCCCTATCTTCCAGCACTGCACAATGCTCACCTGATAATGACCTTCATGTGTAATTACAATAGGATTTATAAAGCAGTAATGACACCATAAACCCCCAAATTAATATCTTTATTAATACACAGTACGAAAAAATATAGGAGCAAAGGTCACAACACAAAGACCCATAAACCCAGCTCAGCCCTTTTTCAAGGTGCATGTAATCACTAGAAGGGATTTCTATACCCATTTAAAAACTGACTAGTATCCACACAAAACATTATTCCTTATAATAAAGGCATATAGAAAATGAAACTGAAAAAGGGACTCACGGGACACAACTAACCACGGATGTGTTGAGGAGGAATGCTCTGCCTCTGGCCCTACCACAGCCCCTCTGGTACCTCTTGAGGAAGGGAGCATGATGGCACCAGGCTGGTGCCCTCTGGTTTCTGCCCCTGCCCTCCCAATGGATTGGGAACCCTGCCAAAGGTTTTGTCCTGTGAGAAACTAAAGGACTGAGCAGACACTTAAAGCAATGGAAGAATCTGTTCAGGAACAAGATACCATCTATTAATCAAGCAGCTACTAGTATGCCAGGGCCATCCACTAGATCAGCAAAGCAAAGTTTACACCAGCATAGAGGAGGGGAAGGATTCCTGCGGCAACTCAAAGCAGCAGCAGCCCTTTTTCTTCCTCTCATTCCACAGGAACACCTAGGTGAACTTTTGAGGCAGATAACCTGCCCTTACGCTGAGCTTTAGGTATGCAAGTTACCTCTAAACCACACAGCTAGCACAACTAAATCAGCACAGCACTGAGCTAAGTTACCCAGCCAGACTTGCCAGCTGAGGCTCACCACCACACTTACCAAAGCTGGCTCATGCTCCAGAAGATGGCAGAGGTTGCTCTTATCTGCCTCTGAAATACCACTTAGACACATCCTAAATCATCTCGCTCTGATGTTGGTTTGTCCCTGTCAGAAAGGCTAAGAAAGCACAGTCCTTTCTTGGAGGAGTTCTTGAATTGCAGAAGTGAATTAAAACTGATAGTTTTGCTTTAAGCAAGAAAGCAATAGCAATAGCACCATTAGATAAAATTCAATTTCCTACAAAAGCAAATAAAAGGTTTTTTTAATAAAAATTATTTATTTCTGTTTTGATAAACAGAAGTTTATCTTTGTCAAATCGCAAACTTCACCCCATCACAGCTTAGATTAGAGAACTGAACAAAATTTAAACTAAAAACATACTGCAGGGCCAAATAGTACAGGGAACTGAAAACCTGAATTTGCCCCATGCCATTGGAATGAATCCATAGTGCTTCTAAGCAAGTCCTACTCTCAAGAGTTTTGTAAAAAAAGTAGTTCATCCAATTTCTTGTATGCAACTAGCCATATGAAGAAAGACTAACACACATAACCGACACTAAATAGCAATTTTAATGGCAGTGTCCATCTAAGAAACAGAAGGGCAAATAGGTGCCATTGCTGAACAGCATCTCTTCTACTGGAGGCAGCAAGCCCAAGCTTTTTTCTTATTTCTTTATATTTTCAGAAATACATGCATATGGCCCTACCACTGTTGTGGTAAAATAGTCCTCAAATTAAAAAAACTAAATCAATAAATAGATAAAAAAGAGCATAAAAACAGAAAGAAATGAATGGTCAATAACAATTTGACAAAAGTTTTGGAGATCAGGCGCATCAGGTGTACAGTAAGCTCCAAAGCAAATGATGCCATACCAGCACAACCATGCTAAGGAATTTTTTTTACCTTGAGCAATTCTGCTGACTTCAGCTACGGCAGGGAGATGTGCTCTTTCCATGTCAAAACATTTAAGATTTAATAGTTTAAATCAAAGACCTCGGGTGTAGAAATGGGTGCAGGTGCCAGCACAAACTAGGATGTTCTTTATACGTAACTGCACTATGCAAGTGAATGAGGCATTCTCTACTAGCTTCACTTCCTGAATAGTCCCGAAGTACAGCCTCAAGTACAGCATGTAACAGCCATAATCTTAGACATAATAAAGGTATGGAATAATTTACAGGAATTATAGGAATTTTAACCTGCATTTCCCATTCCCCAGATGACTGTTCTAACTGCTAGGCTTCAAAACCCCACTCCTCCTTTCTCTCATTCAATAAATCTTTTTGCAGAATAGCACAGCATCAAGACTGTCCCATGAGTTGGGAGTATAGATTTGAATCCTGTCAGGTGCGAAGGACGTTCTGCATCTCTCTCCAGGAACCAGGAGGTGCGCTTGGACATTGCAGCTTCTAACCTTTAGGTACGCTCAAGTTCTTTGCTGAATCTTACCCCTAAGGGATAACCATTAAGAACAAAACATGAGGACTTCCACAATCCAGTCAAGTCAGAGAGGCATGTTTGTAGCAAGACAACAAGCAGACAGAGGGTCAAAGAGCTTTAGCATTCTCCACATCTTTTTTCACTGTCACTCCCTAACGATAACTTAACTCCCGTATTCTGATAGACCACCTGGCCACAAAAGCTGGAAAATACCCAGACACATTCAGCAAAAGTTTAGGGAAGCCTTAACTGTCAGTGCGCACTATACCAGTCACTTGCTACAGAATGGAAACCCATCCCCCACCTTATCCAGCCATAATTTCATTTTAATTAGTTCATTAGAACGCTATAGATGCAAGCTCCCCTTCTGATATATCTAAGACATTTCAAAACGAAAGAAGAATGCTTGTCATACGAGGTAAACAAAACTTCAAGCAATATTCAGATCTATTCAGCAAAAGTAGCCAAGTCGTTTTCCCTTTCCATGCAACTGTATTTTCAGATTCCCAGATCTTAAAAACATGCTGCCACTGATTGGATTCCAAAAACATTGTGAGCCAATTAGGTATTCACTTTTGAAAATAAACTTAATGTAACATATTTCTATTGCTTTTACATATTTTGTTTTAAATTTAAACACAGCATCAACTTTGTGGCAGTGGCTTTAGGTCTGTAGTCTAAACTCAATTAATACTTCATTGACCAACGTTAAAGTATAAATTTATTAACATTCTAGAAAAGTAATGAAGCTTCCAGAGGCTTGCTCTAATTTTCTGTTTGCAAACTCTGGAACTATTGGTTTTATTTACTAACTGCATATTCCCAATTTTTAAATTAAAAAAAATGTTACAAAATTGAGGGGAAAAAATGGATTAACTGTTATTTCAGCAAGACCATTTCGGCTTTAGCAAAGCCAAGACCATATAAATGATAATAAATAAACAAGTGAAACAGAGCTAAGCACTCCGAAGAAAATACAGTGCTGACTCATGAAACAGTATTCAATCTAGTAGTTTGTCTGCCTTCTATGTTACCTAATGTGTTGAAATTGGTTTGAAAATTGGCTGATGAGGAACTATGTACATTTTCTAAATCCTCCACTATAAACAAAGTAAACATAATGCATAACAACACAGAGCAAACTCATTTAGTTTGTTCCATGAAAACCTCTAGTATTTACCCTGCTTCCAAGTCAAGCTGATGCAAACATAGTCTCTCTGTTTTTGTCATCCCATTCCCGATTCTGAGAATTGCTGTTCAGTATGAGAGAGGTTAAAACTATCAAACAAGTCAGACCTGGAAAGTTTTCATGGAAGTAAGAAGCCAGCTAAAGGAGAGATTTTATGCATGTCTGACTAAATGAAGTTAGTGTGAGCTCTCACCTCAACAGACACGTTCAACAGACTGTACAACAGTACATGATCCATAGACCTCAAGACACAACCCCCTAGAAAACCTGACTTCTTGAGTTCTACTGCTTAAGGCAATGCTTGTTTCAAAATTACATGCATCTCCAAACTGAAGTGCAATCATGTCAACACAGATGCCTCTCCTTGCTGAAGTAAATTGTCTTTTTGCTCCCACACTTTACCAAAAAACCTTCTATCCAATCCCTAATCCAACCTTTGAGAATAAAACAGAATTATGTCAATGCGTCAGTAAAAAAATAAAATTACATTTTAATATTAAAGAGATGGAAGCTTGGATGCACATTAGATCTGCGCCAAGGTCAAGAGGAAGATTCAGGTTATATGGCTTCAAGTCTCATTTTAAACATAAAATGATTTCCACCTTTTCTAATCAGCAATCAGTGCCCAAACAAAGGTGACATATTCTTGAGTGTTAAAGCACTTCAAAGGCTATGGAAGAATAAATCAAAATCTAAAGATGGTATGAAAATTAAATGTGCATTGTTTGCACAATTTTCAAAAATTGGAAGCAAAGATAGACCCAACTAACCTGAGTGACATTTGTTTGCTGTTCCAAAAATAAATCACAGATTCATAAGCTTACACTTAGGACTACTTTCAGACATCAAAGTTTTAGACACTAAAAAAATTTTGTCAAGGGTATATCACAAGTAAAGTAAAATAAAATCAAAACACAAGTGGGTAAAAGTATTTCTGCAGCAATCATTTAAGTTTCCAATTTTGGGAGCATTACAGCAATCAACACATAACAGTCCTTCAAAACAGGGGAAAAAACCCATGCCTCAACAGCCTCCCTCTAAATGATGCCAGTACACTGCCATCATCAAATATCTTCTTTAGAATGTCTTTAACCAAACTGTCTAATGAAAAAATCCATTTCCAAGTGACAGGAGGTCAACATTTTAAGCAATAGTGAAAGGAGCGTTAATACGCTAACTTTTGCTGAAGCTAACTTGCTTTGAAGCACAGAGCAAACAGATTCAGTATCATTTTCTCAGGTTCTGCTGGGGTCTTTCTCATTCTTCTAGATCCTTCAGGCCTAATTATGTCAAAATAACTTTATACAATAACAAAAAACATCAGAATTTAACTACCCTTTCAGTATATATCTGAAACACCCAGTATTCACACCACTCTGTTCATGTTAATTCTTCACACACTTTACGCTTCTGCACCCTTGCCTCTGTCTTTGAGGTCTGCTCCTACCTGTTGTCTCCTCCAATTCTCACGCTTCGTGGTACAGAAAACGAACCCACAAACTACCCTCAAATCCCTACAACTGTGGCTGAAAAAGCAAGTTTTGTGATGTGACAAGCACGCTCTCAGAACAGACAGCTATCGACAAGGAATGGCACTGCTCTCTGCAAGAAATCCAACCATCACTTTAGTGTCAAAAAGACTCCATTATATTTGGAAGGGAAAAATCATGCCATAAAGACTTTCTGTAACAATGGCTGACGATAAAAATTGTAACTTTAAAACAATCAAAAACCTATGCCAGCAAATGCCAACAAATCTTACATTCTTCTGCCAGCTAGCAGAATACTATATTGGTAAATATGCACACGACAGTGAAGACTGCACAAAGAATCACTTAGTGGAGCAGGACTGAATTAAAACAAAAACATACACATGACTATAGAAAATTAAAAGAGAAAAATAAAACTGCTACACTGAGAAAAGTATTTTCATGTATATAAAAATATTTGTGATCAACTAGCATCTGAATTATCCTCATGATTAAGAGCTAAACTGAAGCCTAATGGAAGAAAGAATTATAACTGATTACACTGTATTTGAGGAAAACTTTAAAACTCAGATCTATTAGAAAACATTCATGTGATTAAACAAATGTGCAGGTTTATTGCACAAATCACTATGCAACACCCTCACAATTTCATTTAGCATAAAAGAACATTATTCAAAATGTCATTAGCTGAAATTAAGTATATTTATTTGTATATTGAGTCAGCTAGTGTTACAAAATGCACATGTAGGAAGAATAATTTCTCCTTTCCATTATTTGATGATTATTTTAGGTACACATGACTATGCATATAATCTCTATTCCACATTTTTAAAAAGAAGAATATATACATAACAAGTATTTCATATAACACAAAGCCAGTTTGTCCATATATTTTTATTATCAACAATAATTTCAGGATGAATTTTACTCCAAGTTTCTCAGTGGCATTTGCTGCTAAGCAGTTAGTTGTTAGAGATCACTGGAATCGAATAATAAGAAAGAAACATTCAACCAAACCTAAAAAATACCCAG
>WAAD01035892.1:3047-41784 GCA_013389945.1 Fregata magnificens | reverse complement strand
TACCCAGATCATGGTTTAACTGATCTTGGATAGTGTATGCATCATTGCATTCAATATTATCAAAACATAGTTAATAATTTATTTAATCACTTATTAAGAACCAACAATGGTTTTTATGGCTTTAAAACACATTCAACATTTTACTGTGATAAAAATGTCACTGTTTTTCAGAATGAGATAAAAAAAAAAAAAATCAGAAGCTTCTGATTTAAGTTACAACATAGATTTCCAGAAAAGAGGATCTTAAAGCTTTGAAGTTATACACACATATTAAATGAGTCTGAGAATTAACGCTGTACCATAGCTATAAAAGTAGAAACCTTATCAATTTAGAATATTAAAAAAGAGTGTTACAAAAACATTGCTTAGAATCAAAAATCCTATTTAAACTATGGAATTGAAGACACTGAATGGGTGCTTATCTGCAGGACTAAAACCAAAAATGTGTGCTTTAAAAATATTTCCAATACTAAAAAGCTGATGCTGTAAAAGTATAGGAGAGTAGCTGGGAACAAAAGAAAAGCTTTAAGTATTATAACCTCTCCAATGGCCAAAAGTAACTACACTGACAACAAATAGAATTCACCTCCAGAGTAGATCTCATTTGTATCTCTTAAAGTCCAATTAAGTAATCATCATGCATTTCATGTATTTAATATAAATTTGGATAATGTCTTAAAGTGCCTGAGCTTTACACAGGAAGTTCTGGACAGCAGTGTGCAACTTAAGACTAAGATAAAAGAAGAACATACATGAAAGTTGAATAGGAAAATAAGTTATTCCTTAGTGATAAAACAGCAAAACCTCATGCATTTAAAGCAACCTTTTTTTCAAGGTCAAAAATGAACATAGCAGAAAAATACACATATCAGTTGAAGGAATTACACTTTTTCTTGGAAAGGTTTCATCCATGCATAGTTTCTAAGACTATGAAGTTCTAACTGTATACTGGAAAAGGTAACTTAAAAATAGTATCAGTTCCACTCGTGGACTTAAGATTAACTCAGCTGTGTGTTAACTGAATTACACTTTTTTTTATCGCAACATAAATTAATCAAGGCAGAAAACCTGGATACAATTTGGATCAAAAGCATCCAAGACCTTATGAGTAGACACTGAAAAATGAATGTTCCTCGCAAGAGAAGGAACAGGAGATGGTTGGTTCTGTGGCTATGAACATCCAAAGTTGAAAGTTTCAGACAAGTGGAATATAAGGGTGTGAGACTGAAGCAAGTAACCAGGAATTAAGATAGGATGTGGCTTATAAAGTATGAGATATTCAATGGCACCTGTGGACATATACATTTTTAACCCTCCGTCAGATGTTCCTTTTTTACAGTGAGGTACAAGCTAAGGAATCTTGCATTTACTTCATAGCATGAGCATACATAAGCAGTGATAACAGTGTAGACAATACACTATAAATTAACATATGTGGCACATCGAACAGCCTAAGAACTTTACCGGTTGACAGAGACAAATAGCCAAGAAAAATGATACAGAAATCATTTGTCGATTACACTAAGAATTTTGGTAATTAAAGCCAACAAGAGTTATAAATCAATTGGTCAAAAGAATTGCTATATTCTTAGACATTCTTTATTGTCATTTCATGAATGGCTTTTCATTGTTTTGTATTATGTAACTTCAGAGGTGATAAAGGAAAAATCTTTGATAGGCTTAGTTATTAAACGGTGAATATGTTTGTAGGCAAGGACAACATAATAAGTCTTCACCAATACCTGTCAAAAGTAGTTCAAATTAGCACAGCTTTCTTCATCCCTTGGTAATGGCATCAACAGAAGTTATAGCAAATTATAAAGTATGCTGCTATCTATACTCAAATTACAGAGTTGAGCAGTCTAATCCTTGGGAATTAAATGCAAAGTAAAAAAAAAAGTTCTTGCTCACCATAAAAGAACTTTTTAATAAGCTTAATTGGCACCATCACTTTTCCTCATTAGAATGGGACAATCTTTTTTCAGAATTACAAAATGAACAAAATAAGATAGCATCTAATATAGTTTATTCATCTCTTGCCAAACGTTACCAGTACAGAAGCCGAAAATTTAATGATTTTAATTAATCTGATGTTCGTAAGTGATGAGCATTTACTCTTCTCACTGAAGCCAGCAGGAGTTACTAAAGCTGGGCAGCTTTGAACAGAAGGATGATTCCCATACCTACAGACAAATTTTGGTAAGTAGCTCTAAGCTACCTACATTTGAAACCTTTGGTCTCTGGGAATCTAATCTCTCTAGTGACAGCACATCTACAATTCCAAACCTTAAATCCTTCTAAACTGATACCCACAATGAATAGACTTATTTTGTTTTTATGTAGTGCTGGGGGAGCTAAGCAATAACTAAATGTGCCAGTCCCCTGCTACGATTTCTAGAGCTGAAAGGGCACAAGCTGTAAAGCACAGGAAATGCAAAACACAACACAACACAGACAGAATGACAAGTGGTTGTTATTACTGAAATGCGTTACAAAGTAAGTGGATTTTCAGGAGTTTTTTTGAAGGAGGATAGTGAAGGATCTTTACGTACGTTAATTGGGAGGCTGTTCCATGTGTAGGAGGCAGCGTGGAAAAAGACACAAAGTTGGGAGTGAGCAAAAGAGACAAAAGGGGAATTAAGAGCGATGCTTGGGAAGTGCTGACGGTAAAGGAAACGAGGACCAAGGTTAAGCCAGAACCAAGAGTGCCTTGAACATGGCTAACTTTATGCACGGGAGGAAAAAGAATTCCTGGCAAAGGCTTAAGAANGGGGGGGGGGGGGGGGGGGGAAGTAAGAGAGTTAGGAAGTGGGAGACCAGTTCACATCAAATAACTAGTGTAACAAACATTTCAGTCTCAAATAATAGAAAAGAATTAACTTCTCTGAGATTATGAGTGGTAAGAACATTAGACTGCAGTGATTCTTTATCTAAAGCTGTTAAATCATGTGACAAATCACCATGTAGTGTAGAAACCACATGCCCAAAATAAATACAAATGGAAAAGGTTAGACAAAAGGTGTTTTAAACATGCCATTCAATGTAGCAGTAAAATGTGTTTGTTGTGGTTGTTCTATAAAATGAGTAAACTCAATTGATGCACAAATAAATTCTGTCCATACAGGGTTTTAGCTGCTGCATTCCTATTCATCATCACTGTCACCAGTTGTGAGAAATACACACGCTCTCAGTGTACACTTAACTTTGATGAAGAAAACTTTTAAAATACAAAGCTGCTACCCCATAAGAGAAATCAAATAAATTACTTTTTAAGCATATGAAGGGGAATGAAATACCATGACTTTACTTGTTCTGAGCCAGAAGTATCTCTTTGCATGGTCTAAGTTTACTTTCCTTCCAGATTACAATTTTGTGTCTTGAGAGCTAAGCACAAAAAAATTGAGCAATTTGTCACTAACATTAGTAATAGCAACTTCTGTATTACTGAAGCCTTAAAAAATAATATTGAAATTAATATTACCACTTCCTCTCCTTGCCAGTATTTTCAAAGGAATTATAAACATACTGATTACTCTTAGTAAGTGTTTGATATCTTTTGGGTTTAAGCACAAATCCAGGTCCAAGCAACTCACATCTTATCAATAGGTGTGGAGCTTGAATATTTGTATCTGAGTTCAACTCATGATGTCATTGATGTCCACCTCTACAACAGATTAAAATCAAATCATATTTTGCTGGAAACTTAAAAACAGACATTTAAGTCTCTACTCCTCTTCCACGTAGTGATACTCCATCAGTAGGCCCAATTAGCAGTGCTTACTTTTTTTCCTTATCTTCTTTCCACTCTTACTGTCACAAATTCACTGTTTAGAATTAGATGATTGAATGTTGGTCACTTCCACTATATCTCAGTGAGAGGACTCAGTAAAGCAGTCCCTCTCCTTTTTTCTCTCTTTTTTTTTTTTTTTTGTGTGTGTGTTTGTAAAACTGCAGGAAAAAAGAAAATATTAAATACATTTCCAAACTCTATTTTAGAAGGTCTCAATTTAGGAATGCTTTCTGTAACGCCAATTAAAGCTTGTAGGAAAATTCTTTTAGCTTTAAAATGAAATCTGACTTTAAAAAATTCTACATAGCCTTTTACAGGTTTGAAAGTGTGCAAAGAACAGGATGTCAGTTAGACCCTTAATTACAGAGCAAGAAATTTATGCGTCTCTGCGCTATATGAAGGTATGCCACACACACTTCAGTTTGAACAAGCTCATATTACACTACCTCAAACACTCAGGAAAATCTGTACTTACCCACAAATCATGTTCAGCATAATCAAACAGCAGCCAAACCTTTCTGTCACTGTGAGAAAGGAAAACCTTCTGCAATGCAATCACATTAGGGTGCTTCAACTCTCGTAAAAGCTGCAGAGAAACAGAGAAGCTCTTGTTACCTCTGTGCTTGTTAAGAAAAGCAAACACAACAACAAAAAACCAAAACAGGTCTTAGCACAAATAGCAAACAAGTAATCCTAAAACAGGCCCTAGAAGAAAAGATGCCACTGATTCAACACATTATCTTCAAAATGTCAAAAACATGATATACACAGCCTCCATGGCAATGGGCTGCTGTTCTGCAAGCACAGCTGACCATCACTAGCTACCTTTCTCTCTGTCCCACGCTCAGCCCACAGCTGCCCATCCTACCTACTTACCCCACTCACCCTCAGCTTCTATCTTAAAGGATGTTATTACACACAAACGTAACTGTTCTATTATCAAAGGTGAACATCAGGATTTAAGGATGCCAGAATGACACTTGTGCAGCTGGTCCAATTCTTTGTGTGGACAAAACAGTTCTTGATCATCACATAATTATTGTATTACCAATAATTTTCTTTTGCATTGGATCCCTGCCTGGAAGTCCACAGGATAGTTGTTCTCAGAACATAAGGGTGTTTTCAAAGAAAAGTTTACCAAAATCATTTTTCTAATGGTTGTTTCAACTACTATCCTGTAACGCAGAAATAAACCCAAGCTTATTTATTCCTTGCCAGAAAGAAAACTAGGTCTCATGACTAATTAGACAGCACATTAAAGTAGGCACCGCTGCTGAAGTTACCCTTCTGCCAGTTTAAATCAGTCCTCAGGAGGAGCTGGGAAGCAGTACTCCCAAAAATATAATTTCCAAGGAATCACTTTTTATTTTTTCCTCCATACTGCAGTCACAAGAATGATTGGTCACTTCTGTTTTATCTGAAAATTGCTTGCATCTGCAGCACTAGTATATAAATTGCCAAGAATCAATTTATAATGGTGAAATAGTAAACGGAGTAGGTTCCAAGGCACATTTGAGAGAAATGAATCTTCCCTTTTTTTTCACCTTACAGAAAAAGACTTGAGATGTTTATTTTAGGGGAAAAAAAAGATAAGGAAAAGGATTAATTTTGAATTATATTATCCTTTGGCTATACAGATATCTGTCAAGACAAAAAATCTTCTAAAGAATATTACAACTGCTTAAATCTATTCCAGTTTTTCAGCAAATGAAATCATTTAAATGCTTTTTCTACCATGCAGGACGTGTTTTCTTCTTTTTGTTTCTTCCTCTCCCTAACACTAAGCATTTCTAGCTGTAAAAGAAAGAAATTACTCCCTAACGAACTGATCAATAGTCATGCCTAGGTATCATGAGATACAGTAAAAATCATTTTGTCACTTAACACATAGTAACAACTTGCAGAATTATAAACTAACAAAACCCTAGAGATTAAAATTGTCCCTTCGACACGCATCAAGAGATGTTGTTGTATACCTTGTCTTTAGTAATATTAAAAACTATTTTCCAGTAGGGATTTGATGTGATGCCTCTGACTTTTTTCTTTTCTTTTTTAATAAAGTGTTCTTTTCATTTTAGGATCATTTTTAATCCAGGGGGAGAAAAAAAATATTATAGTAGGCACATTATTTTTTTTAATTGCTATTAGATTTTTCTTAAAGGTACTGTTGGCAACAACAGCAATATACAATAATTCCAAATGAAAGAAAAAAAGAAAATAAATAAAGCATTCTTTCAAAATAAGTAAAACTTTGCAGTAAGAAACAGCCAAAGAGGATATAGTTCCATATCAAATGCTAGCATATAATAAACAGGTTAATTGAGACATTATGTAGCGCATAAGAATAGAAAGAATGCCTAAAGCGTTATGCATTAACAGAAAGGTGCTATATGAAAATGAGACAGGAGTTGTCTGCAGCTCTCAAACAGCACTGCTCACACCAGTCCACACAGAGAAGCTGTACATAGCAGTGGTCACCATCTAGCAGAACAGCCTGATTAATAAATGAAACCTGAAACCCCTCCTTTTCACGCAAGTCATGAAAAAGGATACTTTCATATTAAAGAAAGTGGTAAATTTCTTATCCAAAACAACAACATACACTCATTTACAATGTGTAAGTTATTTCTAATGCATTGTTCTCTTCCCTTGATTCAACTTAGATGACAGAAGCACCCTTATCCAAACCCAGCATTTTTCACATCACAGAACAGTTACCGGTATGATCTTAAACACTGATTTTTGTAAAAACCATGAGAACATGAGGAAGAAATCATTATGTTAGTTTTATACTACACATGTTGAGTTTCTAACAGAGAATGTCTGTATCTGAGCTGAAGAATAAAGCACTCTAAGGCCAACAAAGTCTGCAAAAAAGTTCTGACACTGTATTTTTCAGCTAGTGGATGACTGTTTATAGTTGCAGCCGTAGGTGGCAAGAGCTCCCACCAAACTAAAAGTCTGTTTACACAGGTTGCAGACACACTCTCTACCCGCCTGCTTCTCAAGTCTTTTCTGCTCCGAAAACCTAGCAATTTTTCTAAACCATATTGTAAATTAACATGTTAAAAGCAGTAAGGTTATTTTTAAAGTTGCAATCTAGAGATGTTCCCAATACCTTAATCATAGGGGCTACAGCAGCCTTCTAAATAACAATGTACTTTTTTCTCTCAAGAGGAAAACATTTCAGAGACATGAATATTTACCAAAACACATCTTATCTAACAGTTATATTTAAGAGGATATTAATAATTTATAGAGAACATTTAAGGACTTGATTCCCTGACTTAAACTCATTCTGTAGTTGTATTAGACACTGACCAATATCAAAAACTAGACTGAAATTTTGTCAAATTATCTTGTTCCATCTAACTGTGTAATACAAAATACTGATAAGTTATTATTAAGAATATTTAAATAAGCTTTTGTGTTATCTATTCTGTGCTCCAGACAACTCAATTTTTGTGTTATTCTCATTTGTCTATCTTAAGTGAATGCTTTGCAATTACCATGGGTAGTCATTTTGGAAGTACTTTTGTAGTTCTAGCAAACAATGGATCTTTATACCTTCTTCTTCTATGGAGCCACAACCCTAATATAGCAGCAGGCCGTAAGGAATTTCATGTAAAATAGAAAGCTTAAAGTGGAAAGAAGTGGCACACATCCAAACTGGAACAGTTTTAAAGGCTTTGTTGCATTCTGGCCCTCAAGACTACCAGTGCTGCAGCAGCCGGTGCTTCAGTAGCGGGAGCCAGACGAAGGAAATGTCGGCTCTGAAGGCCAACGCACTGGGCCAAGAATGGGAGCTCTGCTCTAGCTACACTGGGCTTGCAACAGTGCTAGACACCAACTAGACGAGATCAAAAACTATAGCTTAGGGTACAAGTGGCTAGCTTGAGTCATGAACAGAAATGTTGGTCAGATTTATGTCTAAAAATAATCTCCTCTAGAGAGACTACAGCAGAAGAGAGGGTGACCACAGGGACCGAACCGATACTACTCACAGGTACAAAAACAGCAGAAGTGAGGAGAGTCATTCAAAAAGCACTGGAAAGACTTGATCAGAAAGGAAAGAATCAAATACACAGCTACTGAAATCAAGATACAGCAAATTTCAGACAAGTGTTTCAAAGACACGTATTGATCTAAGATTTAGCTAAAAAGAAATCAGAGACTTCGGAAACAATATTTTCATTAAAGCAGACAGGTGGAAGCCAATAATGTGAAAACACGGGGACGTGTTTAAAGCTACTTGCATCGCAGTTATATCAACTACCTACCCTAACAACTCTTATGTTTGACTAGAATTTTGCCAATATTTAACTTCTACACCAACCACCTAACTGTACTGTCATTAACTTTCATCTAAATGGCTTCAAAATTATGTATTGCTTTAAAGGATGCCAAGGGTAGCACCTAGCTCTTCAGCTAACCCTAATCTTGAAAACAAAGACCTAACTCATCTCATGTTAGATTTACCACTTCGGCTTTTCTGCCAGCTTCTGCTATGAAGGGCTGGGGGTTCCTATTGCCTTTGTGCAGGCTGAGAATGAACCTGACTTCAAATTCTTTGAATAAGGGAGCAGAAGAACTCATTTTTAAATATATTGTCCAAACAGGAGATACAGGGCAGAATGGGAAAAAAGAGAGAGAGAGAGTCATAAGACTACATTTAGGTACGACTTTAGCCTAGTCTAATGGCTCACCTTGCAGTTTCACTTTTCCACTACTCACTTTATTAGCTGTCACATACCACATACGTCTAACAGTTAAGTCATGCACCTTTTTCTGAAATGGTTGTATGTCCGTTCATCACCATATACACGCTTCACAAATGTGCATTTTAGCTGTACCTAGAATCCCAAGGACAACTTCAAAGACACAGTAAATCATTGTCTACAGCTTTTCTGCACCACAGATTGCTGTATAAATTTTAAACATACAAAACGGATGAATGAAATATAATACCAATACTATTTTTCTTAGGTCTTGTGCAGAAGTAAATCAGCTTGGAGACTTGGTTCATTCAAGTCTAAAGCTAGAAAGAAGAAATTAATATACTGTCCTAGTAATTGAAAGATTCCAGTGTACCTGACAACATTTTATTGCAAGATAACAACCTGAACGTAAAAAGGATCTGCAACTGCTAGAATTTATTACTAAGTGAACACAGCATCATATTTTAATAGTACTTCAGCTTATTGTTCCTCTAAAATTTAAGTTCCATCATACCCAACTTGCAGTAAAATGCTAATAAAAACCTGTCTCTCAGGTGAGTTACAGTACATTTCTTTCTTGGTAATAGCATACAAAGCAGTTTAGGCAGAAAGTCATTGAGAAAGACATCATTCTGAATTGTCAACTTCTGTGCAACTTTGACTCTCCTGTACAATGGCTTTCTTGTAAACATATTAGATTTTTTTAAATTCTTCTGGTCAAGAGACTTGTACAAGCATCTTTGCTCATCACAGCTCTTAGTTGATGCCACGGTCTCAAATTTTAAAATGCTGCATTTGGATAGCCCAAATAGCATGAAACAGCTTGTAGGATTCCAGGCAGCTCCACAGTATACGCAGAATTGCTAGTAATTTCTTCTGCTGTCTGACAAGTAAGTTCTCTCACGAAGGACACTGAGCACTTCCCTCACAAGCGAATGTCTCTTATGTCTGAGTCTCTGAATGTCTCTGAATGTCCCTTACGTCTCTGAATGTCTGAGAAAAAGTTAAGTTGGCAACAGAATTGCTATAGAAGCTTGAAGCATTGGAAATGTAAACTGTCAGCAATCAAGCTGAGTTAGACTTTGCACGGAAAGTCAAAATAAACAGAAGAGATTGTCTAGCCAGAGAAGAAGCACAAGAGAGTGCACAAGGACAAGAACAAGAAAGTAAAAGTGGGATATCATATAAAGATAAAAATAAAGACCTATAATATTTTACCTCAGGTTTTAATGACAGCTATGATACTGAACATAGACAGAAAGAACACACACGTAAAGGAAATGCCACACGTTTAAGAAAGTGAAAATTAGCACAAGTTAGACACAAGCAGAACTCAGAGGTGGCATCACATGATTAGCAAATACAGCACATACATATATAAAGGGGACAGGGAAAGGAGACAGGCATTTGCAGACCTGTTAATCCAAGAACAGTATCGTGCAAAGCATGCAAAAAACATTTTGAAATCATGAATATAAAGAGAAATATATTAAAAACAAACTATCCTGATTTTCTACACAAGCAGAAGATGCACGTTCAAATTCCAACTTTATAAGAGCGTTAAGTACTTCGCCAGATGGGAAAGATGACAACTGGAAGAAGTTTGAGGTGAGCAAGAAACTACCTAAAAAAGCAGCTGCTGATGGAAAACATTTCAAGGTAAAGTAGTTCTATATATTAACTATGTGGAGAGTTACCAAAGAATAGATATTGTGATTATTAATAAAACCCACCTTAGCATCAAAATGAGTGTGAATGAAATTATCTGATTAAATAAAGGTGGCATTCCCAATGAAGAAAAGGAGTGACAATGTATCATCTTTTAGGATACTTTATTCTATGACTGAATAAACAGAGGGTAACAGAAATGTGATGAAATTAACAGCACAAAATCTGAATTCATGCACTTAGAAACTAACCAAGAATTTCTACTACAAACTGAGAAGTGCAAGTGACAAAAAAGTAGAACTGAATTACTGGATTATAAAACAAAGAAAATTAAGAGGGTAAATCTGATACTAGATATACTAGTTGAGGTATTTACAGGAGAGAAAGGGATGTATTGATATCAATACATAAAAGGCTTCTGTGATATATTTTTAAAATACTATATATAGTTTTCTTTACCTATGCTCAAACACCTCCCCCTACACACACACACACACAAAGATGAACTCACCCTGAAAGAGGCAAAGGGTGATCAAAGGAGCAAACAATCTATCCCTCAACAGGGGAGAAAAAGCTTGCTCACTTACTGTAACTAATCAAATATTGAAAGGAAATAAGATTGATATCCACTAAAATACAAAGGTGTGAGCAGCAAAGATGAAAGACATAATTATGCTAAATGGCAATCATGGTTCAAGAACAAACAGATACAACCGATAACAGATAAATTTACCCTGCAGGATGGCATCTCATGAACAGGAAGGTTCAGGAATAGCTTTTCAATAGCACGGAAAACAGTGTATCTCATTTGCAGCTTGATCATCATTGGAAAAAAAAAATTACTTCATTAATTTGACATAACAGTCAGCCACTAGATTCAGTGATGTAAATGTCTATGCAGTATGTGTTTTTATAGAAGCCTTCATGAAAGGTGGGTTTGGTGAGATTTTATTGATCACCTCCAGCAGATGAAAAAGATCACGTACAGATTGATACCCAGCTCCTGCAGTAATTTGGTTTAAATTCTTTGAACTTAGCCTACAGATTGTCTGTCATCATATAATGCAAGTAACTTTTACATGAAGTAGACTAGTAACTAGGAAGTCTCTTGTTCTTTTGAGGTATAGAATGTTCTGCCTTTTCCCCCTCAAAGAAAAAGACAACTTCTGTGAGACAGAAGGAGGAGAGTTACACTGTTACTAATGTAAACAATATGATCAATTATGAAGGCGTTTAGCACATTTAAAAATAGTCAGATGGTACACTCCTCAAGGAAATAACTCTTGCACAGAAACTTTTTCACCATAGGATGAATAATGCTTTCTAGCTACCACCTACAAGAGCAGGGTGAGGACAAACACTTCCATCTCGCTGTGACAGAAACCTAAGAAAAATTAGAAAAAACAGGAAGACAAACACTGCTTTAACTACTTACACTAGTAAATTTTGCAGTAAACATGTATTTCTGTGTCAGCGTTGACAAAACCCATAATCATCTTCAGAAGTTTATTCTGAGGCCAATCTCATCTAAGAGGTGTTCCTATCTTTCATGTAGTTTACTCCAGTCTTTTGACCTCTGTAGTCAAACTGATCTGGAACAACCTGGGTATTTTCTTTGATGGACATGCACTCTGTAATGCATTTAACCGTTTTCAAGGTCAGAACCAAAACCTTTAACTGGCCGAGATGTGGATCAGAAGAAGTCATAGGGAAGACCAAAGCACGAGCCTGATTGCTCATAAAAGCAATTGTACGGTGTAGAATTTTAAAGCCGCCTCTTGTGTGATGAATATATTCAAAGACTCTAGGGTCACTGAGGTTGGTTTTAAATTGAAGCTGGGGTTTTCAAAGGAACCTAAAGATCATCGTCTTACTCCTTCAGAAGTTCTTTAAAAATTCCAACTTATTTAGATGCTATTAATCAAGACCAGATCCTCTCCTCCATGTTATTAATATTATCCTTTCCACATAGACCCTCTGATGCCTATTATCATATTGAGCTCATGCTGCAGCTTTTCCCTCAGGGAGGTATATACGGGTCTCAAGATAAAAAATAAAAACAGGCAGCTATTAATTTTACTAAACTTGTAAGAACAATCCTTTGCTAACTGTGCTACAGGTTTCAAAGTTATCAGGAAGAACAAAAGGGAGGGGAACTGAAACAGCACATTTAAAAACTACTCAAAATTCAGCTTTGTTTGGTGATCCAATTGATTGTCAAGTTTGGCATTTTCCAGTTTGGATTCCCTGTTCTAGCTGGAGAAATTCCACTTACAGAGTTACTGCATAACTGAAGGGGGGGCAGGGAGGAAGTCTTTGTCTAGTAATAGCTTCAAACTGAGCAGGTATGGAGGGTTCGTTTATCAGTCCTTGCAGCTGTAAGCTGTCTGTGGCTGGCACATGTATAAGAGGTCTCAAAAAGAAGTAGGCAACATAAAAATGGACGTGGATACATATACATGAAAAAACCCCAACCAAACACCAAAAACCCCCAAAACTGTCCAAAGAACCTAAGAAGAAAGGCTGGATCGATGGGCCGAGGCCAATTGTATGAGGTTTAACAAGGCCAAGTGCCGGGTCCTGCACTTTGGCCACAACAACCCTGTGCAACGCTACAGGGTTGGGGAAGAGTGGCTGGAAAGCTGCCCGGCGGAAAAGGACCTGGGGGTGCTGGTGGACAGCCGGCTGAACGTGAGCCGGCAGTGTGCCCAGGTGGCCAAGAAGGCCAACAGCAGCCTGGCTTGTATCAGGAATAGTGTAACCAGCAGGAGTAGGGAAGTGATCATGCCCCTGTACTCGGCACTGGTGAGGCCGCACCTCGAGTACTGTGTTCAGTTTTGGGCCCCTCACTACAAGAAGGACACTGAGGTGCTGGAGCGTGTCCAGAGAAGGGCAACGAAGCTGGTGAGGGGTCTAGACCACAAGTCCTATGAGGAGCAGCTGAGGGAACTGGGGTTGTTTAGTTTGGAGAAGAGAAGGCTGAGGGGAGACCTTCTCGCTCTCTACAACTACCTGAAAGGAGGTTGTAGTGAAGCGGGTGTTGGACTCTCCTCCCAAGTAACAAGCAATAGGACGAGAGGAAATGGCCTCAAGTTGCATCAGGGGAGGCTTAGATTGGATATAAGGAAAAATTTCTTTACTGAAAGAGTGGTCAAGCATTGGAACAGGCTGCCCAGAGAGGTGGTGGAGTCATCATCCCTGGAGGCATTCAAAAAACGTGTGGATGTGGCACTTCAGGGCCCAGTTTAGGAGTCATGGTGGTGTTAGTTGATGGTTGGACTTAATGATCTTAGAGGTCTTGTCCAACCTTAATGATTCTATGATTCTATAAAAGTTTAAGTGGCAGCTTAAGCTCTGCTTCAGAGAGGACATATTCTTTGTATACTGGTCTGGTCAAGCCTTGTCCTTGGACAGCCTTTGGCATGCAAAACCAAGCAGGGGAGGCAGACTGAAATGCCGAAAATTAACAACTGCCATTCTTATATGAACTGCTAGGAGCACTGCCTCATTTTACAAGGCACACTCCAAATTAAAATTAACAAGCTAAAATATTTTAAAGCATGAGTCCAAGCAGACTCTTCTTCCCTCGAATTCTCCTATACAAGCACCCGATTTTCATCAGTTTTACCCCAAGCAGTCCTTCATATTGAAACATCCCTCCAAGTCTGCTCTACACATCTTTCAGCCTTTTTCCTTTCTTCACGCTTCCATCTCTCCAAAGCACACAGCCCCCAAACTGTGAGGGCTCCAAACTCCCATGAGAGAAAGATAAAGTATGTTTTAAAAAAAATAAGTAAAAAGACACTGAACAGAATCTAGCCAATAAATTGCCAAATGTCAGGACAGGAAGAGGACAAAAACCTGCCCCACCCTCCTCCTATGACAAAGATTAAGAAAGTATTTGTTCTATAAATATTTTCATTTCGGGAGCTGAAAATGGTCTGGCATTGCTAAATAACATTATTATTCTGAAACAAAAGCTTGGCAAAAGACTTTTCATAAGTATTACATTTTAACTAAAATAAAGGAATAGAAACTAGGATAACTGCATTTTTAATTCTTGAGGTTCACAGCAGAAGGAAATTAAGTAACTTCAGCGTTTTTCTTGAAGAACACAGGCAGAAATACAGGTATAATGATTCTTTCTGTCTCTTAGTTACGAATATGGTATACCATGGCATAGACTTTTAAATAGAAAGAAAAAACTATTGTAAAATTACTTCCAAAACAAGAAAATTGTTAATTTTTAATACAATTATATAAGGAAATGCCGACTTTAAGATCATACAATATCAACTTAGCTCCAGTGCACATACTAAATATATTGTTTATTTTCATATCTTTTCTATAAAATACATCTGAATTATTATTGAATTTCTGCATCTTCCTAAAGGAAATGAAGTTTCCCTCAGGACAATCAAATTCTGTGCTCTCTCTTCTGTTAAAGGCAGCTCTGTAGTCGAATTTGGTCAGCCTAAGAATGATTTAACAACCACCATTTTCCTCCCAACTGAAAGGTATAGAAAAGCTTAAGCTCTGTCTCTCTCAACAGAGATTTTTCTCCTTATTTGGCCTACAATAAAATAAAAGAACATTCATCCACTCAGATAACACCAAGAACTAAATTGAAGACATCTATAGAAAGCAACCTGCTAAAAAGCAATATGGAATGTTCATAATTTCTAAAGATTTTAAGATACCCTGAATTTGCTTTTCAGTTCACTAGAAAAGAAATTTCTTCTGTTACTGAGAAGATAAAGAAATTTCCCACCAAACTAGCAAAGACTCTTAAACCTAAAGCTGTATTAGAACAGTCTTTACAATGAGGCGGGGACGACGACGACATACCACTAATATATCTTTAAAATTCAGAAGTAGCATCACATAATTCCACAAACCTACACATTTGGTCTGTGTTTTTAAACTGCAACTAGTTTTCCCTTGCAGTGCTTATTCTAACATTTCTGCACTTCTCTTACTTCCTGGCAACCAGTTACCACCTTGGTCTCACACTGTATCTTACAGAGAATAAACAGTGATGGCAACTGAGGTTTCCCAAAACCCTTGTAGAAGGGCAAATAACAAGACTAGACATCAATTCTGATCAATTGTCCATTTTTCAAAGTAGGTTTTCCTCTCAAAAAGATTTCAGAAAGATAAGTGTTATATGAACCACAGTAAGAGGAACAGTGTTTTAGCAAAAAAATGGCCAAAAAGTATGTTTTTCCAACCTCAATATAATTAATCATGGCACCATAGTGATGCATCCCTCAAGAGGTAATAAATTTCTAACCTATGCAAAGGATTGGGCAGTGATTGCAATACTATCCTGAAAAGAATTCCCATAGAAAATATTTTCACAACCTATTTCTCCCTTTATTCCTAAAGTGTACTTATCTCTTCTACGTAACTGACTTTTTGATTAATGTTTTTATTATTAAATAAATTTTCTTTTTTGTGATACTCTTCCATTTTCCACAGTTTATACATTACGAACTACACAACACAAATTATAATATTTGTTATTTGACAATTACCATGAAAATAAAATCTAGACCTTGAAAAAACTTCCATCCAACAACTTCTTGTATTCTACTAGTGATAATGACCAGACTCCCAACTTGGTAAATACGCCTACTGGACTCAGAGAAAAGTGCAACTCTGCCTCTGCTTTTGATCCTGAAGTTCGCTATCATATGATGTGAAAATTTCCTGGGTTTGCTTCTATATAGACCCAGAGCACATCAAGCGTGACAATGTTGAGCTGTTCAACACCCCTCTTGCACCTATACCCAAGATCCAAAATCTCTGCCAAAACCACCTGCAAAATTCAGTCCATGAGGGGTTCTTTCAGATGATATATAACAGATTTGGCTCCGCAACAAATTGGCTGGGAGACTGCCAGCATCTCCTCTTAATCTGACAGCTCAATAACCAAAGCGCTCCCACTAAGTGGCCAATCTGGCTTCAGTCGTCTTCTGTACTGCTCTGACCTGATGAATGGAAGGGGCACAGTGCCTGAAAGGACACAGCTCAAGCACATAAGACTTCATGACAGTATTCCAAGTAAATAGAGGTGATTCCCTGCAGCTTGAAGGAAGGTATCCCAGCCCTGGAAAGAGCCAAGAAATATTGCATACATCATGTAACTTAAATCCTATACAGCTTCTCAAGTGTGCATGCTGAATGTTATGAATCCAACTCCAGAACTTAACTCTACCCCTGCTTTGGAAAGGACTCAGTGTATTATTCAAGGTCGAAGAATACGCTGCTGCTGAGTACTGTCACATCCATGACCTCAACTTGCATACAATTATTTCTCAGATACAGAAATACACAGGCATATAAGCCAAGTGTTATAATTAGGCAGCAGTCTAACAATAATTTAGAATTTCCAACAGCACATTAAAAAGGCACTCATCTCATAATATAAAGTATTAATCCAACATTCTCCCGTGATTCAAAACTGTTTGAAAAAAAAAAAAATCTATGATGGTTTAACTTTGCATCTACTGGTTTTGCGATAGATCAGGTATCAGCTATCCTGCAGTCAGCATAAAGCCAATGCTCTAAGAAACTGAAAAGAAATTAAATCAAGCACCTGTGCGCCAATCTGGATCAAATACCGATGGTCGATTCACCAACACAACAGCAACCTCCAGTCAGGATACAATTCTGTTAGGTCCTGTTTCCATGATGCTTAATCACGGATATAGTAGATTTTTCAGGAAGGAATACTATAATCTTGTACATTGCGCTAAGTTTTCAGTGACAGTACTGTGTGGCATAAATTGTAGGTATTGTCATATTCCAGGATTAAAAGAAAAAAAATGACCTTCTTACAGTTGAAAAGCAAGAAAAAGAAAAAAACCTAATGATTATTCTTCATATGTACTCATTCTGCTTACTCCAGTCTGGGAGGCAGGAGTTTAGATACATAATTTATAGTTCAAGTCTTCTTTAAATGGAAAATTAAATCAAATCAGAGGTATGAATTCAAAACATATTAAGCACATTAAACTTCTGTTCCTTATGGGAATCGAGTTACAGCTGCTTTAGTTCTGAATGACAGCATCTATTAAAGTTTGATGTACTTCAACTGATCTGCTTTAATGTCTTACCTCTAGTTAAACAAGCTAATAGACAAGCCTACAGTTGCAAGTATAAATTGAGTCTAATACCACACTCGAAGTGAGAAACATGCCTGCAGACTGGAGGAGAGAATGTGAGTATTTTTTGGTTCTCAACTTCCTTTCACTAACTTGGGTCTGTTTAAAATAGCAAAAGTTTTGCACATAATTTTACAATCAGGTTTCTTGTATACTGTTTCAGGATAAGATTCATTTAAGAATATTACTCTTTCAGAGCTTTTACTCAAGAATTATAGAGGTAATTAGTCTGTTGACAGTTATTTAAAACAAATTCAGCATTTCACTCTGGAAGCACAAGGCTAGATCATTCTTAGTGTTTATTAACACAATTACCCATTAAATTCGTTCTGCTTTTGCTCATAGGTTTTCACTTTTTACCCAAATTTTCTGCAATCTTTTTAGCCACACGTTAGACAAACCTAATGTGTGAAGCAAGCTAAAACAAGATGTTCACTGGCGGTCTCCCAAGTCATTAAATGCCTACCACAGGATTCCTCTCATACTCTCAGGATCAGACTGCAACTGGATAAAAAAAGTCAGTTTGTAATCTAAAGCCTGCTATTTCCTCATTCTTCAATTAAATATGAAAAATTCTTCAGTGAGGCAATGAGTGCAGCAAAAACCAGCATTTCCCCCAATAAGGACCAATACAGTTTGGGAAGGCTCAAAAGGTGGATTAATGTAATTCACAAAATTTGGTGAGCAAAGAGATGCAAATATAAACAAGGTGTAGTAAATATGCTCTTATGGCAACCCATAAAGGACTCAGGACAACATCAGTTTTGTAAGAGAGGTTTTGAAACAACAGTAGGTAATAAGATGAAGAAACCAGTAGCTAATGGAAACTAGTAACTGGTTAATATTTACCACCATGAGAGATTAGGCATGTGGCATTCTGCATTTAATCCTCCACTGAATATGATCTTTCTCTAAAGTAACTTTTACTGCAAGCAAATGGGTGCTGAACTGACTTTTTGCCCAAGGCAGCAAAAGCCATGTGACCCTGAAAACAACATACCATGAACACTCACATTAGACTTTCTTCCTGAGAACTGAGTGCAGATACTGTTCCAGATATTATGCAGAAATGAGTAATTGGAAGTCACTCTCAAGACCTACAACAGAACTCTTCCAGACCTGGTATATCTCATTAAGCATGCAATTAGCAGTAGCAAATAACATTTTTATAATCCTAACCAAAATGACAGAGTTCATTTATGCGCATCTTCCTTCTAGAATAACAACTTCAGTCTGCCTGGACAAAAAGAAATACATCTTTCAGAAGTTAGGAAAATTTCTTACACAGTTATGCCATCACCCACTACTAAGAATCCCCAAGATTATAGCAAGCCCCCTGCATGTTTGTAGCTCCTAACTTTGCCAAACTAATTATTTGGGCTGAGATTTTCTAGTTTGGGCACTAATGAATGTCTGATTGTTCACATAAACCATTTAGCCATTTACAAGAACACCACTGAGGACAAAACATGTAATATATGTATGTTCCTACTCAAAGAAGTAAGAGCTACTGTACTTGATTCAGACTCAAGAATCATTTTAAGCCTGCTTACTATCCTGCCCCTGATGTAGCTTAGGCAAACGCCAAGGAAAAGAACGTGTAAAGCAGCACATAGACAGCCCAAGCCTTTCATGGTACGCGCAGTCTGCCTCCAGCAAGTCACCAGGTCAGGGACTTGAGAACCAGTTTAAATCAAGGCCCTTCACTGGTTTTGTGCATTTGCTCGATTAGCTCCCAACCACATTCCTCCTCCCCAACTTAGTACTATCCCTGGTCTCTAACAAGATGAGGAGCTGTGTTTCAAAATTAAGTTGCATTGGGGAGAGACTGGCTATCTTCCTTCAGTTGCCCTAGTCCTTCCGTTCCGATAAACACTGAATAGCAATTCCCTAATTCACTTTTCCATATAAGTCTGATTTCAGACCTCCCACAGATTTCAGACCTTCAGCTTCCCCCCAGCCTTCCAACCCACAGATTCCCAGTCTATTTTGTCTCTGTTCATACAGAGGTAGTTTTGTATGACCAACTTTCTTGACTCCTTTTTCTTTACCTTTTCTAGTGCTACTGTATCCTCTCTGAGGTAGAAAGGGATCAGGATGGCATACAGACACTCAAGATCTGAATGCACCAGGGATTTATAAGGTTGACCAAGTCTGGTTTGTTCTCAGGTCTTGACTTCAGTAATTCACTTTAAAGTCATTCTAGTAACTTTGAATTTGCCTTTTTGACTGCTCCTGAGCTTGGAGCTGTTTCCAGAAGAATAGCGATGAAGATTCAAAGATTCTCCCCCTACCCTCAACCTGCACCAGAGTAATGATTGTTCAAGAAGCCATTGCTGTCTGTAAATAGCTAGGGTTGTTTCTCTCTCATTTCCACTACATTAAAATTCAATGCTGATAGACGCAAACATAATTTTATTACACAAGCTACTCAGTATTATGAGATATTTTGCACTTCTGCACAGGTTAGCAAAGAAACAAAACCAGGCTAAGCAGTTCTGTATCGTCAAACTGTCATCAGACGCTTCACTTTCCCTTGGGGGAAAAAAATTTTATTTGCGCACACTCTGTAGAAATGGACTTAAAAGACCTTTAGAGCTGTTAAATGGCGCATGTCAGACACAGCTCTGGCACTAAAACAAAGGAGAAAGTTTCCCCCATTTTTCTCCTGCTGAATTCAGTCCCTGAGGAGAAGGCTGACTTCTTCTGGGGCAAGGGACATGAAACTCACTCCAGAAAGAGGAGAGTTAGGAAGAAGGTGAAGGAAGAGTTGGTCAGGAGAACCACCCCAGGGAGAAGGAAACCAGTATGGTAGCCAGCAGGAGGAGAGGGACACAGGCTGCAGCTTACCAGCTGCTCTGCTCAGCAACATCAGGAGCAGGAGGAACGGCGGAGCTGGAATCAGCAGTGAGGAGACACACAAGACCTTGGAGGAGGACACTAGAAGAGAGACTGGGCCAGGGGAGAAGATACGTGGGTGAAAGAAAGAAGGGATTACAATAGTATATCAGTGGTGAGGAATGGGACTGAGTGTGGAAACAGAAGGGAAAGGGAAAAAAAGCAGGTGACACTAGCAAACCTGAAGAGAAAAAACACAGCATTGGTGAGGCAAGGAGTGGAAAATGGAACAAAAAGCATGAAAAGGAATGAACCAGGTAGGAAAAACAAGACTGAGGCAAAAAGAGCAGAGAAAGGGAAAGCAAAAGGCAAATATAGAAAATGTCAATGGGGGAGAGACATACCAAAAAGTGTCCAACACAGCAAACACCCTTCCTAACCTTCGCACAAAGTCCAGAGCCCCACCAACTCTCCGGCAAACGTGTCCTCCTCCTTTCTTCTTTTAAGCATTAGTTCCCACGAAAGTGAGGTTTCTTAAAACGGCAGGCTAATGTCTGCACTGTGAGCAGAAGGTCAGAGAGAAGAAGAGAAAATGAGACATAAGAGAATAGAGGCATTGCAGTGAAATGAAGGGGCATAAGGAAGAAGCTTCTATTTCCAGGACAAAAAATGGAAAAATAAATAGTACCTGTCACATTCTTTTTTCCTTTCAGCATGACCTTCAGGAATAAAATCAGTCAGACTTGTATGAAAAGGGAAGACAGAAAAAGAGGAGGGTTCAAAGGGTATGTCAAGGGTGGTGAAAAAAAACCTTGGGACTGGCGATATGTGATACAATTAAACTGTAAAAACAGAGAAAAAGCTCAGGAAAGCAGGTGAAAAACCTGCAGAAGCTGATTGTGAGATTTTATTATAAGCACTCTAGAGTACAAAAGAAGCAGCAAAAGTAGTAAATACTGCTGCTGACAGTCCCTGTGATAGAATAGGGAAACACAAGGAGAATCAAAAGCGTATCAACGGAAGAAAAGCAAGCAGGAACAAGAGGATGAGAAGTCACGAATACTTACACACCAGATATCACAAGGAAGTGTAAGCGACAGAATATGAAGGATACTATACAAAAAAGAAATTATACAACAAAGAAAAGGTTTAGAATAGGAATTAGAGACAACAGCATTTGAAAAGGACAAGAGAAGAGCAGCTCTGCTAGCGAACACAAACATTTAAGTAGTATTGCCCCTGACTGAAGAGGCAAACACAAGCTAATACATACAACTAAATGACCAGATGCATCATCTGCATTAAATTACAGAGGATGAAGGCAGAAGAGTTCACAGAAAGAGAGCCAGGAGCCAGGGTCAGAGGAAGCATGCCAAGCAAAAGATTAGAAGTTGCATGCAAGTAGCCTGGTAAAGAGAATTAAAAAACCCTACAAATAATATTTTTTTCCTACTCAGACCGCAAATGTTTTACAATTGTTATTGAAATAACTGAATGTAATAAGACATTTTGTACCCATCAACATGTCACTACTATACAATAGGATAACTCAGCCAAATAATCTAAGAAGTGCAGCATGCACTTTGTTTCCACTCATTATGACATTTTCCACAGTTAGATAAAAATCAAAACAGCACGTCCTTTATCAGAGCCCATAAAAAAAGAGTAGGTCAAGGATTCTTCCTTCATCCTATTATTGCCAAGACAGAAAACATGTTTTTGCAATGACCTACCTAAAAAACATAGACTAGACCTTTTATATTTGTCAAGAAGCATGGAAAAGTTCAGGCAAGGGGCCAGATGTTTTGTTAAAATGCATAATGGTATGGCTTAGCTTTGCCGAGGACCCACAAACAGTGCCCTGAGAACCTGGTCCCAATGCCCTCTCTTCTTACTTAATACGCAGCATCAGATTTTATCCCAAAGGTATAAAAATATATTTATATACACCCCCCTCCAATCCCCCAAAATCTTTTATAAAAGACAAGAGCATACCGTGTGCTGTAAAGACTACAATAATCTCCCAGGAAGACAAAGCTATATCCATAAGCACAATAAATATTTTAATTCATACATGAAGTTACTTTAGCACGACCCTTCATAAGAACAAGGCACACTGCTGATGAGTGCTGCAGTGAGAGAGCTCGGGCATTCCTTGTTCCACACTGACCCTTTCAGCCCTCCTCTCTTTCTTGCCACTGTCACCACCTGCTTATGTCACCACATACATGCTATGTGCTAAGCAGCACATAGCGGGGTTTCATGTATATACATGTCTATATGGTTTCCCTTTTGCCCCAGCTTTTTATGGTGCAGTCCCTATCCGAGTGTGTGCCTGGATTCAGCTGTGCCTGGATTTTGCCACAAAAAAAAAAAATATCTCAGAACAGATTTACGGGACTTAGAAAGGCCCCTCAGTCTCTTATTCCACTGTGAGCACCCTTTTACCCCACTGCTTTCAGATTTTTAGGTATTTTAAATAAACAAAATAAATGAATGTGTCATGACACAGATTTGATGGAGCAACGGGACTCAACGATCATGAAAGAGACGTTACAAATACCAAATAAAAAGACTGAATGATATTGAAGAAAATACAATGACAAATGGAAGTGTGAAAAGACACACTGATGAGTGCTATTTTATAAACCACAAACATTTTTCAAAAACCTCATTCAGGAAAAGCCATGCAAGGAAGATTCTTTCCTTTAAATTTTCTTTACTATTCACAGCATATGGATTGGACTGTGTGCAACAACAGAGCGATTAGTTTAAATACTGCCAATATTCTCACTAGTGATAATTGGTTGCTTCTTGCAAGAACATCTGTTCCATCTTTCTTAAGAAATGAAGTACAGACCCTGTTACCTAGACAACAGAATCCTTCTGAGCATCACACACTATAAAAGGGCAATATCAGCCTAAGTCACACTTCATACTCGTTCTCCCCACTGCTCCCTTATTGCCATTAATGCAACCAAATGCTGTGACTTTTTAACATTAAGCCCATATTTATCAGATCACATAAACTCAGGCCCACTTTCACATGCATTGAAAGTAACAGCTGTGTTACTGTCCTTTGGCCGAGCAACAGTCACGTTGAGGCTTTGTATCCGGCCAGTTTCTACCACCATGACTGCCAGGTTGTCAAGCTGAAAATGCTGCAGCTTATGAGTACTGAGAGCAAGCCCTATAAAATCTAGAAATCTCAGCTCAGTCCCCTTGAATGCAGTCTAGACACAGTCACCTTCACCACCATGCCCCTGGATTACCGGAGATATTCAAGTGCTATGGGGACTCATCCCATACCGGCACTCACTAGTGCCCTCCAGCCAAATTAAGGAGAGTAGCAGCAGATTAACGTTTGAAAGATGCCTTTTGTTGCCTTACCAAACTCACCACAGTTTTATAAATATTGATGAAATATTAACAACAATGAAACACACCAGATGACAAATTCCTCTGCGTGCTTTAGTTAGACGGATAGATTTTTTTTTTCCCCATGTGCATGTGATGGAGGACCAATGAACACAGAAGCTCAAATGATGTGTGACACCTAAGGATTAGGCACTCAGAAAGGAAAACAGAGCTCACCAGGGCAAAACAAGCTGCAAAACAATCACCACCACTCAACTATCACACTAAATTCATCTCACTTCATCTTCCTTCTGACAACACCCTAAACTACTTTCCCTCCTCCTTCACCTTCTTCCCTTCTTCTTGGCTGCGAGAAGAGGAGCAGCACTGTCTATCCTCAAAAGCATATGCTGTCGCTGTCCCTGTTGGGGGGGAAACTTCTGTAGGAGAACCCCTATAGCTTTTATGCATCTGGTTTTGCACATGCAGTAGCAATCATGCCCTGTGTATGTACTTAAAGCTTCAAGTTAGTCAGTACAAGTCAATAGCACCAGAAAATGCCAAGCAAGAAAAGGAGAAAAGGCTATTAAACCAAAGTATAAGCAATCAGTTCACCACAGACCACACAAAAGAACTGAACACTTTAGGACTTTACTAATGCAACCATGACTGGTACTTTTATGGGAATGCTCTGACAAGTTATATTTCCACTAGTATGCAGAACAACACAGAAATAATTATATGAACATCTGATAAGCAAGTAGATGGCATTTTGAGCATTAACTAGAGTAACCAGGAGTATTAAGTTTAACCATAGAAGACAAGCGTGGGTTTTTATTTGTTTTGCAGGTTCTGCATTTTTAGAGGGGAGACTTCAAGGCCACTTAATTCGGTAAGACAGAAATGGAACGGTTTAAAGGAAGGCTTCTATAGCAGCACCTTATACAGCAGTGTTTCATAGGAGGAAGGTAACACTTAAAATAACCGCAGTGGGATAGGAACATAGATCTGTTTTTCAGGCCCATCTGTGTTGAAAAAAAACCCATGAGTTCTGGAAATACTGAAGAAAGAAAGAAAGAAAGAAAGAAAGAAAGAGCTTGAAAATGGTCTGGATTTGAGATGTCCAGACGAAGGAAAAATGAAATAATCCAGCTGGTCTCAGAATGAAAATCTGAACAATGGAGATAGCTGAAAATGATTAAAACTTAAAATCACAGTAGAATTCTGTATTTAGACTACAAGGCTTCGAGCAAGTTCAGTGAATTTCAGATGTGGAACAGTACAAGAAACAATTTAGTAGTGATAAAATATCTTTTAGGCCACAAGTATAATAAATACTTAAGAGTAGAATGTAAAGCTGCAAGGATCACCCATCCTCAGAAAAATGAAACAGACTAGATAAAACCTAGGAAAGAACAAAATCACTAATACATAACAAAAATAACATGTCAAAAAAGAAGGAACAATTATTAGTCTGAAGTGCAAAGATACTAAGGCAGATGAGGATACTGAACAAATCTTGGAGTTTGGTCAGAGAGAGATCATTAATCACAGTAATAAGAAGCTTTTTTAGAGTAGAAGCTTAGAGAAGTCAAACCAAAATGTATCCAAGACACAGCTAGTGGACAGGAAACCACTGTATTGCTTGTAAATATTAAAGGCATCTGGAGATAAAGGGAGAAGAAAGCAAGGAAAATAGTACAAAAGGCAACTGAGGTAAAAAAGAAACTAGAGTAATCTAATAAGCAAGTAAAAATATGGAAAGACAATGAGAGTTGAGAAACAAACTCTGCAGGGGCCATGGGATGGGATAAGTTCATTAGCACAGAAAGAAAAGGCAGAGGCTTCCTCAAATGTCTTCAAGAACTGGCAGCAGATCTCATATTTCATAACTGTCTATAATCAAAATTATTCTGTTGATAGCTTCTTTCAATATGCTGTTCACATACTCAAAAAAACTGCACTAGTACAGCCTGTTAGCACCACCCTAACTTCAGTATCCTCAGGTGGCTGCATATGAAAAAGCTCAAGGTCAAGTATATCGAGCATACACATATACTCACAATTTAGTACATGCACTACATACAGGCAACAGGCAGGTTTAAGGAAGCATCCCAACACCATGACCATGATGCTCTTTCTACAAGGCAGGAACATTTTGCCCGTCAGATGGCCAAATGGAGCAGAGAACAAAACCATGATGCTCACACCTTTCTTATCAAAATGCAAACTAAGCAAACTACGTAGTAACAACCTCACACCGTAAGCCTGTGGACAAGATGCATCACAGAATTAAAGACATCCAGGCTATCCGTTTAGCGACTACTGTAGTGTTAACTACAGTTTGGAAACAGGAAAGCCTCCCTATGTCTCAAAATCCCGGTACAATAACATATCAAGTCTTCATAAAGACAAGAAAAATCTCAGTAAGATACAATGGAAGCCGTATTTAAACAGAGCTATTTTTCAGTTTACCACAAAAATAGACACAGAGGTTCACAAGAAAACAAACACCACACTGAAACTTTTAACATAATGAAATTCAATGAAGTGAATGAAGTTTTAGTAGAAGGTAACATGACATCTTGCCTTCAATAACAAAGCTGACAACAATTTACATACAAAAACCTGCAGAGTAAAATACAACTGTAGACTAAAAACACTATCCACTTAGCCATACACAGGGCTGAAACGAATGCCAAACGAAGTACTGAAAAAAAAAAGCAACTTTTTAAACATTTGTTCAAGCCCTGAAGATTTTTCCACTGATGTTCCTTTTTCAATCCAGCCATCTCTGTTCTGTATCAATTTATCCAGTTTAGGCACTACTAATAACATTTTATTTCTGCCTCAGAGACTTAACAGGCACAGAGAGGCCTCAAGACAGCTTGTGGGTCAGGATCAGCAGAGACACCAATAAGGATGATGTTGTGTTGGGAGTACATTACAGAACCACCTGATAAGGGTGGGGAATCAGATGAAGTCTTCTCTGCAACTCAAAGAAGTCTCTGAACCACAAACCCTGGTTCTTATAGGAGACCTTAACCTCCCTGACATCCACTAGAAGGGCAACACAGCAGGGCACAAGTTGTTTGTGCAGGTAATTTTTAGAGGATACCAGTGACATATTCCTGATATACGTTCCGGATGGACCAGCAACGGTGGCACACAGCTGTTCTCAAACAATGAAGAACTGGCTGGAGACGTGACAATCAAAGGCAGCTTTGGCTGTAGCAACCATTAACTAGTACAGTTCAAGATCCTGAGTGGAGTGAAGAAGGGAAGTAGCAGAGCAGAGACCTGGAACTTCAGGAGAACAGACTTCAGCTTATTGAAGGAACTGGTAGGTGGCCATGGGAAGCAGCTCTGAAGAGCAAAGGAGCTCAGGAAACCTGGCAGATCTACTCAAAAATACAAGTATCAGGAGTCTGGCTTGGCTAAGCAGACTGTCAGAGCTCCAGTGGAAGAAGGACAGTATACAGAGGGGTGCAAACAGGGACAGGCTACGTAGGAGGAATTTAGAAACATTGCCCAGACATGTAGGGATGGTGTCAGGAAAGCCAAAGCTCACCTAGAATTGACACTTGCAAGGAACGTTGAGGGCAACAAGAAGAGCTTCTGCTAGTACATTAGTTGTGAAGGGCTGAACAAGAAAATGTGAGCCTGTTGGTGAATGAAGTGGGCAATTTAGTAACACTATCTGAGACAGAAGTCCCAACTTAAAAAGAATCCATCATCTGAAAACCCGTGCCATCACCTCTCAGTCTGAGGCATCAAAAAACAGTCACACGTAATGTTAGAGACATGCACATTCTAGAGTTATGTAAAGTCAATATACCATTCAAACGATTTTACAACTCCACACAGAATAAACTGAAAACATGTATAAACTAATTTTGCTTGACTACAGGGAAAGTACAAATGGAGGAACATAAGGAAAACATGTAATGAGAGAGAACGCGAAACAGAAGAGAAAAAGAAAGGTTTATGACACAAATTCAGAAAAGAACCCCAAATTTACAAAACATTCCAACTGAAGCTTTAAAACATTATGTTCATGTGTGCACACACATGCAATATTGCACAAAGTATTTAAGTTTGGCAAATAAATATTTTAAAATGTCTTTCCTGCATTATCTGCAACTCCGCTCTCTTTTGAGCGATAAAGTAGCTATTTGCTTTCAGTGCATTGCTGCCTACAGCTTAACCTGAAGAGGCTTGGCTTTGCTTTTTTGTTCATTTCTGTTGAAGGCACCGTCACTTGGTTTTGCATTTGTGTGTTCCGAGGATATTCAGGACCTGAAGTGAACAGCAAATTCAAAGGGAAAACAACTCAGCCTGAACAGCACTAAACATCCATTTTCCCCAGTCAGCTTCACTGGGAGTTTGGATTATACCCTAACTGATGTTGACTACCAAATTTTTAGAGAAGCTTCTTCAGCTCACACTGTGTTAGAACAGGGTAGAAGTTTTCTACTGTTCTCCTGCTTTGAGCACAGAGACACAACTTCAAGAAAAAGAAAGTAACTTCTGTATGAAAAAAAGAAGTTTCGAATAGTGTAGTTAGAAAGTAATGGTGTGATAAAAGCAGTGTTTCTCTTTTCCCTTCCCCTCTGCACGCTCTTTTTTGTTGTTGTTAAACTGCTGAAGAAGGTGGCTGTGGTTACACAATGGAGCTGACTAGCTGCTTCAGATGATGGTCTACTTTTGTTACAATTACTTGACAAAAAAATTATACTTCAAGCTGTGAAACTTATTTTCATAAACACTACAGTGCATATATGGGCCGATACGGAAAGTCAGCTTAATTGATTAAGACAAAAATCTCTTTTTATTCAACAGATTTACTACTTTTTTATTTTATTAAGTTAATTGTTCTTTCAGATATAATTAAAAAAAAAGACAAAAAATGTCCACAGAACCCTTTTGAAGAGTAACCAAAGCAGGAATTTAAGTAGTCCTTTACACAAAAAGCATTCAAATTACACAGATTATACAAGATTAGGCCATGTAATGCAGCAAGCTCTTATTCCTCCTATGGCATGCAAAACATGACTTGTCATGTAGCTGAACCAAAAACCTCCTTCCAGCTGATTCATACTTATACAATCACGATGCACAGATACTTCTAGCCAACACGTCCAAACTCTCTAATAAAAATCGCTTTAAATTATTTTTTTTTTTTTAAACTTCTACTTATTTCACTACCTCCAGCTATTGAAAGATGGAGTGGAGTTTCAAAGTTTCCACAAACACAAATCTAACAATCTTTTCTAACTAGGTAGTAGAGAATTTATGGGGAGATTTTATATTGCCAAATATTCTACACATTTATATTATCTTGGCAAGGGAAAAGAAGTTCTGACATTCAAAAGGAACCTCCTACAGCAGATATACTGAGGGACATGGACTTTTCTAAAGCTTTGTTTTACCCAACTGTGCCTTAAACACAGCCGGTGACCAAGGTTTAGAAACCTATTTCTCTACATAACAGTAAATATTGCAAGCTGCTGTGATAGTCAAGGTCAAGAAAAAGGTCAATATAGCCAAAGCAAGGGACTCGTACCTATTTTGAAATTGTACATAACTGTACTTGAAGAGAGTCAATGGCATTAAAAATCTTCCAAGTGATTCATTAATACTGAAAAGTTATCATTATTTCTGTACAGCTGATCTTTTCTACATTCCTAAGAGATGCAGAGACAGGTCAAACAGGTTATAAGGCCAGCCTGATCCACAGTCTCAAATTAAGTAGCTTCACGGTTAGTTCATTTGACTAGGGAGGTGAGAGCAGCCTGTAAGTGACATGCAGCACCTGACAGATGTAAAACCAGATAAGCTTTCCTAGCTCTACCAGCAAGGAACCATGTGTCCCCTTGAGTGTCCCTGCGCCATGGTGCCGGCAGCACTGCTGAGAAGCACACAGCAAAGGCACAAAGTGCTTCAAGACGGAGACAGTAAGTCTAGCTGGACCTCCCTGGCTCAGCTTCAGCATCACAACACCACAGACCCCCAAAAACAAGAGGAGGGAGACACAGCCCCAGAACAGCTGCCTACGTGCAATGGAAGGCCATGGACAGCAGGGAAGCAGACAATAACATAAATACAGTGAGACCAAGCCTTGCTCAAGAGAGCTGACAAACAAAAAGGTTACAAAAACCTATCGTTTAACCTGTAAGGCTTCTAAAACCTTGCCCTCAGAAACTGAGGATGCCAAAGTATTTGTACCCTCTAGCACTTTGTAACATACATTACATCAATAGGCAAAAGGCCTGAGAATAATTTGTGCACGCTAAATTGTTCAAATGAGCTTTCAGTAACTCATTTAACATTACAGTCTGAATTATTTTAGCCTGTACCCATAAATGCAAGTATGAATACAAAGGCCAACTAATGCTCACACTGGTGTCCCACAGTGTACTGGCAATGTTTCAAGGTCTCCCAGAAGGAGCAGCCTCTAGCAGCTTCACTAACAACTAG
The DNA here is from genome assembly GCA_013389945.1 of Fregata magnificens. Taxonomy (NCBI): domain Eukaryota; kingdom Metazoa; phylum Chordata; class Aves; order Suliformes; family Fregatidae; genus Fregata; species Fregata magnificens. Next base: position 11,764 of record WAAD01035892.1, on the reverse strand, counting down.
CACACACAGGCACAGGATGTGGCAACTAACATGGTTATGCATCCCAGACCCAACATTCACGCAGGGCAAAACCGCAGCAATTCAGGGCACTCTTAAGCAAAGCTAGGAGAGAAATGCTGCTGGTTTGTGGCTCTACTTCTCCCATTTAAATCACCTGTAACAGCCTAGTCTAATTCTTTTTCCCCATAGAAAAAAAGTCTACTGAGCTATAAAAAAAAAACCAAACCACCCTGATACAGAAAAATCCAACGAAGTTTAGAATTAAGATCACTATTTAGAGAAGATGGCTAGAGCTGGTAATTTATCCTTGGAAGAGGGGAAGTTCTCAGGGTTAGGGGTGGGGAGAAAGCTAGAAAGGACCAGGAGTTGACAGAAGAGCCTCCTAGGACCTAACTCGAGTCACTGGTTCACATGAAACCTTTAGTAGTAGTCATCTTTGTCTACAAGCTGTGCTTTAGGGGAAAAAAAAAAGATCTTATAAAAAGACATTCTTAAACTATCCTCTTTTGGGTTAAGAAGAATTTCAGAGCAAGATTATATTCACTGCAGTACAAGTGACTGTTAGAAATACTTCGCTGGTTTCCAGGACATTTTTACTACTATATTTAATATACTTACCTGGAACTGTCTCAGTAAGAGAACAGCCAGAACACACTAAAAACATTGACTGTTTTTCAGAGGAAAACCAAACTTATTTTTCATTTGTCATTGATTTTTTTTTTTTTTAAAAAATATGTGCAACTCATACCAGGGAACTGTTATAAGTACTAAATGTGTGTTTTGGTGACAAAACAGACCCCCCCAAAAAAAATTTGGGAATAAAGCTCCAACCCTTCAAAAATTTTTCAAGAACATAAGATACCTAGTTTCAGTGACCAGTCAGGAACCTTGGAAGAGCAACTCAGGATACAAGAGGGACTTGCATCTTTTATTGGAACTTGTCAAATCAATGTTTCTTCATTGTATTTCACTGCCAAGTAGTGCATAATCATACTATTTTATTAGTACAAAATGCTTATGTGCTTATTAGAAATACATATGAAAGACATGGCTCTATTTCTACTAAGTGGACAGAAATACTAGAAGATTGTTTTACAGAATCACAGAATCTTTCAGGTTGGTATGGACTTCTTGAGATCTAGCCCAACCTCCCTGCTCAAGCAAGGTCAGGTAGAGCAGGCTGCCCACGACTGTGTCCAGTTGAGCTCTAAGCATTTCCACAGATGGAGTCTTCACAACCTCTCTGGGTAACCTGTTCCAGTGCTCGGTCACCCTCACAGTAAAGAAGCATCTTTTCATATTCAGATGGCATTTCATGTACTTTAACATGTGCCCATTGCCCCTTATCCTGTCACTGGGCACCACTGAGAAGAGTCTGGTTCCCACTTCTTCATTCCTTCCCATCAGGTATTTACATACCTCGATAAGATCCCCCAAGCCTTCTCTTCTCCAGGCTAAACAGTCCCGGCTCTCTCCAGCCTCTCCTCATATGACAGATACTCCAGTCCCTTCAGCATCTTTATGGCCCTGCAGTGTGCTCACTCCAGTTGCTCCATGTCTCACTTGTACTGAGGAGCCCAGGACTGGACACAGAACTCCAGGTGTGGCCTCAGCAGTACTGAATTAGAGGGGAAAGATCACCTCCCTTGACTTCCTGGCAATACTCTGCCCAATGCAGCCCAGGATGCTGTTGACTGTCTTTGCCCTGAGGGTGCACTGCTGGCCTGTGGTCAGCTTGCTGTCCACCAGGGCCCCCAGGACCTTCTCTGCAGAGTTGTTTCCCAGCCAGTCAGCTCCCAGCATGTACTGGTCCTTGGAGTTATTCCACCCCAGATGCAGGACTTTGCATTTCCCTTTGTTGAACTTCATGAGGTTACTCTCAGCCCATTTCTCCAGCCTGTTGAGGTCCCTCTGAACAGCAGCACAACCATCTGGTGTATCAGCCACTTCCCACGGTTTTGCGTCAACTGTGAACTTGCTGAGGATGGCCTCTGTCCCAGCGTCCAGTTCATTAATGAAGATATTGAATGTATCAGCCCCAGTATCAACCCCTGGGGTACACCACTAGTGACTTGTCTCCAACTGGACTTAGCACCACTGACCACAACCCTCTGGGCCCAACTGTTTGGCCAGTTTTCAATCCACCCCACTTTCCACTTACCTAACCTGTATTTTATTAGCTTGTCTATGAGGATGTTATGGGAGACTGCATCAAAAGCCTTACTAAAGTCACAATAAACAGCATCCACAGCATTCACCTCATTCACCAAACCTTCTATGATGAGATGACTGGCTATCAGGTTGGTTAAGGATGATTTCCCATTCGTAAATCCATGCTGACTACTCCCAATCACCTTGTCCTTCATGTGTTTGGAAATGGTTTCCAGGAGGATTTTCTTCATCACCCTCCCAGAGACTGAGGTGAGGCTTACCAGCCTGCAGTTCTCCTGATCCTCCTTCTTGGAAGCAGGAGTAACATTTGCTCTCTTCCATTCCTCAGGAACCTCTCCCAGTCACCATGATCTTTCAAAGATAATTGAGAGTGGTCTCATAATGACATCAGGCAGCTCCCTCGGCATTTGTGGGCACAACCCATGAGGCACCACAGACTTATATACGTCCAGTTTGTTTAAGTGCTCCCTAACCTGGTCCTCCTCCACCAAAGATAAGCCTTCCTTGCTCAACTTTCCCTCTGGTCTCAGGAGCATGAGATTCCTGAAGGCTGGTCTTACAGGTGAAGACTGAGGCAAAAACAGTTAAGTACCTCGGCCTTTTCCATGTCATTTGTTCCCATTCAGCAGCAGGCTTATGTTTTCCTTAGTCATTCTTTTGCTGTTTATCTACTTGTAGAATACTTTCTTGTTGCCCTTCAGGTCCCTTGCCAGACTCAACTCCAGGCCAGCCTTGGCTTTCCTAACCCCTATCATTGCAAGATCAAACAGCAACTCTATACTCTTCCTGTGTTACCAATCCCTGCTTCTACCTCATACGTGCTTCCTTTTTATGTCTGAGTTCAATAAGGAGCTCCTTGTTTATCCATGCAGGCCTCCTGCTGTCCTTGTTTGCTTTCCTACTTGTTGGGATGGAACTTTGTTGAGCTTGGACAAGGTGATCCTTGAATATCAAGGAGCTCTCCTGGATGCCTCTTCTCTCCAGGGCTGTATCTCATAGGATTCTTCCAAGCAGATACCTGAAGAGGTTGAAGTCCGCTTTCCTGAAGTCCAGGGTTGTGATCCTGCTTTTTGATGTGGTCCCTTCACTTAGGATCCTAAACTCCACCATCTCAGCTAAATAAGCCAATAACAATAATCATATTGTAGCTCCCCAAGTTGTTCAAGACTGCAATTTTTCTGAGGATTTCCAGACTGACCTCTACTACCATTCAGCCCTTGGTTTCTGCAATTCCTCACGTGAAAAGCAACAGACAACCACAAATTTTGGAAGTGACTTAGCCACTAAAATAAGTTCCAGTGGAGACAGCTGCAAACAGTTTGGGGTCCAGCAGCAGAAGCCTAATATCCGCTGTCCAATTAATCACCAAATTAATCTCCTTCTCTGAATAAAAAAAAAAAAAAAGGAAATTCAAGCAAAGACATTTTACTGCTTTCTCCTACCCTCCTTTTATAAATACTCACAATGAGACTGTACTTTTCTTACACCGTTAGCAAACCTTATATATCACAAACAATTGCACTGAAGTTCTTCCATGCTCAGGGACAGGCTACCTATCCAGATATTTTGAAAGCAGCCACTGAAGGGCACTGATTAAAGAAAAATATAAGCCTTTTCTTTCTCTGAATTAGTTTTCCCCAAAATCCACAGTTAGAAGTTTATAGTCTCTTCACTGTGGAAAGCAAAATACTTGAAGTAACCAGCAAAATCCTCTCACAGGAAGTAAAGCCTGTGGGACAAGAAATCTCAGATAAAGCCGTATTACCCTGGTGCTTTCTTGATAAACAAATACCAAATTCCATTACCACTAGCTGTTTGCAGACTTTTAAAGTTATACCTATTGATTCTTAACAGATGGTGCCCAAGACACTTCACAGGAAAAAGTAGCCCTAACAATTAATACCCCTCTGCTCTGTTTCTTCTGTCTCCATCTGTTGTTCTGAGAAAGCTACTTAGCTAAGGTAAGGAGGAAAAAGTAAAACACAAAGGCAGCAGAATTGAATAGAAGTCTTCCTTTCCCCCAAAAAGTACCTAAAGTTACCTTTTCAGCATAATGAAGAGAAACTTTTCCCAAAACATGCGTCAGATTATTTATAAATCCAGTTTATTATCCTTATCTATCTCCACGCTTGATTATGTTCAACTCTTTAGTTTCCTTCTTTCAAATCAAAGGATGCAGGAAAGTTCCTCCTGCATCAAGAAATCTATATCCTTGCCCTAATACCCAGCAGCATAATCATACACTCTTTTGTTGTGCAGCCTTCCAATGTATCTTTGAACTGCCTCACAATGACTATGCTCTGATGTCCCACCTCTAAATGGAAAGGAACAGAGTTTTCTTAAGGCCTTAATGTCTAAAAACGTATTTTATTTCTCTTCCATCTTCTACAATGCAAACTAAATTAACAAATTCCTAGAGCCATTTTGTCTATAAATAGCTCTAGGAATTTAGGAAATTTTTTTTGCCCACATTACAAAAACAATTGGAAATCCCACCCTGATGTTCAAGCAATAATGAAAACATTTCATCCATCACTGGTTCAAAAATAAGCTAATACAAGTCTTGAGCTAAGAGAGGTGTCACATTCATTAAGTAAATAAATATGTAAAAATGAGAACTCTATATTTCATTACTCTCATTCATATTTTCCAGCCCTACTCTTCAAAAATGCTGTTGCTTAAGCCCAGCAATAATCTGCCTCATAACAAGAACACAGAAATAGCTGGAATTTGTTATCTTCAGAACAGAATCGAGCTACAGCAAAGAAATTAGCTTCCCCCCCAAACCCTTTATCATATAAGAATCCCCTCTAGTATTTTCACATTCAATACAACAGAATTGGCTAAAATACAGATTCCTTCAGGAGGTACCACCCTACAGTTGAATGCAAGTAATCATCACTTGCCCCAGGAACCACTGCCTATATGATGTTTTCACTGACATAAGCCTTCTTCCATGAAAAGCTTACATTAATAGTGGTAAAACAGGCTTTATGTTTTTCAAAGTGCTAAGCAAAGACAGACCAACTTGATCTGTAACATCAGAAGAGAGCAGTAGCCCACCTTTTCTCTTAGGGAAAGTTAGTCAGTAGATCTTATTCTGAGTGTCTAGGCAATACTACACACAAAATGGTCTTGAACTACAAAACTGAATGCCTTTTAGTTCAGCAATACATTTCTTGAGCACATTCTCAAGTGTCTTCAGGTTATAGAGTTATTAAAATATTCTGAACACACACACACAGAACCAAGTACACTGGTGCTTCTTCCATGTCCTCAGCTTCCACAGAATATGGGTGGGGTTTGAATTTTTGGGGTTGCGGAGGGAGGGGGACATTGATTGCTTTTGGTTTGGTTTTTTTAACACATCAAAAAGTATAGTGACAGCATTCAAACAAGGTAAATATTTAATCAAGCAAGCGCACTACTTTTCCAATGCAAGAAATTCTTGCACTACAAAATTTTACTCACTGTCCAGCACTTTGACAGTAACGCACATTTTCAGTCATAAAACAAACATTTAAAGATCAAAATCTATCTTCACATACAAACACCTAATTCTTACCAACTCTGAAAGAATGATATATACACGCATGTATGTATGGGCACTACTGTGCTCAAAAGTGTGCAGTTTATGAATCCATTTCTTCCTCCTAAGATACATGTAATAAAAATACAATTAAAGCTGCTTATTTTGCTATGACATTTCTCTGTACTTAGCAAAGCAAATAAAGAACAAGGAGAACAAATTGTTCTCGGGTGCTAAAGAGTAAGCTACCATTCGTCTGAAACAAAATACATTATTAGCAAGTCGACTTATAATGACAGTTGTAATCTTTCAGAACCTTCTTTCTTCAAGCCACTTTAAAAACATCCAGTTTTAAAATAAATCTTCATTAAAAGGTTCACGTGTATTTCCCTCTCAACACATAAAAGCAGATAAAACAAAACTATACTAGAAAGAGGCATTACCATTACCTAGCAAGAACACCTCTTTCCACTAGGGAAAAAAAAAAAAAAAGTATTATTTAGAAAGCATTTTAAGAAAATCTCATGTTTTAATAACTTTAAGGAAAACATTTAGACAAACTTTGTGTTATTTAATTCAGAGAAAATAAAATATCTTATCTGTCAGGAAAAATACTTTCATTTATGTACACTTACTGCAATCTCTCTACAGGCCGACATGGATATTCCTGTACCTTCAATTTGCTTCAGTGCATACTCCTTTTCATCTTTTCTGTACACAGGGGAAAAAAAAAAAAAAAAAGAGAGAGAGGAATATTTTTAGCTCTGACTTCTATTACACCAATCAATACAAGTATAATGGTTTATTTTAATTTGGTATGGATCACGAAGCTGAAAAGCCAATCTGTTTTTATGCATAAATTACACTTAGATATTAAAAGTAGGTTTCCTTTTTACTCAGACTTTAAAAATTCCAAACTCTCACATGAAGAAACTTTGTTAACCTATATCCACTTCTCTCTGAAACCATATAGATAACTGCAAATACATCTACAGAGAATTTTGGAGGACACTTTTCCTGAAATTCCAAGATACTCTCTACTAGCATGAAAAAGCAGCACAGTTGTATCATATCCCACGCCTGGAAAAGTCTCTGTTTATGGAGACTTATATTTATAATACCTAGGAACCACAAGAATCTTACTTGATTTTACAAGCCACTGCCAATCCACTTTTACTTCTGAAATACTATTATGTTTTTAACTAATTATACTTATTGAAACAACATGAATTTCACTGGACAAGTTTGTGTTTGCCAGAGCACAAGCCCAGAACTCTTGAGTGCTGGCTACCGGCAGACCCCTACACAGTATATGAAACTGTGTTCTCTGAAGTACAAAGCCAAAACACAGTATTACCCTTTTAAATAATCACAGTTTAAAGTGATTTAGAGGGAAAACCAACAGAACAAGAAAATGAAGTAGCATCTCAAAGCCCTTGCAATACAACATAACCAGCTTACTGCCTATGGTAAGGTTTTGCAGGATTCAGCTATCATTGATCGATGTTGATAAGCACCGATACTACAGTGCTGATGCACTTCTGCTGACTCACCAGTTACAATTCAACAACCCACTAACCCCCACCTAAATTCCCTATGGCATTTCTGGTAGACTTCAGTTTCCCCTTCGTCCAGTCCCAAACCATTTTGCTTTGCTATGCTGAAAAATTAACTTGAATTAGTTTCAGGCTCTCTTGCTTTTAACTAGAAGTCTGTGTCCTGCCCACCTCCAGCCTCTTTGCTATCCCCCTCTCTGAAATTCATGGGATGAGAAATGGCTGAGTGGACGAATGTGAGGAGTGGGTGAGATTGACCAGAAATTATAACTGCCTACACCTATTAGTAACTACAGGTGATCGTTTTTCTCAGTAATTTTCAGTAGCAGCTAAACCCACAATGCATATCTATAGTTAATATAGTTATAGTTAGACGCTTGGCTTCCATTTTGCCCATTTTGCACTATGTTTTTTGAAGCAAAACTATAACAAGAAAAATTCCAGATGTATTCTGACTACACATGAAAACTCAGTGCACTGCAAGTTTTGCAAAAAGTAAATCCACCTTTGAAGTAGGAGTCACTGAGCAGCTGCTCGAACTGGGAAACCTGAGTTCTGGTGCTGCACCTTAACTCAAAAAGAGTTGTTATTCCTCTCTCAAACAAGCATTTACATGAAATCTTTGAAAAGATATTCCCTCCAAATTAAAAAATAGAGAAATTTAGCTGTAATGGAATTACAATCTGCTTTATTTCAAGCAGGGCGTTTCAGTGTGTTTGGGATTTGGTGCAACATTGATCTCTACGGAAGCAAGAACAAGCACGTTAGGCTACAGGCTTGAAGGGCCTCTTTCTCCAGACAGGTTTGGAGTAACAGAAGATCCTTCTGCAGCTAAAACTAAAGGATTGGGTTACTTTTAGGTTACTTCAATGATTTTGGAACTGCTAAAGAGAGAAATACATTCTCATTCTGCACAGATTTTCCATGGAGAAATGGGAAGGACAGCAACTTAGAAAATGCCTTGCAACTACCACCAAAATATTCACCCATTCAGATACTTATAGAATCATAGAATCATTAGGGTAGGAAAAGACCTCTAAGATCATCAAGTCCAACCGTCAACCAACACCACCATGCCTCCTAAACCAGGCCCTGCAGTGCCACGTCTACACATTTCTTGAATGCCTCCAGGGATGACGACTCCACCACCTCTCTGGGCAGCCTGTTCCAATGCTTGACAACCCTTTCAGTGAAGAAATTCTTCCTGATGTCCAATCTAAACCTCCTCGACGCAACTTGAGGCCATTCCCTCTCATCCTATCACTAGTTTCTTGGGAGAAGAGTCCAACACCCACTTCACTACAACCTCCTTTCAGGTAGTTGTAGAGAGCGAGAAGGTCTCCCCTCAGCCTCCTCTTCTCCAGACTAAACAACCCCAGTTCCCTCAGCCACTCCTCATAGGACTTGTGCTCTAGACCCTTCACCAGCTTCGTTGCCCTTCTCTGGACATGCTCCAGCAC
>WAAD01035891.1:23164-122458 GCA_013389945.1 Fregata magnificens | reverse complement strand
GATAGCAACGACATACAAGGATAGCAAGGGCTCCAACAATTGCATCTCACGTAAGGGTAACAAGAAAACAAGTTTGGACTCAGCCACATGGGCTCCGTCTGCCAAGCAACTTGAGTTTTACAGAGTAAAAACACTTGTGCAAGCAACGGAAGCAAGAACTGAGTCTGACTTCAGAGCTTACCAGGAGGGAAATAAAGAGGAGAAAAGAAAAGTGAAGTTCCTCTCTATCTCACAAGGGAAAAGAGGCAAGAAGTGGATGATGCGCCATTGCCAGGAATAATGAACTCTAGAACACCTAATAAAAATGTTCAGGGAGTCCTGCGATCTCAAACAGAAAGAGGCTGTAGAGAGGTATTACTCTTTTCACACATATCCCACAGAAAAATTGCGGAGAAAAAGAAAGGAAGCATACTTGCACCACAGAACAAAACACTCTGGGGCTCTGTGTTTAATTTGGAAGACAAAATGGCTTGCCAAATAGGGGTGGGATCATTTGTAAGAGACACGAATAAACTTTCTTCAACAGAAGACATGTTCTAGGCTTAGAGAAACGCCTCCATACTGCGGTGGCAGCTGGACAATCCAGAAGGAGAAGAGAATGACAGGAGCCACCAGTGGAGAACCATGTATGGTGACTGGAGATAGAGGCTTGGTGGGGTGGAGACAGATGGAGCATGAATATCATATTCCAATAGAAAGAGCATTTTTAAAGTCAGAGAAAAGGATATCCAGCTTACAAACGTCTGGTGAAGGACTGCCAGAAAGAGAGCTATTTCATGGAAAAAGCAGCACTGAAGAGTTAGATAACCCTAGTGAGGAGGAGAACGTCAACGGCAGAACTTGAACAGACACGAAGACCCTTTATGTGCCTGCCCTGAAGATGACTAACAGCTAATTCGCTGGCATACTTGGAACAAGAAGCAATCTAGTTCCAGGTGAACAACGCTAAATAGCAGTTACCTGGCAGAGCAAATGCAGCCGCAGACTTGTGCTGGGGGGGAAGGGAAGGAGGGGGAAGCACCAGTGATGAAAAGCAGGCTGGTCCCAAGCATCACGAAGAAAACACGCGGGATGCAGCCAAAGTAAACAGGAGACAGATCTCTGAGGCTGCGGCAGTGGAGGAGGAAGACATGGTTGTGCTTAGGAAAGCCATTTCCAGCAGGGCTGTGGGGAGCGGCGTGCAATGCAAACAGCCTTGCAGAGCCAGCGCCTGGCCACCTATTTCCCGTATCTGCACATCTCAGAGGGAAGTGCCAGGCAACCCAACAGAGGTTCGCACTGAGCGAATAAAACAGTAAAACCATTCATTTTCTGGAACCGGCCAAAATTCATCAAGTGCCATAAGAGGCAAGGTGAGAGAGCAGCTGTACATACAAGCCCAGATTTTATTTGAAGGAATTTTACAGTAATCTCAGTAGCTGAAAGAGCTGACATCATGATGCAGAGACACCACTCAAATCTGAGGGGAGCCGGAGGATTTATCTGCTGGTCAAGCATACAGGGAGCAGAAAGTAGCCGTGCAAAGGGTGCCATGACTGACAGGAGGACGAGTCTGTGCAGCTTTATGAAATCCAGCCCACGTCAAAACCTGTTCGTTTGGATGGAGCCTATTCATCCACTAGCAACTCAAGGCGATGGCATAGAGTAACAAGCCAAATGGCAGCAAAACATGAGTCACAGGAGACAGGTACTAACTCAAAAAAACCCAGTCAAGGCAAAACAAAAGATAACATGAGTGGCAGCAGAGAAAAACTCAGCCCAGATGGCACGAAAGGAAGAAGTTAGAAGACACAGGGTCAGCTGCAGCTCCATGGAGGAGAGCCACAGACAGGCTCACAGGAACAGCCTTACACAGTGAGTGTAGCAACGCGATGGGAGCAAGACCCACCGAGCAAAACAGGACAGCCCAAGTGGGACCGGCTCAGCAGCTGGTGGTGCAGACAGAGGATAAAGAACAAAAAAAAAGTCACTTCCGATCCATTTCCAAAAAGTCACTTTACAACTCAGTTAAAGCAAGTCCATCTCCTCCTTGGCTCATAAATTCCTGGAGATTAAAGTAATGGCATTATGCAAAATGGACTGTGTTTAAATCTACATAAGGTGATATTTTACATAGAAAATGTCAAGAAAAATATGAGGGGGTGAAAAAAACACAGCAGATTGTCTAAACTCCACCTATTGCAGACAGACACCTAACATTCCTGGAAGTACATTTAATTGCACCTAATGCATTAAAAAGGCCTTGAACTTGTTGCATATCACGGTTGTGCCTTCACTTACAGAGAAGAGGCACGAACCTCACCAGTTTCCAGCTATTCAGCAGAAAAGACCTGCAACATGACTAGACTGGCTTGTGTTCATTCCTTCCGACCTCACAGGGAGAATAAATACATTGAACATCAAGAGGAGTCCAGGTATTACTCTAAGCAGAGTCCATATAATTACTAAAAATAGATGCTATGGAAAATCCCTGCGCTTTATGCCCTTGCAGCTTTGGGCCAAATTCCAGAGGCTGTCACAACTGACAATGTGCACGTTTGTTAAGCAGCAACGCAGGCCACATCTAGCTGATTGGGGACTTTATAATGTATGTTTTGCTAATGAATTTTATGCTAGCTGTGCCAAATCAGCTAGTTTATTTGGGCACATTCATGCAAATTGTACATCGACTTGGAGCAGAAAGAAAATTCTTCAACTTTCCAGTGCCATGGAATAAAGGGGATGTGTTCTCCAAGTCGAGAAGCACATTTGGCACACTGAACAAGGGTCTTGAAGGCTTTGAGGAGGGTCTACCACAGCTTGACTAGGGGCTCTTGCATTTTGGAATGGATTTTTGGGGGGAGAAAATATTTTCCCCCTATTATATTTCCTATATAATCTGGGGGAAAAAATAGGGTAAGTAGTAGAAAATCATTTTTGCTCACAAGAAAATGTGTTTGGAGCCCAATGTCATGTTGCGTCAATTAAGCAAGCAGGAGAGGGAGGGCTTCTGGTGTGCTGTGTCCCAGGCTGAGACCTGGCTCGGCTCCTGGGCGCCGCAGGACCGCAGGCAGGCAGGGCTGATGCCGACGCTGCCTCCTACCGCTCCCGCCCGTCACAGCCCGCGTCTTCCGTGGGGCATACAGCTATTGCCCTAGGACATAAGTCCTCAAACACAGGATAAAAGACGATTATGTCAGTAAGACTGCATCGGGAGCTGCATGTTGGCTCTCTCCTTTGCTCTCTCCTTAAAACTGGCCAACGACTCTGCCCCTGTTGGCTGCTTAGCATCTTCTCCCCTTTCCAAAGATGTCTCTTCCTCTCCTGGATGCCTTATTGCCACAGTCTAGCATTAAGCAAACCAGGGCAGCTCGTTGCTCTTGTTACCTGCCTAAGAGACAGGAAAATCCAGTAGTACCTGGGCAAGCGAGGATCAGCAGAGCAGATATCTGCATTTACAGCTTTGCTCCATTCCCTCTTAGGGCTCTAAGCACTTAGCCAAGAGAAAAAATACAAGTAGTATTAGGCTGGGAGAGGAGTCAGCATTTCCAAGTGAAAACTTGTTTCGCAGGCACAGTGTAAGCAGGGGAGAAAATCTCATTTCATACAATTTGTCACTCTCCTTTGATTAAGTCTTAGTTTTCCACGTTTTTCACCCTCTGTGCTTCTCCATCCCTTCCCCCCCCCCCATTCCCTCTCACAATTCCCAGATTGTGCTTTAAACAACAATACCGCCGCTGAAAGGCTATTATGCAGATTCATGAATACATAATTCAAAATCAAGCTACCACAACAGTTGCTCTTAACTTTTTTAACCCTATTGTCGGCCAAGCGGCGATGTTCAGCTGCGACAGCAGACGAGAGAAATATGACACACGCAGGTTTTCCCACAGCCTTTCGCCCCTTCTCCACGCTAATCTCATTGAGAGCATTTATGCCCGGAGCACAATGCGGGGATCCCCGCCGCGGTCCGGGGACTGGCCGCAGCTCAGCCGTCCCGTGCCAGGGGGATCCCCCACCACAGTTTGGATCTGGGGTTTTGGGGGGTAGGATAAACCTCTTTGTAGTGATCCGAGTCTGTCTGTAGACGATGGAGCCGCTGTGTTAGCCTGAACGTGAGAAACATTCATTTATCACATGACTGTTCAGGCACTCCAGTAAGCAAAACCACACTACTGCAAAAATTTTTGCTGTGAAATGAAACTCCAGAAAACCCTATTGAATTCACATCCCAGTGCTCATACTGGTTTGTTTCTGCCTGTTTGCTTCCTCCTGCCTTTTTAGGCTAGCTTCATAGAACACCAAGAAACAAGGCTTTATGATCAGCGGCTTCTGACAGGAGCCGTGGTGTCCATGCACCTCCAAACCAAAAGCAACTCTTGCAGTTTAAAGGCTAAATTAGCGTATTTTGTCTTCCAATAACATGCAACTCAGGTAGACCGACCCACGGCACACTGCCACTCGCAATCTGGCTCTGCACAATATGCCGCCCTGTTAACTTGCCTAACAGTCGAAATGCAAGCCTCGGTATCTGTAAAACAGCCCCTTTAATTTAGCCCATAAAAGACTATTTTTGATTAGCGTCAGGTCAATTTAGTGTTCTCGGTACTTCGCAAGGGTTTCCCAGACAGCTCCGTTCTCCTCCGAAGACCAAACGCTCAGCCCAAAGGTAATTTTGGCATTTGAATTGAACCATGGCAACTGTGTGCTTTTGCCTATTTCCAGACAACTGTAGTCAAAGCAAGTACAGCGACTCCTCAGTGCCCTGTAAAGATCCCACACAAGAGAATGAGATAACCAACTCTTTAGCGAGTGGATTAATAGATTGTGAAAAGCCCGTCTCTGAAATTCAGCACAAGCATTTCTAATGGTCTATGGACAAGTGAATGATGGGCTGATTTTTATTAAGTTTCACACAAAGGTGAATTAGTGTCTTTCACTATGGCAACGGCAATAAAAGGATATAGAATGAGTCCGAAAGGTCCTGGCTGGCTGGGGAAATTGGTTGACATTCTGCAAGCCTATTCAACCAGGAAAGGGTTTCATTATGTGCATTTCCCCCAGGTTGATGGGTCCCATCACATGTTTCCCCCCAGCCTACTGCCAGGGATGGGACGAGAAGAGAGCAGGAAAAAGAGAGCTCATCCAGACCCCTAAAATGGTGGGGTTTTGAAAGGAAACTATCCTGCTAATAGGAGGGAGAAGGACATGGTTAACTGCTACTTGCTGAAACTGTTGGGGAAAAAAACAGGGAAAAAAGCCCACCAGGTCAAAGCCAGCTTGAGGCTTCCCACTAGCTCAGGCAAAGATTAAGTTCTGCTTCATCAGCTGATTCAGCAAACTGCATACCCAGAGCTACAAGATACCTGGCGTGGGGACTGACTGCAGCTTAACAACAGGAGTTACGCTTTTTGCCAACTGGAAGACATGCAGACCACCTGGGTCTTACAGCTGCTGTGGCTGGTTTCTCAGTAGATGGACTATATAATGTCTTTCCCTTAAAACTTCAACGCTCTTTTCCATTGATCGCTGTCATCTTCTATAGATCCCACTACCCAGAGACTTAGTTGACTATACAAAACATACCTAGAAGAAAGGGCATCCTCATTTACACTCTGAAGGGAGCAAATGGGGAATAAACTACAAGAGACTGAGCATTTAGGCTGGTGAATGTTATGTTGCTGGGAGAGGTTCCTATACCGTGCTTTTGTCTTCACTGGAGAACCTTGCACCTGTGTGGCAAAATACAGTCTTTCTCCACTTTCAGTTCAAAAATGCCATTAACTTGCCATAATAACAGGAGTCTTGAAGTCTTGCATGAACCTATCAAGCACTTCAGCTGTCCTCTGCAGAGCCTGATCCAAGCTGTTGATTTCTTCCCTACTGACTCTGGATCGAGTTAGTCACACGATCCTGTGTTCCTCATCTGCTCCGGAAGTCCTCATGGGGATCTAATTTTGCTTTTCAGTCAATCGTAGACTCAGAGAATAATTCAGGTGGGAAGGGGGAACCTTTGGAGGCCAGCTGGTCCAGCTCCCCGTTATCCAAACACTTCCATTCAGCTGTCTGCTTTTTGAATTCCTAAAAATTCTCTTGTAGTCTGTCCCTGAGCTTCACCTTATCTGTCACCTTCTTGATACAGCAACTACTTGGTGGACTTTCACCCTCCCGCAGCGCTTGTCATAGTTCTTTGCACGTACAATCCCTTGTCTGAGCATGTCAGAGTTCCTGGTGGGGCTGATTAAATATCATCCCTTGTTTTACAGAAGGATGAATGGTGCCTTCAAAAGATGAAGTGGCTTGGCAAATTCTTTTTGTCCACATGTTAGCGACATGCCCAGCTGGCCGCACCGCAGCGGAACAGAGCATCGCAGCAGCTCTGGCTCTGAGGAGCCTTCGCTGCCAAAGGGGACCACAAACCACTTCATCAAAGCAAAACTCAGCGGTGAGGAGTGACTAAAGGAGGGGAAAGAAACAATCAGAAGTGTTTGAGGTTGCAGCCTGAGGGTCCTAATCAATAAAAATAAATGGTAATCTTCCCCCAAGGAAACGTTCTGTACCTTTTTATCTCATTTCTTCTGGAGCTGATAGAAGCAGAGGGGAAAGGCATTGACTTTTTGTTACCTTTTATTTACTCAAATGCACTGTATACTGACTGTCTTACCTCCAACTTCATTGTTGTCCTACCTTACTTGAAATTCTTCCAGACAGTTTATTAAATGAATTGTGAAGTGGTCCGGCATCACTTGTTTTTCCTACAGCGCTATCAATAGAACATGCTCTTAAAGTACAGATCTCCCAAATACCAGGGGGGGGAAAAACCCTTTCAGGACAGCAGCTGCACACTGCATATCTGCTATGTTTATGGAAAGAGTAAACATGAAAAACAGAGACATTTGGTTTTAATTCACTTTGACTGACCCAAGGAGTCCTCCCCAGAGATAACACTCAGGTCAGCCCATAAATTTTCAAATAAGTGTGCATGATTTTCACTGCAT
The DNA here is from genome assembly GCA_013389945.1 of Fregata magnificens. Lineage (NCBI taxonomy): Eukaryota > Metazoa > Chordata > Aves > Suliformes > Fregatidae > Fregata > Fregata magnificens. The sequence continues at coordinate 115,481 of WAAD01035891.1, read as the reverse complement.
GTCCTCTATTAAAAAAGCCAGAAAGTTGTATGGGGAAGGGTTTCTGAGCAGACCTCCGATAGACACCGACACAAAACTGGCTTATTTGTGGACCGTTTCACCAGAGGCTAGCCATTGCACCAGCACGTGCCATGGCGCAGACCAACAGTCTGCATAAACCCCTGCTTCTGTAGACAGAAGTACCTCATGTTACCAGAGGCAAGAGTCAAGAGACTCGGACATAACATTGAATAATATCTTACCCTGCAAAGAGCCTCACTGAAACCAACAGATGAAATAATGGGCTCAGATACCGTTGAACGTGGCTATCGCAATTTGATCCATGATTACGGCTTCTGGGAAAATGTTCTTCCCTCCACCCAATTTTTAGACAAGTAGAAGGGATTTTGTCATAGAAGAGCAAATTTTTATTTTATCTTAGTTCTTCATAGCAACATAAATCTGGAAAATCCTGAAGCAGGTGCCAAAACATGGTCCTAGTAATTGTAATCAACATGTAACGTTTTAAGTCCTCTATAGCAAATTGCAACGCTGGACCAGGCTGTGGTGTCCTGGCTCTTGTGGAGTCCACCTCATCAAAACATTCCTCATGGGCTTAGCCTTAAGCATCTGTTTATGTGGTCTGCTGAGCCCAAGCCATGCAATGCAACTGTTCCCCACGAGAAGTGCCCTTTATCAATGGAGCTACGCTAATCTACAGCAGCTGGTGTTATCGCTGTATGTGCGGTGCTTTGTATTTGGTTTAGTTCTGGTTTTTACTTCACTGACACAGAGAATAACAATTTTGAGTTATCATTAAGGCAATGACTGTCATTACACAATATGAAGGATGCAAACTTAGGACGCCTCCCGTCACGCAACTAGAGAACTCACTTCTGATTTCCTGCCACTACCCTGCTTTCACAGTGCTAACATCCCAGCATTCTGTCTTTGCTGCCTTTGGGGTTTCTTTTCTTTTTCGATTGCCTTTTTGTTGACAATGGTGACAATTTCAGTGTCATTTTAAAAGACGTTTAAGTGGTACCCCAATTCAAGTCTCTTACATTGCTTTGAAATTTGAAAATCCTAAATTCACTTTCAACAAAGACATAGCTGGAAGCGCAGGAGGACAGCCCTGATGTACGCCAATTTATCTTAATTCTCCAAACTCAAGCCAACTGCTCTCAGTAATATTCCACTGAGGAGCTGATATTGATGAAACTCAGCCAAATACAAGAGCAAAATCCCTTTTTTCAATTAGATGTTTTTAACATCTCCAAAACAGAGTTCCATCATGCGACAACATCTTGAATTAATTGAGCTATGGGCAATCCTCGTTCTTTTTGTGTACTATGAAATGTAGGAAACACAGATGCTGTCTGTTTAAACTGTCAAACAAGTTTCCTGATGGTAGCTATCATGTCTGCTACAGACTTGTTGGTTTAACAAATGTTGTGAATGCAAAGTTGGAACATGTGTGCAAAATATTCCAAGCTATAAACATCAGAATCATTAGAAGTTTGGTGAAGGTTTGTACTATCATCATGAGAAGAGCTGTAACTGCTCTGGCCATTCTGCTGAAGGGTTTCAGGAAGGCTTTTCTGTTTCAAAGATGACCATACTTCTTGTGAAAAGCCTCGTCGCCCAAAACAGAAGACCCTTACTTAAAACTGCAGGCAGCTAAGCAAATAGTTGGCGCATAAAAAGCCTTCCATTTTTCTTGGTTCAAGTTACCAACAAAAGAAATACCGCAGGCAATTTATGGCCTTTCTTATTAGTACAATCCTTGAAAAATAGGAGGATTAACTCAGCAAGAACATTGAGAAGTCTCAGATACTGCATCTAACGGCCAGATACCATCTTTCCACATGCGTTTCTATAGGTAAAATTGTTGAGAAGTCTGATGAGCGTGAAATCTTTACGGGCTAGACACACCAAAGTTACTATTGCAGGTGTGCAGCAGGGAAAAGGGACAAGGCCATGTGTGAAAACTTTCAGAAAAGGAATGAAATCACAAGATGTGTGGTTATGCTGCTGAGCTCCTGAAGTCAGAGGTGACACAATTAAGACAAACCATTGAGTTTATAAATTCATGTTACACCCTAACTTCAACCCTTTCAGAAGGACAATTCTTTACAGCTTTGCTATAGTACACGGTTATTTCTTGATCCAGATGATTTTTAGCTCCAGTAGAAACAAGATGCATAGACAATTATCTGTTGCATTTGTAGTACCACCAGAAGGTTCAGGAGACTGTAATCCTGATTTGACTTACTGTAAAACACACTAATGAACAATGGTATAGAGAAGTTTCAACAGGACCCAGATGCTGGCTGGAACAGGAGCTGGGAAACCTCTTTCTTGTTATGTCAGAATCAAACTTTTTATTAAATATCCAACTATGACTACACATCACTAGCGATTGCAGGCCTTCTAACGAGGACAGACTGCTGGCTTTTGAAACCACCATATCCCTTCTGCTTGACGCAGAGTAAGAAAAAATGATCACGCTCCGTGGAGCCCGCTCAGAAGAGAGCTCAGGCTTGCTGAAGACCAGATACCAGTATATTCGATTTCTCTGACCTTACTTCTGAGAAAAGTGGAGTCACTTCTAAAGGCCTCAACAACTATGTAAGGGTAGGAAACCATTCTGCACTCAGCTGTCTAGATTTGAGAGTAGCCCACCTGCCACACAGTCACACTCAGTAAGAGTGATTCTGAACGATGGGATTTTGCGAGACTATCGAAGCGCTTCCAAGTACCAGCAAATTGAAAAATAAGGTGCCCATGGGGAGGGTCATGACATTGTGAAGCTGTAGCTCCAAGGCATTTTGGATCAATGTACAATGTGCTGTTCATAGGACTTAATGAAACAATTACAGCCCTCCCGTTGATTGCCTTTGCTTTCGACCATGAATCAATAGATTATCAACTGTAACTGTCAATGCGTCCGTTCTTTCCTACGAGGTCACTCTGCAAGGTAATAATGAAGAACACACATTGCTTGACTAAATATGCTTTTGAGTTACTAGCTACGGATAAATGTCTCAACTTCTAAAGAGTCTAAAGAACTGCAAGATGCTCACATGTGCAAAAGAAAAACTGAGGATACAACAAAAAAAAACCCCAAAGGAAATGTGAATGGAAAATCAGCTGTTAAAAAGCATCAAAACCTTCAGGCACAGAAAGTGTATTCCTCTCTGTAAATGGGAGGTGCATTTTGACAACTTCATTCCTTTGGATTGAGTGTGTTTCTGTTAGGAGAGTTCTGCCTTTTCAGGAATGTCCATTTTTAATTTTAGCAAGTCTCATTTTTCTATTTCAGTGTTCTGCTTTTCCCCATTATGTAAATAATTATTATTATTTTACAATACAAGGCAATAAAAGAAAAACTGAGATTTGATATAGTAAAAGGAGACCAAAAGAAGATACGTAAGCTCCAATTTCATTACACCGCACTGGGATTTCTAGAATATCTCTATCCTGTTAAACAGGCCCATGAATACAGGAGGTTTTAGAGGATCACCACCTGAAGCAGGTATTGATTTGGAGTGAAGGGTGTCAGTAATGAGCCGGGGAGTTGCGTGATGTCAGAAGCTGAAGCTGGTCAGTGGAAAACTGAAGACTACTCGTTACTCACGGTGCAGCATTATTCCAGCAGCTTTGCTGCCAGGTCCCACCTGGGGTTGCTACCTTTTATCCACGCAAATGCCCTTCTCGTTCCAACTGAATACTTAAACTGCTGAAGAGTTCTGTCAGACGGCTGCCACGTTTATTTTCGCTGAGAAGGCAGTGTCTCCCATATCCCCTTATTACAACTTGGTAAGAATGTGCTAATTTATTGCTGGCTGAAATGTGCTGACAGCCTTCGACTGAAAGAAGGAAGCAACAGAAATACTGCTGCCTCATAGCGCCACGGAACGTCCCCATTTCACGGAAGAATGACAATGCCTCTCCATAAAAGTATTTTCAGGAGACAGAGGGAACAAGCTGTAAGGGTTATCATAAAGCATACAAACTCTCAAGGATGATAACATAGCAAGAAGAGTATAAAAACACAATATACAATAACATTTTAGAATATTATACAATAACAATATCATACAATAACCAGGAAATCAAATGTGCTGATTTGAAAGGCCAGCAAGGGAGAAGTCCCCTCTCCCCCCATGGCCAGGGTGAGCCTTAAGCACCACAGTCCCTCGAGAAGAGGCACAAGAACTGAAGCAGGACATTCCTCCGAACCCCAGTTCCTCCAAGCCTTCTACCTTGTTCCGGGGAAGCAGTTATTCACTCCCTTTACTGAAGCCAGCTTAGATAGGACTATTTACAAGACATCTGCGATTTTATGGACTGCAAAAATTTCAGGGATGAGGATAATCTCAACTTGAGGACACATGCAGCAGCTGTTGCAGCAAAGCCTCTTCCAGGTTTTTGGGCACTGCAATAATATGTTTGTATGAAAAATAATAAATAATTTAAAATTGGGAACCTTGTTTTTTAAACTGATCTGTCTTTGACCACTTTCGTCTCAAGCAATAGAGACTAATATATTCACAAAACAAATGGGTTGCAATGCCCTTGGCAATAAAGAAAAGCGTTGCAGTCTCCTGAGCTCTAAGTTCACTATTAGAAACCTTATTTCAACATCATCTTATTCCCTGCATAGGTGAGAGAGAAATCCTGATATCAAAATAAATTAGGTTAAAAATGAAAGAGGGATAAGGAGAAGGCAGAAAAACAACACACTTTTGGTTTGGGGTTTTTTTTTTAGCTTTCACAATCAATTCACTAGAAACCTCGCCAAGACCTCTATTGACAATGAAGAGATATTTTTTTTTTCTCCCCAGGGCAGGTGTGAACTGAGCATTGGTTATTTTAAATAAAATTTTGTGTTTGACTTAAAAATCAATTGGCTTCTGAAAAGAAAGGGCCTTAGCAAGGCAACGGGCAAGCTGTTAGTAACCGAAAGTGCAACTTCTAAGCTAATTGTCGGTGAGTGCAATACACACCTCTCTTGCACCAGAAGATGCGAGCGCACTTTGTTCACTTTTGGAGACAGCATTTTTCCTGAGATGCACCGATTTAGTTGTTGCAAGCCCATTGAGAAATATAGAGCAGCTGTCAAATGCATGCAATAAACAGTATATTAGACATTATTAATGCTCCTACTCCACACAGTTTGACAGGAACAACATGGAAAGGAATAGCATCAAAAGCATTTCGAGATAGGTAACTCTGCCAGCTGGCCCCTCCTTAAGTGTTCTACGGATCTTAATTTCAGTAACGTACTAGTACTGTAACGTATCTAATAAATCTAGTGTTATAAAACCTAGGCTATTTGTCTTGAAATAGCTTTTAATCCTGATTTTTAACAAATTTGTACTTCATTCGGCTAATGAACTTTGTCAACCCCACCTGACAATAATTTTTTTTCTGATATACCACAATTAAGAGCAGAGTAAAAAATTAAACTGGGACTGAGATGTTAACAAAAGAGACCCAGAAAATTTGGATACGCGGACAAGAAGGTTAGTGCTAGGATGAACTTCCCAAGCTGGAACATGCCCTCTGGTGGCTGCAGGTTGAGAGCATTTAAGGAGAGAAAAATGATGTTTGCTGGTGTAGTAAGGGTTGGTTCTTCACCGTATTTTACTGAAGTGTGGTAGATAAACAGAAAATATGGATCTGTGTTAAACAGAAAAATCAGTTAGGATAGCGACAATGATTATTTTGAAAAAGCAACATTTATTTGCTGATGTGAAACACTGAAATAATTATTGCTTTGATTAGTGGAGCAGCTGGCACTAGGGCACCACGCTAAAACAGTGGACCAATGGGGAAATACTTAAGAAAGCTCAATAAAATATCTTAAAAACATGACTATTTGGAAAGGTAACTGGGATCGGTTAGTTTAGAAAAAAACCCAGCAGGCTGACTTGGCAACAGTCTTTGAGAATGTCTAGAGCTGTTGCAAAGAGGAACCTCAGTGATGGCTCCTCATATTCTGGTAGGACAAAACAAACCAGGTTCATTTGCACCCAAAAGTATGAAAATTAGATACTAGGTATCAAAAACTTTCAATAACAAGGCTACTACTCCCTGCAGAAAATCACTCTAAGGAGCTTGTTGAATTGCCTTCGTTAGAGATTGATGCGAACAGTGAGGTTCACCCCTGTGAGGGATGGTGGATGTGTTCTTGCTCTGCTTCAGCCTGGAGAAGAGAAGATGGGAGAAACAGCAAAACGGGCTTTGAAAGTCCCCTCCAGCCTACACTTTTCTGCTCCTATGTAGACATCGAGTGAGAATTTCAACAGAATTCATGCAATCTCGTTCCTTAACTCGAGCTTTTTGCCATAAATGCAGTACACTGACCTTAACAGATTTTTTTTTTTTAATAACCTACAATGCTCCATTGACTCTTCCTGGACAACGGCAATCAGATGTCACAGACAAAGGGAAATGAAAGAAATCTGACACATCTATTTTAAAGCCTGCAGCAGACTAAATTGTAAATAAATCCTGCTTTTTCTGCAGCACAAAGGTTGCAGACTGACTGTCCCTGTGGACTCTGCTCTCTTCTCACTACTTAACAGACTTTCCAACACTTTCTTTTGTCCTGATAGCAATCTCTCAGCAGGACTTTTGGCAGACACATGTATTATGTGTCAAGTGGAAATAACTGATGGGAAGCACAAAAATCTGATGGAAATAGTTATAATAAGGAAATGAATAAATATCAAAACAGTAAAACATAACCATGAAGAGATACAGCCAGAAAGCTTCTCAGCTGTTACTTGTCTAGAAATGATCAGTAAGAGCCACTGTTTTCAGAGTTAAGATTGTTTCGCATTCATATAGATAGCATTAACATATGCTATACTTGGGTTTATACGTTAATTTCATCTCTTTGCATTCCTATTTATTTTAATACTGTTAGAAAACAAAGCTCTCACAAGATGAGCTTTAATTGTGCTATAAAATGCATATAGTAGATTAATTTATAGAATACTGTTTTATTTAGGAATCCACTGACCACAGCTAGCACCTGGATACTGTGTTTAGTATGAGTTACTATTGTACATCTGTTCCTGTAAACGCGTTTTGGCTTATACAACATATTTTAACACCCTCCATTATCTTTGTACTTAAGCAGTTCTATTCACAAAATGTTGTGTTTAGTAAGTGCTTGTATACTTGGCGACTTAGTCACCGTGCTTTTCGAAAAAACTCATATAAAATGAGCTTATTATAATCAACCTAGCTGGTATACTCATTTTGTTAGCAGCTATGGTTAACATATATGGTTAACACCATGTATTAATGGTGTTATTTATACAATTTGTTTTCCACCGTGCATTTTTATTTCCCCAGTGAGACTAACATCTGTGTCATAACTAAAAGCAAATCACATGGCTACTTACCTGCTAATGCTCCTCTGACCAGCAGCCACCTTCAGTTCCTCTCTCTGTCACGCAGGGTCATCGCCAACCCTTCCTCAGCGTTTCCTCTGTAGCACCTTCCTCAGCTGAAGCTCAAGCCTGGCTGAGGAACACAGCTCACCACCCTGGCCTCCTAAGGACAGCCACAGAGTCAGGGCTTGGAAACTCTCCATCACTTCGACTAGCTTAAGAAAACAAATCATTTGGCAAGTGGAGACGTAATCTGGCTTTTTTTTATGCTCAGTATGTGAGATCATATGCAAGAGGCTCTGAATGTGCACTTTTATAAATATATTGGGTACGATATGTGGCTACGATGCTTCTGGAAACACCGATGCTTTCCCTGAAACGTGGTGATGATTTCTGCCCTCAATATTGTCTACACCCTTCCAAATGAAGACTCATCCTGTAGCAGGACTGGGACAGAACGAGCAAGAAAAACCATTAAAGCTTGGGGGGGATGGTGGAGATGGAAAGGCTGATGAGGAGAGCACGTAATACATGGCTGAAGGATTATCTGGGACAACCAGAATGAGAGGGAATTCAGAAATACATGGCTGACCAGGCTGGTAGCTTCAGAATCACCTGGCAAAGATATTACCAGAACTTCAAAGAGAGTGATGGATGTAGACTCCAAATGAACAATGAAACAGAAAAAATACATGCGCCCAGGAACTATGATTTGAAGGACAGAGCCTTGTGCGCTGGACCACCGCAAGCCTTGGCATGCCAAAATTTCGAGCCATGGTGGCACTGGGCTTTGACAAAAGTCTCATTCAGGAATCCAGAATTTGCTGGAATTCTGCCTCATTCAGCAGGAAAACGAATTAGTGTTTGGTTATCTTTGTGCACATAATCCAGATTCTTGTGTTGCTTGTTTGGCTGCTTACTTCAGAGAAAGGGTTTGGGGTTTTTTTTTTCCCCCAACCGACTAGAAATGGTATAGCCTAACTAAAATAAATAGCTAGTCCTATCTAGTCTCCATTTGTGAAAAGCCTCTTTATTTTATTTTATTCTATTCTACTCACAAAAGAAATATAAATTCTGTTTCAAAGCATAAACTCTTCATTAATCTGTCTAGCTAGAACTAAAATTTAGTTCTAAAATATGGTCATGTGTTTTGAACTGATAGGTATCCCTTCTAATCACTGCTACGCTTTGACTTCCCTGATTTTGCTGTTCACTGGACACTTAGTCAACCTCCAAGATAACAAATTCCTACAAAGTAAGACACAAGTCACGCTCAGAGCTATTACTTACTTACAATAATTCACAGAGACTAGAAATAACTTTATTTTCTATACTTGCAAGTCAAACAGGCCTGCTGAAAAGCAATTACAAACTCAACATGCAGGTTCTTTTGCATTTACTGAAACGTGTTGATGCTGGAAATGAGTAAGCTCCCCACTTATTTCCAATTAAAACAAAGACTGGTATTTTTTAGCACTGGTCAGAGCTCTGCATTTTCTTACCGCCATTCTACGCTCATTTATCAACAGACGATAGAACAAGGCAACCTTACTTTACGGATTAACTCTTACAAACTAACTACACTAAAAAAACCTCTTATAAAATAGTTTGTACTAAATTAAATATCTCTAAATTCAATAATTCTCAATGACAACTTCTTATTAAATAAAACTGTAATACCGGTGAATTTTCAGCTCCACTGAAGTCAATGGCAAAATTTACAGGACTTCATCCTCAGACTCTATTCCACTTCTAAAACAGGAACAGAGGTATCAGTCCTGAAAGATACTGCATCAATTTCCTTCTAAAATAACACTACAGAAGTGAGTCAGATCGCAGCGTGCTACATCAGATGAACTCAATTTTTGAGTTAATCTCAATGTTGACTATATATATATATATGTATATGTATGTGTGTGTGTGTATATATATTTGAGCCCAGTAAGAGTCAGAAGCCCAGCGTGCCGTGGTGCTGCAGTTCCAGTGGAGGTCAGAAAGTGAAAGCACCGTTTCAGAATTCACAGGAAATGGTCATTTACCTTTAGTGGTCACACTAACGACAACTTCAAGCTGTACTCAATTTTCAATTTTATATTTATCATGCTTTTCTTTAACTGCTGTCCTTAAAAGCTCCCCAAGAGAAACAGAGCATCAGATAAAAGTCTCATACATATCTAGAAGGCATGTCAGTAACAAATAGTGGGCACAAAAAGACGGAGCTCTTCAAGAACTCTCAGTGGTGGCATTAAGTCTGCTCCCTTGCAATTTAACAGAAACTTCAACTTCTCCAGGACCACAGCGAGGCCATCGTTAAACGGTTTTGATAATCTTTAAGGTTTTGCAAGTCACACTGGAATTCCTCTGTGCCCATTAACTGATTTTATATCATATGAAAAGGTTTGCTTATTTATTTTGGTTTTAAGCCATATGGGCATCACCGCTTTTCAACACATTGTGTAGGCAGAAAATGTTATACTATTTGACATTTCACTGAGTGGCAAGAGCATTTTCTCCACAGAAAGGAACTCTTTATAATAAAGTTCAGAAGTGGTTCTCCCATGGCAATAGGTTTAGATGAGACATGGACAAACTAAATTGTACAGTATACAGAGACTTTTTGGTACCAGGCAACAGATAAACACATACCAGATAAAATGCTGACAGAAATAATCAATTCTGTTGCAGACTGGGAGTAGATCAATACAATACATCCCAACTAAAAAACCATAAAATTACTTTTTAAAATTACTGTGGAAGTTGTACTCTATATCAATAATATTACAATGATCAAACAGATATGGAAAAAAGTTAACTCTGCAATGCACTGGAATCCCAAAATTCTTATGTCTGTTCCACATAAAAATCAATTATTAATAATATTGGCCAAGTGTTTAACATTAAATCAAGCCCATGAATGATAAGAGATGTAACCCTCAGGGTAAAATTGAGTTTGGCTCCTTTCTGGGGAAAAACACCTACACATATATTCTTGAATAAGAATCTTTCTGCAAAGGTTAACAGGAAACTTCAAGTTGATTCAAGGCAAATACTAGCTCCTGTTATCCAAGAAGATAAGAAACACAAACGCATTGGTATCGTTATGATGTTGTAATACATTACTGAATTACACAACAGTGTTATTTCCCAAAATTCCTATAACTTGCACGACTTGATAGGGACACAGACTACTAACGACAACGTTCATGTATCAGATAATAAAGTGCTTTCATAAAGCATCACAACTTCCTGTGTTTCCAACAGAACTATTTAGTAAAATGTTATTAAAGAAGTTAACCTGTGAGCTGCTGCACCATAAACAAAACAGTCAGTAAAAACGCAGGAATATGATATTTAAGTCTTCCCATAAAATTCTGCAGAAAAAAAAATTGCAACAAACCCCAACAGTGGTACCTCATGTCTTTTTTTTAGCATAGTTCTGAAATGTGCACTGAAGAGCTACAGGATAAACCTTCCAAGCTCTATTTCACATTAGTTATGTGCATTAAAATATCCACTCTTTTTAGACAAAGGATAAGGCTTATACCAAAAAACCACTGTGCCACTTGGCTGCATATCTTTGGTATATTTATAGTGCAACTATTCTGTTTCATCTCTAATGGGGAAAGTTTTCCAAAGCATTGCATCCCCTGCCACTGAGAACCTACTATGAACTCCTACATTCACTAGGACCTCAGACACTAACCTGCTGCTTTAAACAAATGAAGAATGTGCAGTGAAAATAATTTCTTCCTGGTTTTAAATATACTATCAAAATAAAATTAAACCATGCCAGATTTCACATTAGAAAGTAACAGCACGTTTCAATTCTCTTGCAAGAGTTTAGGAGCATACAAATGCGAGCATAAATTTCATGGCAATTTTTAACGACAGATATCCAAGGTGCCATTTGAAAACATTTGTAATTTAATTATTGTTAATCTAGATTTAGCCAACCTTTGTCTCTACAAAAAAGACACCTGTTTTTAATTTTGCTTAGATACTTAGAATTATTCAAAATGCATAGAAAGGCTAGAACTACTTAATTAAAATATATTGCAAGCATGTTTTTCTAAACTTATATTGCTAAAGCCTTGCTGTATTGTAAGTTTTATTGGAGATGGCCTTTAAACACAGTACCATGTATTCACACAAGCCTAGATATATACCTGTATTTCATACTGCTATTTGAGTAGGCATACCAACACATAACTATAGTACATATCATCCAGTGGCAGTGCAATAAAACGTAGCGCCATCGAAATGCCGTTTAATGATTTTTCAACTTCGAAACAACAACATTCTTTCTGAACAGGTCTGTCCAACCAAACTTGCATATTGCTGAACACTGGCTTCATCGCTTGGCCCCTTCCTTCTTTTCTTATACACACTGTAAGGCATCACGGTTCTCTTGTGAAGTACTCTCACTCTGCCCAGCTCCTTAATACGACCTTCATCAACTGCAAAGAGAATCAGAGAACACAAAAATTATTTGTGGATATTGTCCATATGGTCTTAATTTATGCAACTAACTTCAATATGCATACTGAAAACTGTCTGAAGTAATAAAACTAATCTGCAGACGAACAGCAGATGAAAGGCAGAGCTCATCTACAGGGCAGTCTTCTTGAATCAGGGTTGAAAACAAAACCTAGCCTGCAAAGTAACTGTATTTGTGGTGTGTGAAAAAATAAATCATGCATCACACATTTCTAATGGTGATATATAGCATTTCTGAAAATACCTCCACTGCTGTATTTTAAAATTCACATTCATTTAATGCTCGCTGGAGCCCACTGCCAGAAGTGAAACTCAATCTGGGAAATACTTTCAAACACAACTGACCAGAAGAGACTTGCTGTTATTGCCATATTGCACTTAATTACTACACCGCTTACAAAATCCACCAGCACAGAGCACTCCCTTTCCCCAGTTGTGAAAAGTGTATTAAAACCAGCAAGAAGCCTCCACGCTGTTTGCCTTCGGTAAGCATCAGGCAATAAACTACCTTCCCAGGTGAAACTCCCTGGCCCTCCAGCCCCCATCTTTTTTTCCTCATTTATACCGGTTTCTGAGTTTCTCTAGTAGAACGAAGTTAAACACATGCCCTTACTTCAAGTCTGACCCCGAGCTCTGCAGACTGACAGAGTTAGCAGTGCAAGCACTAGCTGGGTGAGCGTGACGTAACACCTCAGGCTTTCAAAGATACACACACCGTAGTCAAATCTTATTAACCTCACCTACAGACCCCTTGTGACTTAGTTTAACCAGAATCATACACAAAAGAGCATCGTTGAACAAGTTAAAACTTCCTTATTTTTATGAATCCAATTGATGCTACTATTGCTGAATAATAATGTTATATGGCTGCTGTGTGTCAGAAAAATTGGCCCTACCGTGCTAGAAAACTCTTTAAAGAAAGTGAGAGAACATGCCACGAGCCTAAGGCCGTTGCAGGATAAATTGATGAAATTATTATAAAATACCAATAAAAGAAATCTTGGAGTTTTCTGAGCTTCAGGTTTAAAAAGCCACCAATGTAAGAGTCAGCTTAAACACAGAGGCTGAAATACGAGTTTGAGAATATAACCATATAAATTCAAATAGTAACAGGGACGCTTACTAGGAGGTCAGCATTTGGGGAAATAAACTATGCAAAGACTCAACCCTTTTTTGGCATCAGGACGTTATTCTGACTGAAGAGACAGCCCAGGTAAGTATAATTGCTTATCTTTAAATACTGCATCAATCTGCCCCGAATTAAAATATTTTATACGTTCATGTACTCGCTTCATTTAGGTTAGAACATTTAAGGCTCCTTGAACAGGATCTGAATGGTATCCACTCTACACCGTTCCTCGCTTACAACACCCGCGACGAAGCCTTCTGCTGATCATCGGTTGACTCAAAATCAAGCCAACTGCTGTGGAAAACCAGGTAATTCAAATAGCTACTTCTGCACGGGCAAAAATAGGGGTTTTTTAATAAGAGAATAAACAGAGGTAGAACTTTCTCAGCAAGTTTCACAAACGGCAATAGATCCAAAGCGCAGAGGATACGACACCAGCTCAGGGAAGCAAACTGGCCACCAAGTGCTGTCTTACTTTTTCTTTTTACATATCTGAAGCTCACTAGGCTTGCCACAGGTAAGCTAAGCAACTTGTCTGGAAGAATCTGAAAGAAGTCTTTTAGACAAATCTCTATTCAAATGTAGCCCTTACTATAGAAGAGCTTAATATTCTTTATGCTTTATTGAAGACAAAGGAGGTCATTAAACGCTTTTCCTTGCAAGACATTCTTAAGACCCTGCCCTTAGTCACCCACAGAAATGCCTTATAAACATTTTTCTGCTGATTACCTGAATTTAGTATGTGAAACTTAACGAAGCCTGCTTTACAAAGTTTAGAATGACTTCATTACTTTTATCTGTGTTTTGATTCCTAACATGAAAGCACAATGTATTTCTTAAGACTTAACTAGGAAAACACAGTTTGAAGGAAGAAAATGTGAATAGTACTTGCTAGGATTGCATTCTCCACTAATTATTGTTGGCAATTGCTTTAGACAAACACCCAAGTCAAAAACACTTTATGGCCTTGTCTCCCTCTTTGAAATCCATTAGGTTTTTGATGTGTGGCCAACGCCTTTGTGATATCCCAATAGGTTGTTTTTACTACCAGCCCTCCTGCCTCTTCTATTACATCCTCCTCATTTCTGAAAGTTCACCAAGGAAAAATTTGCAAGTTTAGCTTCTGGAGGTGACACAAGTGTAAAGTTATTTTAACTTCTTAAATTGGAAAGTTTATATTTACTGCACCTCTAGGCTGACTGTAAGTTTGTGTCCTGAAATGGATTTACGCCAAGCCCAGCCTTCACAGTCTCATGCCAAAAGCACTTTCAAAGCTGTCCACTACTCACTGTTCGATACTCATTGCTTTCAAATAATACTGAAGCCTGATACACTGGATGAGTTCATCTTTTGGCTTGTAGTGTTCCTGGCCCCAGATTCAACTTCTTACAGTAATTAAAGCTACCGTACCTTCGTTCCACTGTAGCCTTACTGGCTCAGCTGAACTCTCTTCTTGTTGCTCAGCGTTTATACCCTTACTCCATTTTTACTCATTACATCAAGCGCAGTTGGTGCATTACCCTTCTTGCAATCAGGCCCATGCTAGCTCTAGCTGTGCAGCTATATGAAACAGTTATTATGACGAGGCTTCTAGCAAATTTGTTAAGCGCTGCCATCAAGGGTTTTCTGGGGAGAAGTAAGGCTTGCCAAACCATGCTGTAGACCAGTCCTTTCTTGGACTGTGGTTTATAACGCAACCCCTGAGGCAGGAGAAGGCTCTCCCAGAGCAATCGAGAAAATACCAATAACTTGAAAAAAAAATCACTGTAATATGAATACTTCAGACATGTTTTAAGCTTAACAGACAGTATAAGCTACATATATAAAGACTTAGTAGTGAGTTTATCATCAGGAAAAGTTTAAACCCAGATATATTTGGCCTTACAAACTTACATTTGATTGGCTGTATTTATATTTCTTCTACACGTTAAGGTTGATTCCAGATTCTTCAAATAAGATTTGAAAGGCAGAAAAATAATAGTCTTTAAAAATTCCAAAATGTCTTTACAAAGATTACCTGCTTTAGTGAACATTTTTCCATTGACTCCCTCCAAAATCAAAACTTTAATCATAAAAATAACCTTCCGTAAATGTACTTAAATATATATAATTTAAACTCCATCTGAAAAAGAAACTTTTTACTGAAATGTTAAGAATCAGTAAAATAATCTCAGGTACGTAGTCAGGCTTAGAGAGAAAGTGAATAGGAACTTGTGTCACCGTAATAACAAATCCCTAAGTTAAAATTCAGCCACCTTTCAATTGTTACTGCTCTGGAGGGAAGACCGTATGAATTCAGGAAAGTACTCCCTTTATTCATGATTTAAACCTAAGCAGAAGGGCTTTAAGAGAATTTAATGGAAAACAAAAACAGATTGACCTACGGTATTGTTTAAAAAAGAAACTACCCCCAAAAAAGAAAAATTGAATATCTGTTCCTGCTGAGTGGCTTTATATTTAAGAAGATGCCAGCTGTCTTCTAACATCCCTTCTCTGGGTGCCTGATGCTGAGATACAGCAACTGGGAGCAATCCCAATTAAAAAAGAGATCATATACTCTATTAAATGAATTACTTATTGAAAATAAGAAAACCATCTCTATCAATAAGTATTATTTCCGTGCTTTATTAAAGCAATTTCAGTTAGTGACTTCTATTTCCGGAAGGACCTAGACTGAACAGATAGTAGAAAAACACATTAGGGCAACTTTAATCATTATTGTAAGTACTGAATGCAATATTGTTACCATTAAAAAGCTAAAAAAGCTTATTGTTTCCTCCTCACACTTTCTCATTTTACACCTCCCGAGTCTCCCACTAACCTCTGCTTCTCCTCCGAGTAGCTGGTGCATTAATTTATAGAAATCTCAAACGAGATAAAATCTTGGGTTTGAGGACAAAATTTCATTTGCAAGTGCATAATTCTTGGATGTCTCATCAAGTTATAATTTATAGCCAGTTAATTTTCTAAGGCTTGCTTCTTTAGCCATCACCCCAGTCCAGCCCTCTATGAGTAAGCCCAGACCTTGTACGCCGCGGTTTCAAAGGCTGTGCCACGCAGCTCACGTGGTAAGTTGCTTCTTAAGAATGCTGTAGAGACCATCCTCCTGTAAGTCCACATTTTGTTCATTTAAGCGAGTATCACTGAGTCCTGGGACATATTTTTATGGGTTTTTTAAAATTTTTTTTACAACTTATCTATTTCTGTGCATTCTCTCCTCGCACCTCTGGAACCACTTCATCTTTATCATTCAAAATGAATGGATTTGGTGGAAGCAGTTCTATTAACAAAGACAGTTATAAAGCAGCAATGGTACTATAAGGAGGTACAGTACTACTAATGCCCATTTGAATTCTTGGGACTTTGCCTTTGTATCTGTGAAGATTATCTTCTTATGGAGCTGTTGATTAATTGTAGTCTACGGAAGAGACACTGCCACTTCACATATAAAACACACAAGATTTAACCCCATAATTCAGTTACGTGTATCAATATAGTTTGGATGGTAGAACATAAAAAAACCTAAACTCCAGAAAAATCAATTTTGTAGATTGAAAGTACCTGTCGTTTTAGGGAACTGAGCAACTGCGGATGCCAACTGTCTTTCTTTACAGAAATAGCATCCTCTAAGTCTCAAAGGTAAAAAAAACCCCTGAATTCTTGTTGCATAAATTAACTGTCACTTTCTCTTCTCCCCTATATTGCTAAAACAGCAAGTTATTTATATAGCATTCATCTATTGAAATTTAAATACAGGAGAGATTTCATATATAATTCAACCTTGCCACCGTGATCCCATAAAAAAATTGCAAAGATTGCAAAGAGGTGTTAAAATTCTTTGTTCCCACCCCCATATCACTATGAAATGCAATTCATACATGGAGGATTTCTTTTCTGAAACAACAAAGCATATCAGATATGTTGCTAAGTATCAGTTAAAAACAAAGTAAAAAGTAGAAGTGATCTAAGGACCCTCTATGTAATTTGTCTTGGCAGATGTCAGGCAGATATTGGTTTGATTTCTTGGCCCAGCTACACACACGCACCTTCGTCAAAAGCATAGTCAACATTGCTGAGCGACACTGAGTGATAAGCTAAAGGTAACGGCAGTGGTCTTCAAAGGCAGCCTCATCCAGCAATCAGCCCCAGAAATACTTCTATACTCAAGGGACTAGGAGGAATGTGAAGAGCAGGCAGTCTGACATACTCCCGTACAAGTCAGTTTTTATTTCTTTGCGCAAACCAAACCAACTTCCCCCCAAAACGGCAAGCTCCCTCCTGCAACCAGAACATGAGTTTCAAATGCTGATACACACTCCTGCTGAAATACCAACATGAAATAAGGAGGCATTATTCTACCATTTTTATTCACAGCACCAGCAAAATGGGCATCGGTGTGCATTTACATAGAAATTCAAAGTTTCATGTTCTGAATCTTTTTCTTACAGCGTAGGAATTTATTTGCATTTTTATAAGATTATTTTGGGAAGCCAATATCAAAATATTTTGATTCGCCAAGTGCATTAATCTTTATTATTACTACCTAATATAAGCTGAAGTGAAAAACAGCTACATCTGGTCAGAAAGCCGGGTAAGCACGTGCAAAGCCATACAACTGAGACTCGGAGAGCGAGCTCTGCAACAGCCTGCTGCAACTCTACGCAGGCTTGGAGCCAACATCGCATTGAAAAAAGTGTGATGGTTCAAAGGTTTTTGTAGCAAACTATTACTAAACCAGCCTTTCGGTGGCGGCTGATTTGGGTCAAGCTGGTTTTGATCAATACTGATTTGGAAAGACAGCCTGCAGCGGCAGCGTTCTGTACTGCTCTTCTTCAGAGCCATGCATGATGGATGCCGAGTCAGTGGTACCTCTTCCCTCATCCCCTTGAATATACTCCTCACAAACATGACATTTTTAAATTTGTCAGGGGCCTAATCTAGAGATGCAAGCAAGCTAACTTTTTTTTTTTAAGTACATTTTTCCATTTGTAGGAAAATAAGTGAAGAAATCATTAAAAGTAAGTGACAAATTTATTGACTTTCTTATTTTTTAAATAGGAAAAAGGACAACTGCCAATTTAAAAAAAAAAACCAAAACAACCCACATTAGTCACAGGAAAATATTTCTTACATTTTCTGTACATTATGGATTCAGAATTAATAAGAAGCCTTACTGCGGTCTGGTATTTCTAAGTCAAAAAAGAAACATGGCACTCCTACTAAACTCTGAAATGACGCCGTTTCTGATCAGAAGTTTCAGTCTCCTTAAATGCTACTTAAACCCCCTGGAACAAAGAAAGTATTTGGCCATCTTCACTTTGTGCTTCTGCATCTATGCTACGCAGAGAACCTGGATTTCGTTTTCTCCATAGCAGGATGAAACAGTGGAAGAAAGAAAGTAAACAGGCAAAGAAGCAGTCCTAATTCAAAATTTAAAATATTTAAAACTGTGCCATTAACTGAAACCCATGATTCACTTTAAAAGCAGTCTTTGAAGGGAACTCCCACATAAATAACTCACATCATACGTTAGTTTCCATTTTGCTTAAAAAGGGAATATCAGAAAAACTATTTTTACCTCTGAACATTAAATCCACAGGAAAAAAGTACAAAGATTAACACTTGCCAACTGCTGTGCTTTCAGACTGACAGCCCAAAGGGGACGCTTCGGTTTTGGGTTTGTTTCAAGTTGTTCTCCGTTTTTAATTTTCAATTTTGAAGCAGTTAGGACTTGCATCATTTGCAAAGATGAACACAGTGTTCACAATTTCCAAATCAAAGAAAAATAACAGGTTTAAAATTCAATTTACAAGGAGTTAAAAGGTTTCACGATAACCGAGCTTTCAAAGTAGGTGTAAAAATGATCAAAAGAAGGACTCATCCCTTGCTGGTTACACTACGGCAATGGTAATTTATTTGAGAAACACCACAGCCTTGTCAAATTTTTTTTGAAGAAAAGCTACATCTGGTTTACATGACCTTGTCAGAGTTAATGATCAAGGATTTTAAAACAAAGAAACTTTAAAAGAAAGGAACAAATTAACTTTTCAAATTTTATGACTGAAATATAGGAGATATTAATTACTGGAAATAGAAAATGTTTCTACCTCAGTCAGAAGTCTAATGTATCTGACCTTTGAATTTAGGCTCGTTTGTCTCTCAGTTTAAAGCATTATTTCTTTTCCTTCACCAGCAAAGCATAGGAAGTCATCCTCAAAAACAAAACAGGCAATACACAGCGACAAGATAAGCAATACCCATTAAGAGCAATATTTATATAAAACAGTGAGTTGAAATGTGGGTTTGCTCATATTGCTCCTTTCATACTAGACTCATATATTAAGAAATATTAAAGACCAGTATGCCTTGGGGTATAAAAATATTAACTTGAACCAAAATAAGAGTATAGTTAAAATGAAGCATAAACAACAACCAAAAAATTCAATTAAAAGAATTCTTAATTAAAACCAGAAAGCACGAGTCACAAAGGAAGTACAGTAAAATGTTCAGGATATTCTCAATCTGCCAACTCTTTCCAGTTACTTTAACGAGAAAAAAAATAGGAACTTTTGAAATCACTGTTCAAAAAGAGAACGTTTCTAAGGGGGAAAAATGCACCTTATCAAAATATTATCAATGATCCTTAAAACATGAAGACAGAAGAACTACAATTTTACAAGTATAACTTCTAGGTAACCTTCAAACGGGTAAAGACGGGATGTTACAACGAGGGTAAATCCTAAAGACATCTTACGAACAAAACTTTTGGGCTTTGTGCCTGAAATCTTACAACTGGTTTATGATTTGCAATTCAATCCTGAGAAGCAAGCAGACTAATCACTTGACAAATGCATTCAAAATCCGCTAACCCTGCTGTGCCACGCGGAAACAATAACTCATTGTGTTTTGACTCTTATTATTCTATAGTAAACATGAATAGGGGCCAATGGAAAACATTTCCTGTGAATACAGCAACTCATAGCAGTTCTCGTTTTCAGCTGTAATGCACAGCAACCTGCAAAGGCTTCTGCTTACCTACAAATACAATCCTTTGACTACATTGCCTACCACTAAAATCCAAGTATGGCCCGCTGTTTTGGACACGTTTGAAAGAGATACACATAAAATAATAAGTATAAAATTCCTAGACTATTTATGAGGAGCTCTCATATAATACAAAGATTCTAACCTACCTCAATTTATCATCCTGAAATATGGTGACAGAGAAATGGATACCAAAGGGCTAGATTTAAATGATACTGATATTTCTCCATGAACTTGCTTTTCAGGGAGGCACTACAAAAAAGACTAGTTGTACCTAGGAAAACGTTACTTAAATGAGACTGAACAACTTCCTACCTGAAAACAGTATCCAGTTGCCTCCAAAGTCAAGATACTAAGGCAAAAAAAAAAAAGGAATATAATCTAGCAGATGGTACATCGATAACTATTTCGCTTTTAGATGCTCTTCCAGAGGACAAAATGAACCAGTCAATTCTTCTGAAGTTGCATCTCTGACACTATTCTTGATGACTTCAGATACGAGAAATGAGAAATGTGAGTTGCCAGTGAAGACTATTAACTGCATACCCAGGAGGCTTTTGTGGTTTTTTCTTTTTTCTTGCTTTTAATACCCTTTTTGGTCATCCAGGCAACTTTCAATTATGCGTTCAGTCTAAATGTACCATGCATACGAAGGCCAGAAGCAGAACTGCAGCAGGTACAGCTCGCATTTAAATGCACGAGCACTGTGAGACCCTAGTTTTGTGCATGGCCCTGCAGACTCTCTCCCTAAACTAGGTTATGCGACTGCAGGACCCAGGCAATCAGCAGACTGCACAAGGCAGTTTTGCAGATCCATGCTAGCTAGGTCAAGTTTATAAGCTCAATTCATTTCCCAACTCATTTTTGCTGGGCTCTGCAGGCATTTCTAATGCGTGAGTCTGATCACGCTGGGTTCTGGGAAGGTCTATTTGCTCTGGGTCAGCATTGATGAGATTGACCAAGCTTTATCCTGCATCAGATGCCTCTCCCCAGTGCTTCTCAGAAGATTTGTTTTTCCTGTTCCTCAAAGTATCTGAGTTATTCAGAACAACACAGAAACGGTCACTATTTTGAGCTGTTCATTTCTCTTTAGAGGCAGAATGGAAAATGATGGTCAAAATCAAACCAGCCCTTGGAAACAGCAAATTAAAGCAACTCACTAATTTGCTCGCTAATAGGGACTCAAAACTGCCCACGTATCTTTCCAGAGAGTTTAGCAAGGTACCTGTCATCTCAAGATCATCATCAAAAGTGACTCAGTTACCGTTGGGAGAGACACATTAAACACGCTATTAAGTCTGTAAATTAAAGGTTGAGAATACTAAATTAGGGACGCATCTTAAATAGAAAAGATGAGGGATGGAAAGCAACTGCCGCACAAACACTTCCCATTAGGGATGAATGAAATACTTCATTCATTTCTCATGAAAAACATGAATAAGTATTTTTCTTAGATAAACACAGAACGCTTACCTCATTACTAACTCTAGTAGAACTTTAAAACTAGTAACTACGCTAACATCTCAAACAGAACAGCTTATTCCATCTATTTCCGGAACATACTTTGCATAAGAAAAAACAGAAACACTACATAAACTGCCATTTCTATTCAACTGGTAGTTAAAATACCTTGTAATTCAGTAAGATTTACCCAAGAAGCCAAATACTCAACTCCACTAAAATCAGTAATTTTCCAACTACAAAGTGACACTAATGAGCCAAAATTTTGTAGCATGAACAGTGCCGAAGACGACGTACTGACCTTCATGCCTGTGCGAGAGCAAATCGTGACTGTCCTTCCCAGTGGCTGAATTGCTGCAACTTCCACTAATAGCAAAGCTGTCACTTATGACACGTAAAACTGTTTCAGACTTTATTTTTCATGTCAAATTAATTTTACAAGGGCTAACAATGTAGGAATAGCGTTATTGCCTCATTTTATATATTTTAGAGTCATTTTACATTGCACAAACAAATTAAGAAAACACAGTTTGTAATTTTAATAGGCCATCATCACCCTCTGGATTATAACCTTGCTTCCAGGGAATTAAAAAAAATTTTTGTGGCCGAGATAGAAATATTAATTAAAATAAAGGGAATTTTAGCAATTTGGGGGGTTTTAATAATTATATTTTATACATATATTTCCATATACTTATTTTCATCACAGTTATGCAAGAATAAAAAATGTTGGCAGCTTTGTGTCTTTTTCTGAAGCAAAATCTCCCCATGGGACTGACCCCAAGCCAGCTGATAGTGAAGGGGTACTACCGAGGACTTCAGACTTTCACAGGAGGCTGTTCCACTTTTAACCAGACTTCCAGGGACTTTTTATTACAGGTTTTAATGACTCTTCAAGCCGACAGCAAAACACAGTAGTGAGCCCCAAGCTTACAATGACAGTAAACCCAATGGAATAAAAGATAGTACGAAAGACAAAAGTTACAGGGTTTTGCTTTAAGGAGTTACAGCTCCAAAAAATGGGATGGAAACAGGAAAAAATCTGAAAGAGTAAAAGAGTTAAATACTATTTATTAAAATATTTGAATTGGATAGAAGTGAAAATGGCAGAAAGCACTAAGATGATCTTTCAAAAAGACAGGCAAAGTTCTCGCTAAGATTGATATATGAGAAGGAGGAAAAAAAAAAAACCAAATACAAGAGTCAAGCTGAGAATTACAAATGCAAGTGTTTGCATGAAATAGGCAAAGTTGAAGCAACTGGCAGTAGCTTATCAGCTAAATAAATCAGATTACAGCAATCAATTTACTGGCTAAATTAATTAAAACATGGAATCAATTATGTTGCATATGAAAAGTCGGGATGATGTCACCAGAGCAGAGAGTAAACATGTTCTGAGGCACCAAGGATCATTACAAAAGGTCTGATCCTGGAAAACGCTTGCCGTGGTGGCTGGTAGCGTGTGGCTGTGCTGGGACTCAGCACATGCCTGTGGTGTCGCTTCCACAGCTGCTCTGTATCTGCACCTAATTACAGCTTTTAACTTTTATCACATTTTGAAACTAATCCCATATGCTAGTTATCCTCAGCATGAAATAAATCGGCATGATCGCTCTACTTATCCCACATTATTTAATTTTTAATTTCTGTTCTTGTGTTTCTAACACCTTCGGAGTATGGCAAATGATTCCTACAAGATTTGGCAGTCCTTGTCCTTCCCCGCATTCCCCTGAATCTTCACCAACTAATGAGTTCACTTCTGGTCCAGTCACAAAAAAGAGCAGAATTATTCTGCCAGAGAATCAGATGTCACAACATTCAAACGGTGAAGGAGTATCTTGAGCACACAACCATCTAAGATTCATCTCTTCAATGCGAGGAGAAGGGTGCCACGTTATCTTTATTTTTCAAGCAAAGTCCTCAAGAAATTATGTAATTTCAAAATACATCTGTTCGTTACACAATCTCTATGACGGTCATTTTGGATTAAAACGTATTTTGGGGAATTTTGCCATCCAAGCCAAATGCTTCATGAACTACACTACAAGTCAGACGATGGTGCTTCTTGAGGGGCATTGGTTTACGCCGCTACATGTATGTCAGAAGCAAATATATTTAGAGTATCAATAAATACAAACTTTTAAATCACAAATATTTAGCAAAGTTTGAGATTTGCTCAAACAACGCAAAATGAAGTTCATATTATGACCGTACTTCAAATCACATTTTAAAGAATTTTCTGTCTTTGCCATTGATTGTTT
This sequence comes from Fregata magnificens, assembly GCA_013389945.1. Lineage (NCBI taxonomy): Eukaryota > Metazoa > Chordata > Aves > Suliformes > Fregatidae > Fregata > Fregata magnificens. The sequence goes on along the minus strand of WAAD01035891.1, from coordinate 91,698 downwards.
TGGGACTGTGTTTCAGAGCTGATGGTTCAGTGTAATTTCTAACCCATAAGCCAATTCATACAGTGCCAGTTGTTTAGGACCCACAAATTAAGTTAATAACGTTACCTTTTTATTACAGAAGCACTGGAATATTTAAGCATATTTTTGCATATGAGGCTAAAACCCCATGCCAGTCATTTCAATTTAATCCAAACTTACTAAAAAGCGAGGGGAAAAATTTGCCTGGCTACACCTTATTGGCTCTATCTTCATTGTTTAAATATCTCGTATGCTCAAGGATCACACTGGATTTAGAAATATGCATTCTGATGATTCCAAGTGTTTATAACTTAATTAGAAACAGATACAAACTTGTAAGATGTGTCTCTTCTAGAGGAGCTGCTAGAAATACTTGATACATCTTTTTCTTGGTTATAGAATTCAAATTTATTACCTATAGCTCTGATAAGATACTAGAAAGTTAGTTCTTTAGAAGAATTTAGTTCATGATCTATCAGAATTTATTTAAACTGTTTCCTAACTCTCCAAAGTACACAACACTATCTTTAAAAAATTATAAACAGCAGTTGTTTTAGAGCAGACGGGCAACGTCTCCCTAATCAGATGTTGCACGGTTCTAAACAATTTGTTTAATGTTTTCCATCTGTGATAGTTTTGTGACTACGCCTTCATCATCTCAAGAACTTCAGTGCATTTATCCTTATAAACATTAATCTGCATCACACTACCCTTATAAACATTAACGTATACTGTCTTTTGCATTAGTCCATCTGGCTAGATTCAAAGATGCAACACTACACGTACGCATCACTTTGCCAGGGATCTAAGCTATCAGACGTGACCAAATGGCAACCGCAGTTCACTTTATGGATACAAATTTGTGATCATGGCTTTTCCGTTGAGAGAGAGAGGAGGAGTAAGACCAGAATCATGCTAATGCACTATACCTTTTAAATGTATCTTAAAATTAAACAGCCTCTGTACTTTATGGGAAAAAAAAGGGGAAAAAAAAAGAAATCAACAAAGTACTGGCATTCACATGCACAATAAATGTAAAACATGTTTGAAATACGCCCTTTTTATTAGCAAAGAATAGTGTCCAAATTGTACATAAAACTAAATTTTGAAAATTTGAAAATTTTGAAAAACACAGCACTAGAAATCAAGGTTATTGAAATAGTTGTGACAGATTATTTTTCTAGTGAAAGCACTATGCACACAAATATATTTTTAAAATAAATACAGCTTTGTACAACTGCCCAAGCCTGCAGATTTCTGGGTAAGAATTCTAAGTTTTATTTACTAGAACTAACAACTCTCAGTTTCTTGCAAGAAGCATTAAGATGCATAATCAAGTTGCTAATAAGAAGACTCAGAAGTTATTAAATACCGCAAATGTTGTTTGCCTTTTACTACGCTAGCTTATTATGTGCAGCAGAATAACAATGCTGCAAAGCTGTGGAATTTTTCATTTTGGATGTAGCAAAGAGAATGGAGAAGTTTTAAAAATCTGGTAAAAACTTGCAATGAAAGTTACAAGACTACTACAGAAAAAGACTGGAAATCTTAAGTCATTTTCTTTAGTTCAGTAACTCAAAAACAATAGTGATCTGGTATCAACTCTGTTTGTAAGGTTATACCTCGAATGGGGGTTTTTACAGAGTGATTCTTGAGAGCCTGAAGTGAGACCTCTCACTTCAAATTCTGACCTCTACATAGATATGTGTAGCGTCCCAGGACTCCGGCACTGATCCTGGCACTAATACTCCCGGAAAGGAGAGCTCAGGCACTGATTTTAGTCTTGTTTTCTTTGGGTTTTTTTTCTTTTTGTTTTGGTTTGGGTTTTTTTTTCAGATGGTTAAGACTTGTATGTGAACATGAGACAATTTATAAGACTCTTTGGATTTCAACATCTGTCCCTTGTGCAGACATAACCTCACTAGTTCCTGGGTGGTTGCAGGCAGATCGCTGAAAAGCACAGAAAAGACAAATTATCTTCTCCTGATTCCAATGGCTATCATCGTTTTGGCTCAGACCAGCTGGAAATAGTCTAAAGCCTGAATTCTTCTAAGGACCTCCACTTCTCTGCTGGAAGAAGCAAGATCTTTACTGCTGTGTGGAGACGCGAGAGGCAAAGTCTGGTCTGCATCAAGAACAGTGAGGAAGGTGGTTGCTGAATTGTTAGGCACTGGCAAATTTCTGCTGGCATACAATCTTGGCTTCATAATCTCTTCAGGTTTTCACATCCAGTTTCTTCCTACATAGTGCATCTAAAAAACAGCCTCTGTTATTAATCTCTACAAATATCTATCTAGATTTTCAAGTTTTAATCCTACCATTACTTATTTCAACAGCTTTCTTCTGTTCTTGGCAAGTCCTTTATCATTCTACCTATATGAACCACTGCAAAGTTTACTTCCCCATCTTTCCGTGCATGTCTCTACCAGCTACCCATACCCTAATCACATCAGATTGACCTCACTTCTAAAGCTTTCCACAGTCTGTTTCAACCCCATCTTCATTCCTGGCACCTACAGGCAGTAACGCAAGTTCCACCTCGGACTATGGGATCGGATACCCCAGACCAGTAGATCTGTTTCTGAATGAAACTCCTTTGTGTCTCCCCATATTCTTCATTTCTCCTACACCTCTCATGCCACAAAAGCTTTCTCCATAAACTCTGAAAGATAACTAATGTACTTCCTTAGATGCCTCTTTGAAACTCTCCTTCACAGTGATGTTTACAAAAAACCTCATAGAGTTTAGTCAGTTTAGTCTATTACTACTATTTAGTCTATTAATAGACCATAATTTAGTCTATTACTATAATTGACCAGACAAACCAGAAGTGCTTCTCTGTTTCTTTATGCCATCCATTTGCATCCATCGTGGCTTGTGTTAGACTATACTCTCTGGAGCAAAGAGTGTCTTGTCTCCAAGAACACACAAAGCCAACACAGAGGAGTCTATGTATGTCTTTGTCATGTATTTTTCAACACTGGGGAAAATACTTTCATTTTAATTAATGTATTCCACTTGATTCCATTTTGAGTTCACTCTGTTATTAGAATACAGGAAGTTGAACAGACGTGTATTAGCTTAGCTAATTTATGAACTTCAGCAAACAAATCAGCCAAGGAAAAAAAAAAAGCATTAAAGTCCTTTTTGATCTGCACTACTCAAAGCAGAAGCTCAAAGCAGTGGACAGAGGAAGGTGGGAAGCCGCTTCCACCACCGACACTGCTGTGGGCCATGCCTACCAATTCGGATCAAGCACAGCTTTTTCACTTGGGTAAAAGCGCCCTGTTCACCCTGGTTGGCACACATACGCCCCGCGTTATGTGACACAATCAGGAGGCTATAAAACTGTGAAGGCTTTGAAGCCACCACTTTAGGTTGGGATTGTGTCTGCCCTTATCTGATGTTGCTTCTTAAGGGTGCTGACAGTCCAGTGATGATGGGAAGAAGGATTTGAAGTTTCCCTCTAATTTAAGTACCACCCCAAAAGTAGAGTTTCATAAAGATTTTACTTCTTGAAAACATTTTTCACGGGCTTCTCTCAGGAGCAACAAACTGAAATTCTCAAGAGATGTTAGGGGAAAAAAAAAAAAAAAGACATGTCCGTTGGTTAGTCTCAGAAAAATGGAAAGTGGAAGGATAAAAGTATTGCCAGGATACCAAGTGAATTATTTATAATTCTTTTCATACTGCATTTGTTCCACGGGCAAAGCTGTTAGTTAAAATACCAATGAAGTAAAACCCTGAAGACTAGTTTTGAGAGGAGGAAGTTAACTAGTTAACAGACAGACCATGCCCAGGAATATTTTAGCAGACACTATCATGTGACTGAATTTTGCTCATCAGTTTTGATATGTTGTCAGTGACAAGTACTTATCTGCAGAGCAATCTTTTAATTAACTTCTTTTTTCTTCAACATAATTCCATCTGTACTTACGGCTTCGTTTCACCTAGGGTTCATTCCTACAAAGTAAAGGCTAATGGTCTGTTAGATGCAGTTTAGCACTCTCTCAATTTTCAGAGTGCATCAGTATCCAAAGCCTCTATTACTGCCCTACCTCACTAACTGCTTATTTATTTGTAAGTAAATGACTGGCCACTGTTTAATAATAAACACATCACAATCCTAATAAACCTCTCTCATTTATAAGATGATGCCAAGTCTTCTGAATTTTTCAAATTTAACAGGCAACAAAAATGAAAATTCTGTTCCAAGGCATGAATAATTTAGGCAAAACTGGTAACTTATAAAAGCAAAAATATTAGACAAACATGACCTTTTATCCATGAATGATGTCGGAGCATTGCTATGGAATTTTTTTTTCTGAAGTAACTGATGTTTTTCAATACATGTTAGGAACTGCACATAAAGACCCTACTAGCAGTTTATTTAAATATCCAATTTGAGAGTTTGCTGGCACAAGACCTCATCGTTGTCTCTGTTTGACTGAAGTGTTCTGAGGCTAAGTAAGGTTGAATCTCATTACACTGGCCAGAAGCAGTAAAGAGTTGGACCAATTTCAACCACCAGACACCCACGATTTGCCATCCAAACCAATAAAAAGTTATTATCATTCCTATTATTAGCTTTTAAAGTTATTAACTGTTACTGTTTTAGACTTATGTCTGTGGTATAAAGAGTTAAGAACTTTGTTTAGTTTGCCTGTCCTCTTTTCTTCATTCTCCGACTGTTAACAAAAGTATTAGACGTCAGAGGAGAAGGGGATGGAAAACAATACACTTTAAAACCATTTGAAAATGCTCAAGCTTGGGACAACCACGTAATGCAAACCAGGCAAAATTCCTCTGCAAATATCAACTAATATTTTCTGATACTTTAGAAAAATTTTGCTACTNTGAGCATTTTTTTTTTTTTTTTTTTTTTTTTTTCTCCAGAAAAGAAAAAAATAAATCTGATTATAGGAAGGAGCTCTGCAATGTAATGTGTATGAATACTCAGAAATCCTTTTCATATTGCAGAGACTTGGAAGATCAGAGCGCATAGCACTCTCTCCTGAAGTAGCACTCGCTGCTGTTCTATAACGCATTTTCATAACCTGCAACTGGCAAATTTATTAGGTAAATTTTTTTATTTTTTAAAGGGAGGGAAAAGAAGTTCAAAAAGTGCCAAACATGATGAACAAACTAGTGTGAGGTAATGTTTCAGAAATTTTCTGACATTACAAACAATGTTAAAAGATTACCGTTTCCAGTGACTGTTTTATTGCCCCAGGCAGCAACGCAAGTTGTGCTATTTCTCCCCGTTGTTTACTGGATCTGGTTATTGCCCTCAGTTTCTAGCTCAGAAGTCCCACTCCTGATAAATCATGACCTGCTTAACTGACATGATTATGGGCAGTATTATAGAAAGCTGACTCAAGAGGAATAAAGCACACCATCATTCCTACTGCTCTTTTTTACGTTCACTGTAACTTCATTAAACTCACATTACTGACTACTGTAGAGAGTAAAGAAGTAAGAAGGAAACCGATTTGACTGTTGAGAAATAGCTTCCTTGGAGCTAGCAACTACTTAAACCTCAAACGACTATAAGTTCACAGCAGGTCCAGTGCGTTTCAACGTGTAGCTATGTTTTAATTTCCTCAAACCACAGGACAGAAGTCACAGTTCCAGTAGTGTCTGGAGTGAGATATCCTGTGCTGATAACGGTGCAAAGTTTTACATCCTGCAGTTTCCAAATGCGTGGTATGCCAGAGGAATTTCACAGAATCGAGAAGATGATGCCCCTTTGCTTGTATGGGGTTAACACCTTCAAAGGCAGTAGTTTAGTTGTCATTTTTGAGCTTACATGAATGCACTTCTTTTATTTCTGAATAACAAGAGTATCTTGAACACTGCTGGGCTCCAAAACCATTTCCCTTCTTCCTCCTACCTTTGTAATTTTTCTTCCAATTTCCTCTCACCAATCTAACGACGATTCTAGCCTATCAAGACACGATGTGCCGCCCGTTTAAATCTCTTGTGCATTGAGCTTTTCCCATGGTGACAGATACTCTTTTCAAAGAGCATCCAAGCACGCTCCCCAGTCTATTTCCCACCGCATCACACAGCTACCTGCACAATCCCTAAAGAACATTCTCTATTTACACAGAACATCATTCTGCTACTAAAACTTTTAAATCAGTATCTATATCTAGAAGTGTATTTCATCTCATCACTGTAGTATTTTAACCGGATTATTACCCTTCCAGAACATTTACAGTTAGGAGGTATTATCTTAGCGTTGCAGCTGAGCAACCAAGTCAGAGCACAAACGGTAACATGCGCAGGATGAGGAAAAGCAAAGAACTGAAGCAGCTTCTCCAGAGGTTCACAATCCTGCTGAAGTGGTCATCTCTCTTCAAATTCCTTTCATTTATCTACATCCTGCCCTTCCAACAGCTAACAGGCTAGTGAATGAAAATTTTATTAAGCTACAGCCATGAGAAATAAAAAGCAAGCAGCAGCTGCTGAAGACTACTCAGAGACAGGTGTATCTGTATTTTGATGGCTACAAACAGACCACGGTGTTACGTACTCTTGAGCTTAATCACCGACATCTCTGAATAATACCACAACCTTTCTCAACTGTTATTCAGTGGGGAAAGAGAAAATTTCAAGAAGAAGATATTCAGCAATTTGCAACTAATAATAAAAGTTAAATCAGTTTTTGTTTTCCACCCAAGCACCACACCAAGCATTCTCTAACACAGCTCCCTGGGGGCCTGCCATCGGCCCACAGAGTCAGCAGCTAAAGCAAGTACATGTATTTTTTTCCATTTGATTGCATTGGTTTACGGTATCATTCCTCTGTTAGGTTCTGGTCAGTAATATTTTTGACCATTCTATGCTGGCAAATCAGCAAGTATCTACTTTACAGAATGTAAAAATCTATGTCCCATCTACTTCAAAATGTTTAAGGTGTTTCTGCTGTTCATTGTATTCTTCAAATTCTCTGACTGAGAATTTTTTTTGTTTCTTAACAAAAGCGCTTGATGCCTTTAAGCTTCTCCATCCCTTTCACTTTTCTGTATTGATTCTAATTTCTTTACGCATTCATCCGACTGGAATCTAAGGGAGGAAGAATTATTTGATTGGTTTTGTTCATGCACAGAATAACAAATATAATTATCTGAAAGGCAGCAATATGTGTTAATTTTGAACTACACATAGTCTGTAGAACAGAATGTACTTAAAATTTGTATTGCTTACTTTATGTTAAAAGGTAAAACTCTCTATTTGCTAATGCTTGCTGGAAGAGTTGTGAATTTTACACTTTTTATGCTTTACAGATAAGATTTCCATAACGCTTCAGCAGCAGATGATACCAATACATTATAAAAACAAGACAAGACAATTTACAGACCTATCATTGCTTGTAAACTTACCTGCTTCTGCATCCTGGTTGAATCGACAGTATTTTGAGTGCTCGAGCAGGGGTAGACATTTCTCAATAGGCGTCCAGACGTATGTCTCTGGACACAACAAGTCAGAGGGCCTATACTGACCCTAGAAAGGAGAAAAGGAAAAAAAAAAAAAAAAAGTAGTCATATCAGTTGCACAAGAGTACTCTGGCTACAACTTCCCAGATTTTCCTATGAACAAGGAATAGTTTTAATCTCATCTACACCAAATGAGTCAGAACAGCTTCACTGAAATCACAGGCTTACTCCTTTAGTAATTTCAGCACCATCTCAGGAATACAAACTTAACCTTGGCACTTGAAGAAAATGTAAAATTAACATAACATATTTTTACGGTATCCACGATGAACTAGAAAAGTTTTGGCTTTCCTTACTGAAACTCTGTATTTAAGCTGTCCTCTAGAGTTCTGCTGAGCTGGTGCCGACACTAAAAAACTCAGCACCTCCAAAAGCAGCTCGTTTCAAGTGTCGGTCATTCTAACAAATAATGGAGACCAAAAGAAAAAAAAAAATCTGATTGAAAAAAACCAATTAACAGTAAGCAGGATGCTATTTTTATTGCATTAGTGATGGAGCATTTTGTTCATTGCTACTTCAACAGTAACATTTTCTTTTTAATTCATGGAGGTTTTCCTGGAATAGCTTACTGGTAACGATTAGTGAAATTCTACCATTTTTTGTTGATTTATTAAAAAGATATTCTTTGCAGACAGTCCCAGAAACTGAACAGCCATAATTATTTTCCCTTCAGCTACACAGAAAATCACCACCTCAGCAACAGTCACCTCCTTTAATCAGATCTTCATTTGATTTAAAATAAGATTATTCACCGGCCTATAACTTAGGTCAAAAATCTATCTTTGAGCCACTATTCATTTAATCCATACCCTCTCAATGTTCAGAGCCATATGCTGGCAATATCAAATTAATTTTTAAACTGAAAATTCATTACACGTATCAGCTTGAAAAACAGACACAATAAATAGAACGAAAAAGTTTAAAGATCTCAGTTATACAGGTCTTGAGGCAACAGTTAAAAGACTGGGCGTTATAAGAAATCACACTGCAGTCGATGCAATTAAGAGTTCTTCATATCAATTATATTAAATAGGTAATGAAGATGATCATCTTGGTAGGAAGTTGACTTTTTTCCAACATCTACTATGAAAATGCAAAGTGGTCTCAAATGAAGCTGACCAATGTTTGGGAAGGGACATAGATAATTAGTGTGACTATAGTCTGGTGATAAAGACGTATTTTAAAAAGTCGCATTCACAAGCTCCGCTGCTTTTTTAGACGCACCCTTATGCTGCAACACCCAATTTCGGAGAATCAGAACCACCATTTTTTGGAATGTTTGCTGAGATTCCCAATTCCTTTTATTCTCTTACTGCTTGAGTCTTCACAATATTTATAGCAGAATTAACTTTTTTTCATTATGTATTTCGTACCAACTTTAAATTGTTGAGTAAGAAATACAAAAATTGTCTCTAATAAAAACAAAGTCAAAACTGTCTGCATGAAAAAAAAAAAAAAGCTTCACGCTGAACCTTGTCAAATACCCGATGTATCTGTCTGAAATGAGTCTGTATGACTCTGATTTTCTCATTTGAAAAACATTCAGGATTGACTTGTAACTACTGTTGTTTTTTCTGGGTTTTTTTTTTTTTTTGTTAAATTAAATGCAAATTACTATATTAAGTTAAAACAATATTACTCCAATTCCATGCAGGAGCTTAAACCTCAAGGCCTTAGAAAAATCCTCTAAAGCCAGAGAATGGAAATGACATTATTAAACGAACCGCTTTGAAATGTTACGCTATCTAAACAGAAATAGTTGAAAGGTATGCGAAGGTAATGCTTAAAGAACATTTTTAGTCACCATTCCTCAGATGAAACAATTTAAGGACTTAGGGAAAAAATGTGCCTTTTCAGTTGGGTTTAAAAAAAAAATTAGAACATAATTACTTGTTGATTTAAATACATTTTCTCCACTGGCCAAGAAGGCAGAAATAGCCAAGGAACCATCTTTCAGAGCCGTCGCTTAAGCACAGAAAGTACAAGGTGGCAGTTTAGTCTTTCCTAGTAGCATGGGAATACTCATGAGTATAAGTAAAGATTGCTCAGTCACTTACAGTTTCCCTAGAAATTACTGCCCTTACATCTTGAAATATCACATTTATGAATCCCACACGTGAAAATCATATCACTACACAGCCCTATTCTAAATTTCCCAGTTACTTCTACAATGTCATATTCTGTCATAAAATGGGATGTATAAAATGAACTGCATTGCAGCATTACTACGTTGGTTATTACAAAAAAGAGCTTCTTTAGTACTGAGCAAAACAGCAATAGGAAAATCTGATCATCCAATCCATCACTGTAGATTCAGTATTTATTTTAGGGGGCAAAATAGCCTACTTAGGAGGGAAAAAGGAAGAAATAGTTCAGAGGTGACTTCCTTTAGATGTTTTCTTCCCCCAAAATTTAGAATCTTGTTAATAAACTTCCCTGAAGGTATGTGAGGCTGAGGTGATGACACATCACTGACCAGTGACACACAACGTAATTAGAGGTAAAACTTAAACAAGCCATTGATGCTCTTCAATATCCTCCCTTTCTAAAAGTATTTCCAAACGCACTAGAAGTAAGATATTTCTCCCGTAAAAGGCATTTTATTTACACTACTGGTTAAACCCACATCCCATGACTCATTCCGTGGAGGAAGTGGGAACACAAAGACATACCGAGGCGAGTTTCCCCATGAACAGCACTGGCACTGTGTCTATGTTGATAGAATTAAAAAGGGAATCCACAGAATTTCTTAAATCAAATACAACAATTTCTAAGGGCTTTTGCCTTTTTTTCCCCCCTCCCCTAAGCACTCCCTCTCAATTTACTTTCTTTCTTAAAATGTTTAAAGCCTCAATATGAAAATAAACAACTAGGAATCCACCTCACTTTTTTTTTTCCCCTCTCCCCTTATTCCTGGACTGTGAAAAAATCTGAACCTGAGAACCCAGCCAGATTCTGCCTCATGTACAGGAGCACCCGTACTTCAAGAAAAATGTTCAAATTTCATTATTCACTCAAAAATTATTACATCATCTACAAAAATTGTCTCTAAGCATACTATTTATATTCCTTCTTATTCTTAATATTTTGCAGTGTACCCCCAACATAAATCCAAAATAGAATGGGGACCTCCTGAAGGGAACTGCTGCAGAGCTATTTATCACAGTAGAACTACTTCATCAGATTTGCAAAACTGGTTTTGAAAAATCATTTCTCTTTGGCTTCAGATTAAATTAGCATACGCTTCAGAAGTAATTTTGTCTATGGTAAAATTCCACAACTGAAAACATTTTGCTTTCTTTTATCTCATAATATAAAAGCTCTTGCACAGTAGCACTGTTTATGCTGTCCAGACCATCTTGGGAATACTTAACTACAAGACTTTCAACAAAAAGTATCATCTTACAGACCATCCCTAAGCACTTGTCTTATGTTTCAGCTTCTTAAATCCAATACCACCTGCTGATGAAATGCACTCTGTTGATATACAACTGCACATATTTCTGTCTGTGCATCTACATTTTGTTGAGAAATATCCAACAAGACGTAAAATGTGCTATTTTGAAACGGTTTTGGAAATAAAAAGATACATTTGCCTAAAATGTCATTATTTTTGATGCTGTTTAAAATTCTCATGGACATCCAGAAACACCCTTCTTGAGACAGAATATCAACACATTTTGAGCTGTTATAACAGCCACTGCAGGTCATAGCAGATGTCCATGGTATAGTCAAATATCCCATCTGACAGCCGCCAATAGAAAATACTCAAAGACGACCAGAAAAACAGTATAAGCATATAGTGTTACTCTGCCAATACTCTCTTGACCTCCAAGAGTTTGCAATACAGACCCTTCCACAACCAGATAACTTCAGTAACAATGCATTTTGCCATTCAATAATCCTAAACAACTGCTTTGATTTATTTCAATCTGCAAACTGTCGTTCTGTTTGATGACCATTCTTACCTCTATTACAGAAATGCCGTGAACAATCATTGCCTTATCACCATGCCACTCATGATTTTACAGACAAATATGGTACCTCCATCAGTCTGAAGGGACCTAAATTCTTTAATGCGTCCTCTTACATAAGGTATTCCATACCTTTAATCATCCTAGGCAATCTGTCCTCTTTCCAATTTTGCTTTCTCTCCCTTCAAACAGGGGGAAAGGGCCACTGGGGGAAAACATCCAAACTGCGTTGTTCAAGGAGCAGGAGAGCACAAGGAATAATAAACATATAAAGAAAACGAAAGAAAAAAATTGCACCTTTATAAGTATCTGACTAATCTCTCAAATGGCTTGATTAAAAAGCAATACTGAAAATTGGTATAGCTAAGAAATTCCTGAGTACGTGGTTTCTTCTACCAAGTCAACTCATTGCAATATAAATGTGACTGTTCAATAAAAAATACCTCCAGGGCATTTTATTTTAACTAATGTTTGGGGCGTTTTTCCTCCTATATAATATAAAAGAAAGAGCTTTTAAGGTGCTTTCCCTTATACTATTAGACAAGCTGCATTTTAATTGGAAACTTCTGGAAATAAATTTTACAGTGAGGCTGCCAAGCCTAAATTAATACTTCACACCATGATATTTTTTTGTTTTACAGTTTCCAAATCAGAATCGACCAGAACTTCTCTGAACTTTTGTTCCACAGGAAGGGCAAAGGTTTTAATGAGACTTAGTCTGGAGATTACTTTGTAAATATTTTGTAAAATCTGAGGGATTTGGTAAGTGCTTGAGATGAAAAACACCAGCAGAGTTTGTTTTTGTAGTCTAAGTAAAATTTAAAATGTAAAACTACGAAGAAAGAGAATAGTCCCAAAAACAAAGAAGGTCAAGCACCAGTAGCACTGAAAAAACAAAATAGGAAGGTTAAACACACATTTAATACTTTTATCAGGTACAGTTTACATCTGTATTCTATTTTTTCACAATAAACCCATTGATCTTTTATTAAAAGTGAATTAAGACTGCCTTCATCTCCATTTCCAGCCAGCTGCTTAAAAAGAAGCTCTCAGACTACGTAAACAAAGTAACCCTAAATTATCAACAGCAATCCCTTAGAGTGAGGCAGGACCGCCCGAGAAAGAGCGCAGTCTTTTCATTGAAAGACAACCCCGCTGGAATCCCATCAGCAAAGTACGACAGCAGAACCTTGCTCCCTGATTTCATTACATAAACAGAAATAGACTTTATCGATCCCCAGGAGAGTCCTTTACAAGTAACTAACTGCTGTGTTTTCACGGCCGGAGGTTGGACCGTGCCACGCTGCGCCCGCACGGTGAGCCAGCACCAGCGGGGCAAAGAGCTGAGCATCTCAATCCGTTGGAGCTTCCAAGTGTCCACAGACACTCACGTGAGATCCGTCTATGGAAGGCCTTAAGAAAAACAAACAAAAAAAAGCCCAACCCAAAACAACCTATACAAATTCACTCCCACCTCACAGTCACTTTTTTTTATCTTTTTAAACAAACAAAAAACCCTGAGATTAATAGATATGGAATAAAGCAAGCGGCTTTATTTATCAGTGAGAGATGGCTGGAGACTTCAGATTTATCATCAAAAAGTATTCAGCGTACAAGGAAGTATAGAACCAAAGAGGAGTTAAATCAGCCAATGTATACTTTGTGGGTAACTCAATGAATAAGGAACAACATGTTGGATTTAACTGTGGGGTCCACAGTCGATGTGCAAACAGACTGCCTGATACTCCAGTGCCAGTATCAAACAAGCTGATTTTATCCAAACTGCAAACTTTGAATTAATTAGGCAATCAACACTTTTAGGGCCCCAGAGCTGCATTGAGACTTTAGCCGTCTTACTGTTTTATTAAAGGAAAATGCATTGTAATCCTTAAAAGTTGTTATGAATAATAACCAAAATTCATCTTCTAGCTCATAAAACTCAAACTATTTTTGAGAAGTACATAAAGTGCAAGGGAAGTATTCCTTCCCCTTCAAAAAGCTGCGCTGATTCTCATTCTTTCAGTTAACATTATCAGAGGCCCAAAACCTGTGTAATGGGAATTTTACAGGCCAGCCAGGGAGCTGTAATGTGTTTCCCAATGCATCTCAAATATAGAAGCGCAGAGCAAATGCTCACCTTCTCCTATATTGTTTGATTTCCTATATGTGAAACGCAAATATTTCAAGTGGTATTTTGAATAGAAGTGCACCAACACTGATTGAGATCAGTTAATTTGTTATGACATTACTTTTCTGCTATTTTGTTTCTAAACGTGCCCCAACAATCTTTAAACTGCCTGACCAAAGCAATAGTATAATTTGCCAACTTTCACCTCTTTCCTGTTTATTTCCCAATTCAATGTAAAGTATTAACAGAAATAACTAATGATAAATTGTTTCCAAGGAGAAAACAGTTATGGCACTTGTTTCCTACATGTCTTACAACCGGTAGGAAACAAATACTTTCCTACAAATATTGACTGCATATTCGCACTTAGCTGTTCTTCACTCTATATAAAAAACTTTTAGTGTTTCAGAAGGTATTCATAGTGTCCCTCAGGTAAATAAAACATCTCGGGAAGTGTAAAACAGGTTAAGATAATGAGTAAAAGACAAAAGGACAACAGCCAAGATGCATGCTCTGTATCCTACAAGTATCATGCCATTATTTGGCCATTAACTGTCTACACGCTCTTAACCCACCACAAAAATGGAATTAAATTAAACTTATATTAAATTTCACTCTCATTTAAGGTAAATCTTGGCACTTTATTTGCCGGTGGTGGCCTGCACAGAAGCACTTACAAAGAAATACTTCCCCCCCTCGCTTCAAATATTTTCAGAAAGTATTATCATTTGTTTTCCCAACACATGCTATTCCTAGGAATCTCCTGAATTGTTTGGATCTGGTATCTTCAGAACTCAGTGTACACTCTAAACAGCTGCTTTCACCTTGTCCTCTTTCATAAAAAATCATCTGAAATATTTAACACTTTCTAGCTTGCTTTTGATACTGGAAAATGGCCAACGGGTATCTGAAAACGCTCACGGACTGCTAGAGAAAAAATTGTTTTCCATTGAGGGAAAAGGGGAAAATTTAGGACAGGGGTTTTTTTCCTTTCCCCTTTAGTCTCTAACTCTGTCCAGCTCTTCTTCCTCCTTTTATATGCCAATATTATCTTTCCCTCCACTCACCGAGTATAACAAGCTAAGGGAGCCTGTGGATGTTTATGTCACAGGATCCAAGCTAAGAACCGCTGCACATTAATATGCAAATGTGCCATCAGCAAGATCCAAGAAGCCAACAAAGTGCTGCTTTAGATAATGTGTATCCATGACCATGCTCAAACAGATCCCATTGCCCCCTCTACCACCACCATATTAATCAATGAGATAATTCTGGTTTCAAGTTTAAAAGTTAACAGTAATTAGTATGCTCAAGAGACTTTTGCTTCACTGTCGTGGAGGGCTGCTGCAGAAGTGATGTGTGCACGGCGGGCGTTTATCACCTCTGTTTTATCAGCTTGGGATGCAACTGTCCAGGGCGAAAGATAACGCACAGCTCTGGGCATACTCTGTCAATCGCTTTCAAGCATTGCCATTTCCTCCAAGACTTCTTGCCAAGAGTTTGTTCTTTTTCATTTATAAAGACCAGTGAGAGTTTCCCATGGCTTGTTTTAAGCAACTAAAGCCACCCTATCTGAAGTCACCACATTAAAGTCACTGTATCTGAAATAAAGCCAGTGATTAGGCTTGCACAAAAGAGGAAAAGAAATCTGTGTGTTCAGGAATTACATCATAAAAACTACACTTTTAACATCTCCTTGATGACGAGATAGAGAAACACATGTTTAAATGAATACTTATGAAAAGATAATTTAACAATAACTTTTGCTGGGGGGCGGTTGCCAGCCTTTTATGTTCATATTCTTTGCATTTTGAGATTTACTGAAGCCAATGGGTGTCTAGTGTACAGTAACATTTCTGAACTTGGACACAAGCCATTAAACATCTGTGCCTATTTCCACCCCATACCTGTTCTCACTCATTTTTTTTCTGGCAAAGATAGATAGATGGGTAGATACATACACACAAGTTCTACATTTACTGTTCTTAGATTTCAGTAAGCTTAATCTAAACAGTGAACGCTACTAAGCTGATTTTGCCATGTATGTGGTGCTTCACACTGTAGAGACAACAGTACAAGACATTACAAAATGGGCCCTTCAAGACCAATAAGGAGCACCATTTACCCTACAACAACTATTGTACCCTGGTTCCAGACTTCTGATGACAGAAACAGCAAGTTTATGGATTCTGAACTGCCCTAAGTTGGCTGACTGTTTATCCAAAGCTGAAACAATAATATTCAAATGACAGACAAGTATGAAGACAACTTCTGAAACTGAGAAACAAAGAGAAATTTTACAAGTATGTAGCTACTCAAAAAAGCTTACATAAAATTAGGGTCACGTTTAAGCATGTTTTCTAAGTACTTTTACATCATCAAATTATCAATACATCTATTTTGCCTTCTTCTATTTCCCAAGGTTCCTTTTTTATTATTATTTCTTTTTTGCTTAAATCTGCTAATCTGTGCCGTACACAATGGCATTTTATCAAAACAGACTATTGAAACTAAGTTTAGCTTTCAATGTTGCTACATATACTTTGTGTTTGGCATACAAAAAGAAGGGATGCTGATACGGGATGGTACTTACAGGAAAACCATACTGTACATTCCTGGCTGGAATTCCAGAGACCGCCACCAAGAATATAAAACATTGCATAGCTTCAAATATTGCCATTTTATCTCTCTCATTTACTAATATCTAGTATCGGTGATACGAAACTGGCAGAACAGTGACATCAACACAAGACTGAAATTCTAAAGAATGTTTCTAATTCAAGGTGTATTTGTACAACATTTACAGACTGAGATTCCCTATGAAATTAAAACAGCCATACGTTCAAAAATTTTATAGGAAAAACCATGATTTTGTGATTTTTAAATAAAATATATAAAACCAGTTAACATTTACTGGAAATGGCCATTAAACATCCAGCTGGGAACAAGCTAATTAAAGATGGTACCACACGGACATACTTCTGAAGCTGGAAGCTAGTATCCATCTTGCTCACAGAGAAGCTACACAAGAATCCTAAAAAAAGTAGTGCAGTTTGAGAAACCTTGAATGCAAAACAATAAGAAAGAAGAGTTAAGCTCGTACATTTGATGAAAATTAGCTTCTCTGAATTTTAGCCAACTTTTTCAAAAACTTAAAAAAAATATCAAGCACATTAAAGGAAAAAATGTAATACGCGTTGCCTTTTTAATTCAAAAAACAAAGGTCTTGGGGCATAAAAATCATATGATTACTCAAATGGAACTTGTTTACTTTAAATCTGCAGCTGAAATTCTTAAGGAGACCCCAGCATTAAACTCGGAAAGAGAGGTTAAAAAAAAACTATGACAAAAAGATAAAACCCAAGTAGGGGCCTCAAGAGGAATGCTTCATTAGAGACACACCAACTCTGTTGACTTAGGTCTATCTCAAAAGGAGTTTATTTTGGCAGCTATGAGAAGCAAAAGAAAAAAAAAAGAAAAAGAACTGAGTGTTTCAATCACATGGATCCCATACCTTCCTCTTGAAGAGTTGCCATAAACTGACAATATTTTTTGAGTTCATTAAATTAAATGTATGAAATTAAGTATTAAAGTTTATTTTCTTACATTTAACATAAAGTGAAATAATCACAGGAAAAATATGCACAACCTAATATATCATACTTGCGCTTTACACTTACATACACAAAATTGTCACATTGATACCAAATAGCTTTAAACATTCATTAATACCTCACTAGCTAGAGCCATATCTAAAAGAACAGCATTCATCTAAGCAGCTTACAGACATACTCCACAGGAAAGCTAAATTAATGCCTTGTCAAAGAGGCTTCTACTACCTAGTTATCAAAGTAAAAACACTACAGACCATGTTTATTTAATAGAAAAAAAAAATATTCAAACACAAAATGAAATTTAGAGCATTTAAATGAAAGTGAGCATGTTTCAAAATCTTTTTCTGTTCAATTGCACAGGGAACCAGAACATTAACATTCACCAGAAATGGGTGCGAGGGCAGTGTGCATAATTTTTTGTTTTTACTTTTTACCAACATTGACCGTGATTGTGATTACCAAAAAGTAAACCAATGCAAATTAACTTTTTAATCCTTTGTGATGATTAAAAGAAAACAGGGACTAAACCTGCTGCCCTTACTCATATGACTCACTTCAACTGAAATCTGTTTTCTCGTCTTTTAAAGCAATGAAGACCCTGAATAATTCTAAAGGACGACACAACAGAAAAGCGGGTCTACTCTACAGCAAGAGGCAGTATTCACTTTTCAGGTATTGATGAAGCCTCCAATTTACTCTTTTTATACATGCATGACACAGGTATTTCTCTTGCAACTTAACCCACCTGTAGCTTCTCGGCTGCTGGATAAAACTGTTCACTACTGTGCACCGACAGGGCGCACAGAAACCTGCGTTTCTTCCTGTCCGTGAATTGCTCTGTATTTCTAACCCTTTTGATCATTCTTTACTTGTATATCTTCAAATTAAACTCCCCATTACAGCTGCTTTGTTCTGTGGTTACCTCCAAGACCTTGTGCCGTTTTCCCCAGCAAGCACCAGTGCTCATCAGCATCCAAGCCTTCCCCATCTTTCCGAGCGCCTCTCCAACTACTCTCCTCAAAGAGTTTTCCCTCAAGCCCCACACCTTCTCTTCTCCCAGCTCCAAAACTCAACCTTTCAACCCACTCAACCACCCCAGGGCCCCAGGCTGCTCAGGGCACAGGCTAGCACTTGCTGCTCAGTGCCCCTTCTTCTGCTCAGCCTTACGGGTCAGATCTGTCTCTGCATTACCACCTACATCCATCACACCACCACCAGGAATACTACCTCGGTACTACACTTTCCCAACGTCTTGCTTCTGCCTCTAATGGGGTTTCCAAAAACTCAGCCAGAAACACACAGAACTTGCCAAAAATCTATCCAGACAAGACTCTGAGGGCAAGAAAATAAGACCTACCCAGGAAAGTCTGGGCTGATGGTAGCCTTACACTGAATAAATAATTTCATACTTCACCTTCATGCCCAGCTATTGACTCAGTCTGTGGAATATTTAAAGACATAATAAATACTAGACTAATTGACAGCTTTTCAAATTGTGAAACACTGATATTCACAACTTGAAATATACTCCTAATTAAGAATTCAGACGAGAGATGTTGGCTTTAGATTACGATATGTTATGTGGGATTTTCAAAAGCATTTATAGTGTTTATGCAATCAAATCATGCTGAAAAACAATGTCACTTTAAAAATTGCCACTCCAGCTTTTTTCATTTCTATTTGCTTTCATACATCTAAGAACAAGAAATAATATTCTGAATCGATAATTCAGAACAGCACAAGATTTTTAACTTTAAGGCTTTCTATCCACATATGGTACACTTGCCATGTTTTTTCAAGACCAACAATAAAAAACCTAGTAAAAGCCAAATAATTCACCTGTAGTCATTCAACACTGAAATATACACAACCCAGTATTGAAGAAACAACTTCAACAACAGTGGTACATATACGCAAATAGGTGTTAACAGTAATCTTAGGACAGTAGAAAAGAGTAAAGTTGTAGGACGAAGTGGAGAAAACAGCACAGGAAAGCTTATTAGTAAAAACTTAATTGCTCTGGGATCTTGACTAAATATTGCGAAATTCAAGTTAACACATCCTTCACACGCACAAAGAGATGATATTCAGACTAAAAATCTGAAGGAGAAAATAAGGTAATGATAAATCTCCGTGTTTAAGTGTCTACAATTTATATTATCAGGATAAAGTAACACACCTCTGCCAAAAAATCTAAACCTACTTTTCTCCCCTACATCAGCAGATGAAAAAATGAATAAATAAATAAAAAGGCTCGCTTTACCACAGCATTCCAAGCATGTGTTAGAACTTAAACCTTAACAGCAAGTAAAGCAACAGCTACCTGTACAAAGTATCAACAAGCATCTGTACAAAAATTCTGGATCATCAAAAGAAGCGGACCTTAAAAGAACTTTCTTCTATTGTCCCTAAAAATGTTTATTTTCATAGCATATTTTCATTCATGAAATAAGCATTCTAATTTTAGGTCCATTTTGTTTGTCAAGTGTTTGTTAAACAAGCTTGCTTTGTTTGCTGGGAGAGGAGAATTTGTAAACAAAGCCTCTCTGTGCTCTCCACAGAGTCCATTCTCAGCAGGAGACCATCCTACTTCACCTTGGGACCATCTCAGCACGTGGAGCTCACAAACCACACGTCTGAACTGAAGCCATTATTGACCTTACTGCAACAGTCTCAAAATGAGACAAAAATCTGTATTGCAAAAAAGCGTTAAGTTTTCTCACCATAGCAGAGATGGTATGTGGTCTCCGAAACTGGAAACGGGCAAAGCAAAGCAGCCAGGCATCACGCCTCCCCTACAGCGCACGCAAACACCTACTATAAAGAGCCAAAAACCCCAACGCTGCAGAAAGCAGAATCTGAAGTGCCACCACAGCCCGTACCAGCTTCCGTTCATCTTCTCAGCCTTGAGACTTGAAACTGCAGAACAGGCTGTAGCTATATTAGTTGCCAGAAGAAATACTAAACTGGGAGAGCCCCAGAGTTTCTGGGCTTCAATGCATTTGAGTCCCTCCGGGACCATGCTAAATGTAAGAAAGTGGGGAAAGAATCCAAATATAGCAACACTACACAAATGTAGGAGTAAGACATAGAAAATATGGCTAGAGAGATGTATTGAATTTTTGTTAAGCTATTTTGCAGGGACTAATAACTGCCTGAGGAGATAATATAGTAAATATAGTAAAAATAACTGTATCCTTTCAAAATGTTCTTTTTGACATTGACTTGTTTTCAAACTCCACCTTATGTTAATGAATACTGTCTCCTTAATTATAAACAAAGTATTAAACTTGTAATAGTGGAATTCTTGTTAAGTAAGTCCGCTTTTATTATACAAAGCTGAACGAAATGGCTTTTGCATCTATTAGCAATGTAAATACACATGTGCATGCTTGTGGCTCTGTAAAACTGCCCAACACTATTCTCCTAGTTGGTTAGGACAGATTCACTATTATGCTTTCGTCTGAATTACTACCATTGAAAGGTACACAAATGTCTACTCGCATGTTCAGGACAACATACTGTTTAACATTATGCATCCCCAAAATCTCTGAGCCGAAACATCAACACTTCAGTTTTCTCTTCATGCCAGATGTTTACAAACTGTTTTCTTTACAATAACCTTTGCAGAAGAAAAGCTTGAAGGCAAATGGGCTGGAATCGGTAACTATACCATATGCTACATTAAGTCCTGATCACACCAAAACCTGGTAATCCAAGGGTATATTAAACATACATCCAAATACAGGATTAGGGGAGTATTAAAATTAGACCTGCACTTATAAAAATCAAGCACTTTGTTGACATTCTAACGGTTTAAAATCCTTGCTTTTCAGAGTTAAAATAATTAAAAATTGCCCAGGCAATCACCTTGCTTTATTTTAAAATCAATAAAGCTCCACACTGCATTCACGTGCATGCATATCTTGAAACATGAAAGCAGTTTCATGCACTTCCATGCATTTTTAACACATTTCTAAAATAGAGAGCAAAGTATAATAAATACTTGTACGCTTAGAATCGTACGCCAATAAATATCGACACAATAGTTTAATCCAGACCTACACATCTAAAGGACAGTCGCCAAAGACTTTTCTAAACTTTTCTGCCTCCTGTTCAGCCTTGGTGGCATCTGAAGCTGTTCCAACGTACAGCAGCATGCAGTGGGCGCTGGGAGGCTGTTGTGCTGATGAGGCTTGACAGAAGCGTGGCACATTCCAAGTCCACCACCCTACCCTGCAGAAGGTCTCCAGCTGCCCCTTTAGGGAAGTTTTCTGTTGGTGTTGCACAGTCCAAGCAACCTAACGCAGGAGCCAGGAGCCAAAGATTTGGCTGAAAACCCAGAAAGAGTTCATAAATCTCAGGGAAGGAATGATATCTGCAGTTTTAAGAGACTCCCAGGAGAAGGTTCACAGTCATTCTTGTTTGTTGTTGCTCTAAAGACATGCAACCACCACAGAGGCAAGAGGATTAAAGAAAGCCCATCTCACGCAGAATTTAGCTGGTAGCGTACTAGAGATTTCAGATCCTTTTGCGGCAGTTTGCAACTTTTCCAACTTAATGGGTATTGGCTTGAGGAATATTAGCACCTTTTTTCTTGGATCATCACGCTAACTTCTTCCCACATCACAAGTAAAGGAGGTAAATGTACTATCATTTAAAACTTCATCAGAAGGTGGGGCTGTTAGTACAGGCATTTGAAGACTAAGTCCTCAGTCATCGATGCGATGAAGATGACATTTAACGTACAGAGTTTCTTTACCATCCCCCACTGATAGAGAATCCTTTTGTGCTTATAAATCCATTAAACCACCTTCAGCAACAAACAGCAAAACAGATACAGTTCTGAGAAAGAAACCAATTTATCTTCTAAAATAACATTTCAGTCAGGGCTTACAAATTGAGCTCTATTAGAAGCACACAACTATTTATGAGAAACACATAAAACACCATCTTGCAAAAATTTAGGCTGCGCAGGTGCCATCCTTTGGATCCTTTCTCAGCGCCACACCTAATTTCGCAGGAATTGTGGTGGAGCAGCCCCAAAGCTTCTCCCTATGGAGACCTTCCCACCAGATCTCCCTGCACAGCATCCGCAGATTGCCCAAACGGAGACGCGGGGGTAGAACTTGGGACTGGCTCTCTGGCTCTCAGCCAGCGCTATAGCTTTTTACTCAGTGTCCTTCGCTGCCCCTGTAAGATAAATAGAGGATGCAAAGAGTAGCAAGCCCGCCCCAAAGTATACTGTAGTATCTGTCTGCTTTCCTCTCCTTTCCCCTGAATGGAAGATAATTAAAAACAATTAATAGCAAGCCACACAATGCCAACTGGGAAAGACTAAAATGGAAAGAATGTCAAAAAAGTAATTCATAAAATAAATAATGGGTCAACTTTACTGACCATATTAGCACTAAGTAGCCCTTCAGAACACTAGCCTCAATATCTTAAATAAATAAATAAAATCAGTGGAACAAAAAGCTCATCTTGTCTTCTGTCCATTCATAAAACAACAGCGCATTTGTGTTGGGACGAACAGAGAATTTGGTTCCTGTGTACTTTTGCTCCACGACCCCTTCTTCTTCAATTAGTTGACAATGGGGTCATTTTCATACCCTTTTTTGGTCATTCTAGCTCAGTGTTATTTGTGAAAACATTTTTATTCCAAACAAAAAAGGGGAAGGAAACAAACAGTAGAATATTCTCTTAAAAAAGATGGTCTACTCCCTTGAAACCTTTCTAGTAAGAATCCCAAAATTATCCTACACATCTAACACAGCAAATAACTACTCTTCACAGTTTCTGTCATTCCTTTTAGAACAGTTCAGTCATTCAGTTGAAAACAACTAAACAAAATAAAGGTTTCGGCAGCGGTTAGCTCTCTCGCATGATAAGCGGAAACCTCAGGGCAGCATCTGGAAACAGCAAGGGGGTTTTGTGGGGTTTTTTTTCGTTTTGCATTCAAAAGACAACGGTTCGCCAAGCTCCCAGGTCTCGCTAGGCCTCCCCAATAAGGTAACCTTCGAAAGCCTTTGGGAACTGATTTTACTAGATTAAGAAAAAGCTTTAAAGAAGCCATAACAAAAATATTTCACTTCTCCACTGAGCCTTCTGCTCTGTGCAATCTCTGAGCCCACTCACGATAGTGCTCATGAAAACACAGCACCACCCAAGAGCCTGCCAGGACCCCAGACTTCAAGGACTGCCTCTAAGACCAATTAAAGAGAGTATAGACTTGTTCTTAAATTGTTTGCGTCTGAATAACGTTGGTGGCTACCACAGGACAACACAAAGTAAGCTCCTCCTGTACTAGCGATATGCTGGTGGTATGAAAACACCATTAATTACCATCACCTGTAAGCCAGTCCTCACACATCTTTGCTCTGGGTGTTGATTACTCTTAATTTGTTACTTTCTTTCAGCTGCCACTTCCAGCATTTACTATAATACTATAAATAATAATTTACTATAATAAGGAAGATAAAACTCATCCAGGAGATCTCCGTAGGCACTGTGAGGAACAACCATAAAACCCTCTATGTTTTGTCACGTCATTTAACACAATATTCTCTCCTGAAAGAAAAATGCAACTTTTAACAGAGACTTAGCTAAACCAGAACGAACAGCAGAGAGATTCAAGAGCATGTACACGTGTGCTTTCCTAGTCACAAGCCTTGACACTAAAATAACCCAGCCCAAGTCCCAATTTAGCCCATTCTGAAAACTTTGTACTCACACAATTCCCATTTTTGATCCTTTCTACCCTTTCTCCTTGCCTCTAGGGTCTACTATCTTCTTTACTACAATGAAGGCACTAACTCATGTTATATAAACACATGGTAGAAGCTGACATCAGCATTTGAGGGCCTTAGACAGGCGGCCTAATTTTAGACATCATTCTCTAGGACAGAAATGCAGAAATGATGTAGCCATCAGGTTTAGAAAGAAGGGTGTTGCAAAAAAGAAAAAAAAAAAGATTTTTTATGTGCATGGTAGGTAGCACAAAATGTAATATTCTTTAGGGAGAAAAGTTCAGGTCAGACACGAAGAAAAAAATTCAATGGGAAGACTAATAAAGCACAAGAATATATAGGGATATAACCGCCAATGCACGGAGACATGTATAAGTTTATCGAAGGAGACTTTTGGTACACATATGTCCAATAGGTCTTAAAAGTTAACATAAATATAGTTGACCCTGCCTTGGAGTAAGGGGATGGACTACATAATCCCCCATGGCCCTCGACATGTCCACTTTTCTATGATTGCACCATTCCCTCCTGGCTCCAAATCATTCCCCTCTATAGGAGCCCGAGACTCTCGTTCCCAAACACTGAGGTTGAACTTTTTGCAAACTAGACTGTTATCAGCATTGTATTTAATATCAGGATTGAGGATAAATAATAGAACCTCATTAATATACTTTTACTTGGAGACTCAGTACAGTCACCAGCTAAACAAACTCAGACAAAGAAACTAATCATTCAAAACAATGAATTGTCATCTAGATTAAATGTAACACTTCAGAGAAATGTACTGTGATATCTCTGTAAAATTAATGAGGTCTTAGTAAAACCAGACCTCATTAGAGTATCTACCATTAAATGTTTCCTGGAAAATTGGAGAAAAAACATCTCCTGTGTAGATTAACTGACTTGTCAGCCACCTCCTACTGTAAAGAGCACAAGGTGAAATGCGGCAGAGCCAGGAAAAGCAGGAGTTCCTGCCTTTCAGACCAAATAAATTCCACTTGACAATATTGCCTAATTAGAGCGAATATAATCAGCAAATAGCAAAAATAAGAAAGAATACAATGAGAGCAATCGGATTTGAAGTTAAATGAGAGATCCAATACTCCAAGTGTTGCCAGATTCAATAAAAGTGGTGCATAGATAAAACTAACCAGTGTTTCAATGACTTACACTTCAGATTGAAAGGCCTGATCTTTCTCCAGGACACAAGAACTTTGATATTTTGTCCGACACTCGAAAACTGACGTGGCTATGAACAACTTCACACAGAGACTATGTTAGGCAAAGTGAAGAGCATTATCTTCATAAACATATTTTAACCTTTTGCACCACGGCATTGTAAGATGTCCATCTCTGCATATTCAAATTCACTCACTTTTGGGAATACCCACAATGAGACAGGTAGACAGACAAAAATTCAGAAGTAAAGAACGTTAACTAGTGTTTGAGGACCATCCAAAAATGATTAAATCAACAAAAAAATGAAGTGAAGCTGACAAAGCAGCACCATATTTATTCAATTGTTAGAAACTTTAAAAATACACTCAATTCCATGCATTCTTACACTTACTAGCAAGGACTAATGGATTTACAGAACTATAATTGCAACATTCTGAAACGTGAGTTGTGACCTCATTCCTCAGATGGAGGAAAACGGAAGACACAGGAATTGTGAAGTCTATTATTCCCCCTCCAAAAAAAAAACCCCAACCAAACAAAACCCACACCTCTTTTGTCTATATATTTCACAGTTTACAGTTCTCACTTTAGTTGCTAATGGTTGCTGTGGAGTCCCCAGATAAGCCTTCAAATAAGGTTTAGTACAAGTCAGCAATAAGCAGTGAATTTATGACTACGCAGAGTCATGAATTAGACACCATCAATTTCTACCAGCTATTATCATTCAGAAGATGGTTTGCCTCAGGTTTATTAACACCATCCTGAAAAAACCTTTTTAGCAGTTCTTTTTGACAGAGACAGGCAAGTTACCTCTAATAACTCTGAAAACATCCACCGGTACAGAACTGGCCTATAATTTAAACAATCCATACCTCTTATTCTTGTGTTTTTATGAAAGTGGGGTTAGATTTCAGTTTACTTAAGCCTCACACAAACTAACAAAATCACATTTATTGAAGAAACGCTATAGGGAAATGGTCCCAAATTAATAAAATTCCTGTAACAAGTAAAAGGTGTAGAACTTATCCCTGCTGATGTGCATACGTAGGTAGTTAATACCATCTCTATCACATCTCTGTGTTTATTCTTCAGAACATCTGAACCGTGAATCCTGAATATATACCTCCTTATGCACAAACATATTCCTGTTGTATGCGAAACAAAGAATCTTTACTGATGGATATTAAAATCACTAATAGCATCAATATTATCATCATCAAATTAATTAAAACATCGACATTCAAGTCTGATATTTAAATCACTTCATATTTGGAATTACTTAAAAGATACATTGCATGACTTTGAACATTTCTCTGAGATAACCTACATGGGAACTGGTTCTTTTGGGGTTTTTCGTTTGGTTGGTTTTGGGTGGAGGGATGCGTTTGGTTTTTTTTAAAGACTGCATGAAAAAAAAAGTAACCTGATCCAAGCCTCATACAGAATATAAGAAATGGATAGTTTTAAGAGGACCTACTCCTATTTAATAACATTTATTTCTCCAGTATAGAGAAGTAAAGCACCCCAAAAAAAGTTTACTCAGTTTGAGGAAATTTGTTTTGTAATCAAAGACCCATCAAATAAAAAGTTACAGGTATACAGCTGGAACTGTAGAAAGGCCATGTCTCCAATACAACTTCACTCTGAAAATGACTTTCAGACACAATTGCTTCAAAGCTTGTACAACATACACCCCAGAACTTCTGCTTCTGGACACGTTTATTTTCTCAAGGGGCAGTACAGTAACAAGAAAGAGACTTGTTCACTTCAGAGGTCAGCTGAGACCTATACAACAGCCATTTCCTTCTGCCTTGATAAAAGCCTACAAATAATACAAACAGGCATAAATATACATATTATTTTCACTTCATTTCTGCTACACTTCAATCATCTTAAACTCCAAGTAAACAACTGAAAAGAAATCCACTTTTCCAAAGTTAGAAAAATAAAGCCCCAGGGACATGTTCACATTTTTCCCAAGGGAGCCCTAACTGACAGAAAAAATAAGTCCTGATTGCAAGTATTTTAAAAGGAAAAATAAAGTTAAGAAAAAAAGACATGGCTGGGATCTGTGATTGTTTCTACTAGAAAAATGGGATTCCAACTGGTTTTAACCCAGTAAATGCTGTGTGAAATTCAGCACAGCTTCAACACTTGCACCAAGGCAAAACTACTATGATTTACCAATTACACATAGTATTAAACAGCAGCTTAGGAAAAAAAATAAAGAAGTAATTGCATTCGCTATCTTTACCTGCTATGAAAACAACACGGAAACTGATATTCTGTGCTTAATAATTATATTTTCAGTGGAAATCCACTGTCAGCATTCAGTAACGGCTGTTGCTATCCAGAACAGAGCATCTCCTTATTCCTGCTTTTTGATGCTCATAACGTAGTTTTTACAACCCAACTAGAAACTTCTTAAAGAAAAAAGAAAAGCAACCTAGAAAGTTGCCTCAAAAACTTTGTGAGATGCCGTTCAAAGTAAATAAGAAATACTTTTAATTATTTATCACTAGCACTACCACTAGAACTAACGAACTAATAATTTTTCACCCATGGTATTTTTTATTCTGCCCCACATTCTCATAGTTGTTTATTGCAACAGGTGTAGTTCCATTTACTCAGTGTGGGCTCTAAGTAGTTAGCAAGAGTCTTCCAGATAAGGAAAGGTGAAAGGAGAAAGCTTTTATGGAAGAAAGGAACAAAAGAAAAAAAAGAAAAAAAGAACAAAAAAAAGGGGGGGGGAGCAGCAAGCTGTAAGGGACACTGCAATCCTGAATATAGCATATGACTTATCAGATCCAAAAACCAGACAGCCAACCTTCTAGTCAAAACACATCTGATAAAATATATGTAGAGAGGTAAGGACTTTTTGCACTAGTTACAACTTGAAGGAATATTAAAGCAACCTGATTTTCAGAAGCATTTAACACATGTACACCGAGTCAATCATCCGAAATACTTTTGGAATTCTTGGCCAGCCACTTTAAAAGACTTCTCAAAATCCCTTTGTGTTTTAATGCCAAAGCTCCAGTATAATTCAGAGTAGTCTTTTTCCCTCAGTCACTAACCCAAACCATTAGAAGGAACACATGGGCTAAGTTCACAGCTCTGAAGAAATGAATGTTCAGTCTTAGCTGCTGATGCTCACGTAGAGGAGAAACGGAAGGAAGGAAGGAGGGAAGCAGTTAAAAGTCATGCTAACAAGACATACAGATAAATAGGGATTTTCCCCCCACTTGTGCAACTCATCATTTTCAGGACTTTATTATTATTGTATGTTTGTATCCCTTTGTTTATTATTTTGTTGCTTGTTTTTAACAGTCTTGCCAGAAAAATCAAAACCACTGTGTTGCCAAAACTTTTATTGCATTCTGAGAGTAGATAATGGTTTTTCAACTCAGATATTTCAGTTCTTTATTAACAAATGGTATTGCAAGCAACAACTTGGCACTCTATAACGAGTACTGACTTTTCAGAACATTTAGTTGACTATTTATGACCTGTTTATACAAAAAAATTGTTTTGTACTAATTTGAATGCTTATTTATTCCTATAAACTGACAAAATTAATCTGGGAAAAGCCACTAGTACAAGTGCTAACAGACTCGAGCACAGCAACTCCAGTCCTCCAAACCACTCTCAGCTTATCATCTTTTCCCATTATTAAGGTAAATAGTAATCCCAGTGAGAAAAGCAGGCTGACGGCTGGTAGCAACTTCAATATACGCCGAATAAAAAGACCAAGCACGGAGGTATAAAAACGCCAGCTCTTTTTGTGTGGAACTAGTGACACATTTTGCAAAGCTGCCTGCTGCTCAGTGGCAGAACCGTACCAGCGTGTGCTCATACCCCAAAAACCATAGAGGATCACATTAAGTCACGTCACATTAAGTCTCTTTCCCTCACACATTTCAGCTTATATAGCAAATCCAAGCTTAGTGAAAAGGTTAACTACATTCCACAGTCAGAAACGGCGAAAGAGTCAGGACAGGCAAGGGTGAGCCAGACCTTTGTGGACCCCGTGGATGTGGAAGTCCAGGCTACCACTGGATGCGTTTCACTGCTGCAGGAGGAATGATGCTGAAATTCCTGAAAGCAGCCAAAGAAATTGGCTCTCAAGTGCCATAAAATTCCAGGGGCACCGCTTACGACCACAGTCGGTCCGAGGTATTTAGTTTAGGAATGATTAATCACAGATGAATCAGCCTTTTGTTTCTTTTCTGACATTTCAGAACCCTTTCTAGTATTCAATCTATCTGAAGTCTGGCCATGCCTTGATACCGAAGGAGACTGTTTGAAATAATTCCATTTACTTTGGCCTGCATACAAGTCTGGATAAAGATTTCAGTCAAAACACCTCTTCACATCATAGAACGGTCTTAAAATGGTACACAGAGATAACACAGCAAGAAGACATTAAATCTGTTACACACTTCGAAGTACGCTGACGGTTATTTACAGGCTTAGCAGAGCGACTTCAGGGACAGCAGATCATTGACCAAACCAGGTAACGATACATGCTCCAACTGCAGTATTCGCATGCAAATATCGACATCGAAAAAGCCTCAGAAAATCCAGAAGTAAGGAAACTCACGCAGAAAACTTCACCAACAACCCCTTCCCGATGCAAGAACTTAGAGGAGAACTTGATTTAAGGTGAGCAGAGGTCTAAATGGCAAACGCAGGGCAGCAAGTACATTTATTATTTACACCAGAACCACAAACCCAAAATCTATTTAGTGTCACCCACCACAAGACTCAAAATCAGTATCGAAGAACCGTAATGGAAAGAACAGAAGGGATCTCGGGGAGTTCAGTAGTGACTGGAAAATGTGAATTTAGTAACATAGAGCCACGAAGTAAAAATTTTTACTTGGAAGGATGCAGGATAAAACAGACAGCGTATCAGTACAGGAAAAAAATCCAAGATTCTCTCAAGCATCTCCGATATGGCTGTTTGCTAAAGGTGGTTCTTTTATTTCTGTAATTCTATAACTATGCTTGTAAACAAATGTCTTCAACTGAAAAGCATTAATAAGTACAGCTACAGTACTTAAACACACAGGAAGCAAGCCTGAGACCAACATCATCCTAAAGTAAAATACTCTCTTGTACTTAAATATTTTATCACAGACTCCAAAATGCATTAGGAAAAAGACTTTGCATCTTATGAGTCCTGGAAAATTTTCCAGGAGACTATTTTCCAACATAAGAACTACCACATCTAATAGAGCCCGTAAAGTTTTACCACAAGGTCGTGAATTTCTTCAGAGAACCATTTTAATCTTGTATTACCCTAACCTACCCAGGAAAAATGGAACAAAGCCATTGCTTAAGGTTTTTCATAGCATTTTTCCATATTAATATAGTTAATAGGACTACAGAAATCCTTTTGTCTCAATTTAATGTAGATTTTATTTTAGCAGTTCATAAATATTAACCCATACACGGGAACAAATCTAAGAGAAGCTGTGAACTAAAAAATAGCCTAATATTGCTATATGTTCCCTTCTCCCATCTTAAGTAATTTCACCGGTACTCCACTGTTTTAAAATCACATTGCAATCAAATGCAAGCTGTTTGGGAACAAAAGGAAAGGGAAGGGAACAGAGAATCAAAAGGGAGCTTTATTTTTAAAAATTTCTGTAATTACGTCTGATCCATGGGGTGGATGATACTCATTAACCATTGAGCTTCCTGCCTGATAATCCAGAATTCTTCAACTCTGTTACTGAGCCACAGGAATCCTGACTTGGGGATCCTCTTCCAGGACACTCAGGCCTCTGATCTTCAACCGGACTACACGCTATTTATGTCCAAAATTGTACCATTCGTGGAAATAGAATACTTTAGATGAAAAGGTCCAATAACGTATTCTCTGCCAGTTCAGCCCCTGACCTGTTCAGAGGTGGCTAAAAACATTCAGCAGCTGCACGGCACAGTTGTTCTGTAAGCACCTGGTGTGACGTTCCGGCCATATCGGAAGGTGACTGCTCAAAGAAACTTTCTTGGATAAAGATATAGATATCATTTTAAGAAGAACTGCATAAAAAGCAGAACAAGCCTACTAGCAGCCTTATTAAAAAATAAATACTTCAACAAAATAGTCTATCAATGCCTTGGACCTCCTTAGAGCACACAACATAACCAAGATGATCTGATGCAGAAAGGAGCAGCTGTTACTGTATATGGCTTAGTCACTGGTATATATATGATCATCTATTACCAATGCTTTAAAAAAACCTCATGTTTGACTATTACTTTACATCCACAAAAAAGTTAGAATCCAGAAGAGATGTCTACAATTTGCATTCCAAGAAAGCACCCGTGCGGAACAAGGCTTTAATGCTTGCTGTTGGGTATCTATACCTCCAATCTAGGAGTCAGGCATACTTAAAACCAAAACATCCAGCCATGTCCTCATGTGCACAATATTAATGCATCGGTCTTGAATTGTAACACGAGTACAACAGTTCATTGCTCAGATCCCCAATTACTCCAACCACGTCTTGTACAGAAGACTTGAGTTTTACTCCATGCAGAGTGGAACACTGTCAAACTCCTTAATCAACACCATAAAGTCACTGTTCCTTATACATCCCAATTCATCAGCTATTCCTCCTCAATCAGCAGGAAGACAGACAGCTGTACAGTAGAAACCAGTAGTATTGCATTTCCATCAAAAATCAAATACAAATGTCAGCTTAGGCATTTCCACTGCTCACAATCTGTGAAGGAAAATT
Organism: Fregata magnificens; assembly: GCA_013389945.1. Classification (NCBI taxonomy): domain Eukaryota; kingdom Metazoa; phylum Chordata; class Aves; order Suliformes; family Fregatidae; genus Fregata; species Fregata magnificens. The sequence goes on along the minus strand of WAAD01035891.1, from coordinate 59,782 downwards.
TTCAAAGATTTCCAAAATCCTGTGACTTTACTGTAAATAAGTATAGCATGCATGTGTTCTTCATAAGACACTGCTTATATAAAGAAGTGATGCTGTACCTAGCCTCCATTTCTAAACATCCTAGGACAAATAATTTGCAAAGAAAATTGCAAGCAGAGGATAAAAACCAGTCATTAGCTCTTCAGCTCCTTCCTTTTCTTTCCTTCATTTAATTTGCTTACCTGACATCAGTTTAACAAGTTACCTACAGCCTGTCACTCTTCCACACTAATATCATTAAGGGAAGGGAGCCTCTAACATCTCTGTTAAACTGGAATAAAGCAAAGCCTTCAACATGTAATGCCTCTAAGTCAAGCAGGCATTGCTGAAATTACTTAATCCACAAAGTCAGTACTTACCCACCCCACTTTACCACTACCAATCACTTCACAACAGTAGTAGCGTCATCCAGACGCATTTCAAAGCTTAGTTTAAAAATTTTTTTCTGGTGTACTATTTCAGTGAGGGTAAAGTGGAACTACAGAATTAACGTCAACCTGATTTTCAGTTGCATTACATTTGGTTACTTCTAAAACAAATATACACAGGAAAAGAAATATAAAATAAACCCCCTTGCAATTCATTTACTTAACTATTACTCTCCAATTACAGAGCATACTTACCTGCTATTGTGTGTGTTCTAAATATACATGTATAGGCTTTCTTCTTTTCCCCACCCCCTGCCCCGGTAATTCTCATATTGGGCCACACTTAATTACCTAAGCACATTGACATGTATAGGTTTCTGGAAGACTAAAATGTATATTCTACCAAATCACAGTCATATCAGATAGTCATTAAATCTAAGCAAGGGAAGAAAAGGAGCTTTTGCGGAAAAGAAAAAAAAAATTATAGTACTCCCACTACAATTTATTCAATTTCCATTATTTGAGAATGAAAACTAGAAGCATTGTGAGAATCTTATATTCTTGATGCAATCATTTTCAAACAGCACAGGCCCCACAGAAGAGACACCATGTTATACTAAATAATAAATAATACAAATGTATAGTGGCTACGGAGGGTAGCTCCCAGTGTTACAGCATTTAATCTTCATATTTTAATAGCTTGCTGGCAACTTTAAACACGTTGCCCCATGTATGAGCTTTGTTTAAGCCATGTATACAAAGTTCATGTTTTTATTAGAACTTAGTACAAGCGGCTGAACCCCAGGTTTCTTAGCAATGATATCTTTCAGAACTGGGACACTTTTTGCCATTATAGTCAGATTTGTTTCTTTTCTTAAATGCCCTAGTAAACTAAATGCATTCTTTTTACAAGTCTTGAACTATGTCGATTGTAGAATAGACAAGGGATGTTAAATTGCAGGGTCTCAACGTGAACAAATCATCCCAAACTTTTAAATATTTCCAAAGAGTAGAGTAAGTAATCAGAACCCATGGTTCAAGCTGGTGATGCGACAGCCTTTAAGATGATTTAGATGGCAGAGGCAGTGTTTTCCAACTCACCCATTTGCTTCCCTCAAACTTAATATTCTCTCTGTTTGGCCAGCAGAGGTAGGTCATAAACTCAAGTTGGCAAAGGTAGGGGCAAGGACAGACAAACATCTTCTAGCAAAAGGAGAGGGAGGGATTTGTTGTTTGTTATTTTCAGGAGACTGAATCATCATTGACGCCTGTAGTGTAGGCCACAATAAAACTCAAATGGTTTTTCCTTCACAACCATCACTTCAATGAGCCTCACAATTTTTTGGCTATTTGAAAGCTAGCTGAAAACACTGCAGATTTTTAGCACGCTTTGAGGAAAAAAAAGAAAAGAAAACACTGCACCTCTTACTCTAGATTTCATGAGCTTTTTTCCACATTATTAACAGATATATTTGGTTACGTGTAAATGTTCAGCAAATTTCTATCAATGTTCAGTACTCTGAAATTGTATCGTAATATTCAAAAAGTAATGATACATTTACAAAGACAAAGAGAACACATTCATGAAAGCTAAAAAACACAGGAGAGAGACACCCTCAGGCGTCCGGGTCTAACCAAAGTTGAAGCTAACAAGGGTTACAAAGGAGGTTTGGTGACAGATTGGTTATTCTAAACATTCTGTGGATTCTCCTGACCCTTCCTCAAAAATCTGCTACCTGGCACCAAATTGCTGCTAACCTAGCTTCTCACTAGTTCCATTAGCAGAGCAAGTCCCTTATCTCTAACAAAAAACAAAGAGGAAAAACCCAAGTACAGCCAAGACCACAAAGGCATGTTATCACTGCCTATAGTCACTAAGCAACAGTTCCACAAATAATGCAAACCTAAAAAAGGGAGAATTTTAGTCTGTTGGAAGATACACTGTAAACATGAGATAGCCAGGTAACCGAATGACAAACTATTATCAGACAGCCTTGAAAACCTCTCCATGTGAACTGCTGTTAAGCCAACTTGTAATAAATACCACATGCAGCTACATTAAAAAAAAAAAATCCTAAGCCAAGTTAAATAGTAACCAACGTTCAAATTTAACCATATAAAGTCTACATTAAAATCCAAAATGACAGTTACAAAATATTATATTACTATGAATACTGTCAAATGCTTTGAATAATAGTACACTAAGGAAATAAGTAAAAACACACTTTACCTTGTATCTCATTTTGGGGCATGAATGAATGTAGAAACCCATATAATAAAAACAGAGATCAGGAGCTTTTTCATGAAGTTGCCTAGTAAAAGCAATTTCCCTGTGAAAGGAAAGAACAGACTAATTACTTTTTAATACAATTCTTACATTAATTTTACCTCTTCATATTGAAATATTTTACAGCTACCTGGCTCTTGACCTACTTAAAGGACTAGACTTCTATCAAATTTAAAAAATGAAGATAAACTCAAAACTAATGCTTAAAAAAACCCAAAGACAATAAATTGAAAATTAATGCTTAAAAAACAAACAAATCACCAAAATGCAAAACACCACATCAGGCTTAAAAACACTTCGATTTTTGTGTTTTGTCCTGCCAATTGACTGACTTGAAATTCAAATACAAGTGACTAAGGGCCTCTATATAACAGGTTTCCTGTTAATATTCATGTACATTGGAATTCTACACAAATCTGGCCCAGCTATTGTACACAGACTGGCTAACGTGGCTCAGGAAAACGTGAGAGTATTTTTAAAAAATAAGATTCAAGGATAAGCCTCGTGGTTGTTCTTTTACTTGCATTCTAGAAATTTACATGTAAAAACATCCATTTTATGCAACAAAAGCTATTTTTCCCCTATCCCATGTTTGTTTGTATGAGTCTCTCATTTATTCTGAAAGAGATGTGTCAATGGATTCCAAAATAACTTTGCTTTTTATTTTACTGGCACAAGAAAAATAGTATTATTACAAAGATTCCGCCAGTGTTTCCACTATAACGCTCATTTTACAGCATTTGTAGTTTGCCGAGACCATCATGGGTCCATGATAACCCTGTATCAATATACATCTGGTCCAACAGGAGAACGTCTAGAAATAAATTACTCCGTATCTGAAAATCCAGGTAAATACAACAGATTCCATAAGTGAGATTCACGTACTCCCAAAAATCTACAAATGTGCACTTCATATATATAATCTTTAAGACATGGCATAAAGTTAAACAACTTTACTGTTTCATGCAGATTATCCTGGACCTAATTAAACAAATACCCTTCTGCAATTCAAAAAGCTGGAACACTGCAGGGAAACAACCATAACCTTCGCATTTCAAAATCCCTTAAACACTCTTTCCAATTGGACTACACTGTCTGGTTTAATAAAACAAAAGGACTCAAAGTGAACCAAAAGTGAAGTAAATAGACCGCAATGTAATGAGGTAAAAATTGGACTGCAGCAGCAGTCCTACCATGGGCAACAGAGCTTCGTGCAAGCGAATTAGTGCACATGATACCAAAGCTAGCTAGCTTGCTTAGAACTACTGCCACTGTCTTTCCACGTACTACAGTCTCCAGTGATACGCCCTAGGTAAGGACCCTTAACTCAAGCTCCTGCTCTATCTTTCATTTATCTATTTGGCCAACCCCACTCCAGGCAAAGTTTTACTGGGAGGATAATAAAGCATCCTTCTCTTTCCTCTATCCAGGAGCGCGTGCTGTGATCCAACGCAAGAGAATCCTCCGACTCCAGAGTATGGCTGTTAGCGCATGGCAAGAGTAGTCAACTAGTGAGGAAGACGTATCTTCATTTCATCAATACAAAATTCAGACTTAGTATTTCAGTGCTACAAAACCCAATTCCAAAAGAAGTTCAAGTACTTGTCCTCTTACAAAATAGAGATTATGAATACCATGCTTGTCTACTAGTCATGATTTTAGGTAGCAGGGGGAAGGTTTAACTTTTTCCTGCAAATAATATTTCTTGATGATTTTTTTCCTTTGGTAAGACTGGTATTTCACAAGTAGCTGCTTCTCCCCTCATTCTTTACTTACATGCCTACATACTTCAAATGATCTTCAAATCCCATCCTTTCTACAACTCAGCAACAAAAATTCTCAAAGTAGCACGGAGTGGAAGTGACAGCATGGCAACGCAGTTTAACCTCCTCGGAGTAAAATTGGCAACAGCTTCGAAGGTATCAGATTCCTTTGCAACGTCCTAAATCCTCCCTACCTCTCAAGGTTTTTTTCCCTTTTTGAAAGAAGAGCAAGGTTGGCTCCCTCTAAGACTGTTGGGAACTCATTTTTATTGCCTTAAATGCTGCAGAATTTATAAGCTGCTTTTTCACTATTTGAGCCACACATGCATGTTGCGCCGACAAAGTTTTAAATTTATTATGTAGAAAATTTAAAATCATTTCAAGAATTCATAAGCATGAATTATGTCAGTCTATTATTACATAAAGTAATGTGATATGTACAAATACTAAAAAAGAACTCTTAGGAGGACTTAGTATTTTATGTTACATGCTCACCTTGCATGGAACAAAAAATAATGTCTAATTTCAAGTATCTAGCATATGTAATAAAATACTTCTAAAAATCTAGACAGAAAGATCAATTCTAAATCATAGGAAACTTGAAAATAGACATGCCTGGCATGAGGTTCAAAGCCAGCTGCTTCATGAGAACCTCCCTGGGAACACCACACGTCTGTGACCAGCTTACTTCATGTAAACAGAGAAGCAAAAAAGCTAAGAAAAAAAACCTGAGATGCACAAATATTTCCACTTGTTTGGGGTTTTTTTCCTTATAATAATAATGGAATCATAAAATTGCTTATGGAAGAAAAACAGTAACTTGGAATTTAGCATACAAGTCTTATTCACAGTGAAAAGCATTACTCACTATTCCTACTGTTTTGCAAGACTAGGTTGATAGTTAATTTAAGGCTTTAAAATTCATAGGATTACTCTCTCCATCAGGCTTCTTAAAGACAAAGATAATGAGATTAACATACCTGAAAAATATACTTAGCGCTAGTACAGCAGGAGACTACTAATTCAGAAGACAACGGTTTTTAGGTTCTCTATTATTTATGATCTCAACGTGCACAAAACTATAAAAGTGATTAATTTCATTTGGTGACTGGGCTAAGAAAAAGGTCAAAGGAAAAATTATTTCTATTCAAACACAAAAGGGGCTTTTCCTGCTGAAACCAAGCAATACTAAATTATTTTCAGGGGCAATAAAAACTAGGTATTTTGTTTCTGAGTGTTTTTTTAATCTTTAGAAGTAGTTAGCTAACTAGAAAGATACATCCCTATTCAAGGATGACAATTAAAAATTGATTTGGAATGCAACCAACCGTAGAGAATTAAGGGGGAAAAAAAAAAAAAAAACACCAAACCAAAAAACCACAAATACTTTGCTAGAGGTAGTCTTACCAGTATACATTTAGACTGGAAATACAAGCTCAAGTTTAGGAACAAGTATCAATTCTTACTATTACGTCTAACCAGATAACAAAGAAGTCCTCTTACCGTAATGCAGAGTAGACTCCCAAAGATAAGAAAGAATAGTCTGGGTCATAGTACAGATAGACGGAGGACACACAGTAGGGCAGGATATCAATTACACCGACAGCAACTATCTTCCCATCCAGCCAATACTGCTGGTGGAAAGAACCATAGCCACATTCTGGTCCAGTTGGTGCATTCTCTGCCTAAGCAAAAACAAAATTGTCAGACAGGTAGACTTTCAGCATGAAAACAATTTTAAAAGAATTTTAAGACAAAAGCAAATACTGTGAGAAATTATTCCTGCTATTCATGTTTAGAAAAAAGGAAGAAAGGAATTTGAGAAGTAGGGAAAACAATGTCAGTTCACTGTATCATCTCTGACCTTCATTGTACTCATGATCAGTAACCTCTACATATCACGCATGCCAAACACGAATGTGCAAACAGCCTCTGCCATCTAGCATTTATAGTACTGAAATGATAGAACAACAATGGGATTCATCAAGTTATTAACACATTATTATATGCAAACAAATTCTGCAGATATTCTTTTTTGTTTGTTTGTTTTCATTGTTTGGCCTTTAATTTGACCCACTTACTCTGCAACAGGAGACGAAGCCCACAGACAGAAAGGCGAAATGCAGACATGACATTACACTACGCTGGTGCTTCCCAAAGCTGGCTCAACTGCCCAGTTCCTCCAACACTTTCTGTCACGGCAATGACCCTACTTTTCTCTCCCCGATGCCCCCAAGTACTGGAAGCACTTTGGCCACAGAAATTTCTCAGAGTGGCCATTGAAGTTGCTTGAGAAGAGCATTTAAAAAAAGAACTGAACACCTTACTCTTTATGTGAGGTTTACTCTTTATAAGGTTTATTCTTTATGACCAACGAAACAACTTTTAGCTAAGAACCTGAAACTCTCTGTTGCAACAGAAACTGCAGAACTACTTCTTTGTCAACCCACATCAGAGTATCTTCTGCAAAAACACTAAGGAACTCGCTATTCTTGGGCACTTGGATGTGCAGTTAAGCGTGCCTCTGGAGAGGGTAAAGCACCTAGAGCCAGAAACTGATGCTTCAAATTAAGAAGAAAATGATCTCCTAATTGAAACTGTATTACACAACCAACTTTGGCATGCCATTTTCTCCCACGTCAGGTTTACTTTAATCCCGAATTCCACTGTGCTCAACTTAATTATCCATCTAGTCATGTTTTTCACTGCATTGCCAGATCTTCAGAAAGCTGCTTCTCACTCAATAAATCTGACAATATTGCCTACTATTACCAACTGGTTTGCATTACAACAACAGAAGGTGGGTTTAATCAAGTATTTTGATACAGTAGCGCAGACTGAAGAGACGATGGGCAGTAGAAGTTATTCTAATTGGTACCACATGTGTCAAAAGAAATCAATCACGTGAACAAAAATCATTTCAACTGACTTACCCAACCAATAAGTCCCAAAATAAAGGCCATATAATAAAATGTTTGTATTTTCATATGGTTATATAGCATAAAACTAGATATGGAGCTACAGATACTGTAAAAGTGAAACGATCAAACATTTGAGAGCTCAATCTGCATGTTAAACTAGGTTTCTTCTCATTCAGGTGAAGCCTACTTATTCAACAGTTACAGTTTCATACAATATCCTCAACTTTTCAGTAGAGCCAAATGAAATCACATGGTCAGTAGTAAAAATTTTAAGCTGGGACACAGTCAAGCAAGACTCAAAGAGTTTCTCAGCACAGGTTAAGTTCTCCTCTCAGCTACCAGAGTGCAGCCAGTGACGGAAAAAAAGAAACACAGACTTGCTTAAATAAGTTTCAGTTAAAACAGATTTTCTTTCTTTGTCAAAAACTCATCATATAGAATTTAATGAATGTTCAAAAAGATAGTCTAAGCCAACATAGAAAAGATTTTCACTCAAAGCAAAGTCTTCCGAAGTTAAACGAATGCTGTGTCTGTGTGTGACCCCAGACCTCCAAATGGCATCACATGGGTTCATTCAGCCACCAGACCTCTGCAAACTGAAGTATTAGCATCAGTTAAGAACTTCTAGTAAAGTATAAACTACAATTATTTCACTAATGCAATTACAATGAAATATCATGAGCATAAAAGAGGCTATGTTCTGCAACAAACATAATAAGCACAGCACTGACTTCAGGCAAAATGTTCAGGGATTTCCATTACATTAAGAAAATAACATTTTTAAAAAGAGTAACATTTTCCTCTTCCTTGAAAAGTTTTCATACAATGTAATCCTTTGTAATGCTTGTAGGTATTACATTTTCTCCAATTTCTCAATGAATACTTGGCTCCTTTAACCTAATTTCTCATATACCATCCAGGCAGTTTGATGTGAAGCAGATCTAGAATATTAAACATTTTCCTGAAGCAGGTTATACCATTTCACGCTATTCCCATGTCCACCTGGGACCGTGTTTGTCAAAGGTGATGTAAAATATACCAGTGACATCAGGTGAGCAAGTCCTCCCAGAGAGCGCTTACCTTATCTACCCAAAATAATACACATCAGCCCTGGAATCAATCCAGGGGGACCAGCTTATTTAAAATTAACAATTTATATTCAAAACTTCAATACGATGAATTATTATAATCCAATGATATTGAAACAATCAAAAAAAGAACTAAATTAAAACAAATCATTTTCTCTCCAATTGCAGAGAAAAATACAATATATTCCATCACACATTAATTCTACCTGTCTTCATATTCTGCTAGCTAATGATTCCGTGAACAGACTTGATTGCTCATATTTTATAATGCATTCTTAAAATTTAATATTTAATAGCCACTGGGATTACATATTACCCCAATTAGCACACCTCAGTGTAATAACTGCTTATAATTGAACTTCAATGATGGTGAGAGCACTCAGTTTTCTTCACAGCACATTGCTCTTTACTTTTAAGATATGTTTCACTACTTTATTATTAATATTATTATGGAAATTGCACTTGTTAACCCGCATGCCTGACCAGTGTCCAACTGCAGGAGGCACACCTGCACCTACCAAAAATAGGTCCTGACCATACTAACTGCATGATTATTTTTTCTCTAGAAGGTTTCATGAAATTTCCTATTTTGAACTTTTCCAGTTTAGCCTCTTGTGTGGATGGAGGGAGGAGGAAGATACAAAATTCATGCTATCCCTTACACAAAGAAAAAAAAAAAAAAAAGCCAGGAAACCCTTGACTTCTACACTCCAGTGGAAATTATTTGGCGAAGAAGTGAAGTGATTAATTCCAGCAGTTCCTTTCCCAAAGGCACACACACACACAACCTACCATATGGTAGATTTCAATCTCTTGGTTAGCAACACATTTCCTTTTCACTACTACGTCCTCCTTTCATTAGGGATTAGTGGAGATGCTGTGAAAGCAGCCTACAAATATAGGCTGTGTCAGCAGAGAGGTGGCACTGCATGTTTCCATTAAAAAAAGCCAGCAAAGCAGCCTCACAGCAAAAAAGGCCAAGAGCATCCTGGGCCGCACCAGGCGGAGCGCTGCCAGTGGGTCGAGGGAGGTGAGCTTTCCTCTCTGCTCAGCACTGATGAGGCTGCAGCAGCAGGGCTGGGTCCAGTGCTGGGCTCCCCAGTACAAGAAAAATAAGGACTTACCGGGGCAAGTCCATAAGGGCCATAAAGACGTTTGAGGGGCTCGAGCTTCTGAGGTATAAGGAGAGTTTGAGAAAGCTGGGACGCTTCAGCCTCGAGAACAGATGACGTGGGGAGAGGTTTTATCAGTATGTAGAAATTCCCGATGGGAAGGAATGAAGTTAAGGGAGCCAGATTCTTCTCAGTAGTTACCACTGACAGGACAAGAGGCAATGTGCGCAAATTAAAACACATGACATTCAATCTGAACAGAAGGAAACGGGTTTTAACTGAGAAGGTAGTGAAACAATGGCACAGGCTGGCCTGTGGAGTCTCCGTCCTTGGAGATATTCAAAAGCCATGGTCCTGGACAACCTGCTCTAGCTGACCCTGCTCGAGCAGAGAGGTCGGACTAGGTGATCTCAAGAGGTCCCTTCCAACCTGACCAATTTTGTGATTCCGGATCAAAACAAAGTAAATCAACTCAGTGGATCAGAATGTAAGACGCTGTCTACAGAGCTAACTTCTGTACCTTATTGGAAAAGTGTAGTATTTGAGCTATACTGTCAACTATTTAATCACGACAGTGATAGTAAACTTAAAATGCTAAAAAGATTAGTGAAGCTGTGAAGGTACAAGGGACTTCAATAGCAAGAAACTTTGAGTATCACCATGTAGACATCATGGTGATGTCTACACCACTGTAAGAAAAAAAAAAGAAGGCAATTTGCCAAGATCTCTAAATGAAATGAGTTTTGGTTTAGTCCTGAGCAGTGCATCGAGTGTGACTAAAATACAACATTCTACAGAAGGTGATCCTGGGAATTACAGATCTGTAACCATATCATTTGTTATTACACCTCCTAAAAATTAACACATATCAATAAACAAAATAAAGTGGAGCAGAAGCTATTGTGCTTTTCAAAGAGCAAAGATCTAGATTCACAAACACCTTCCAATTCTTTAGGATCTGAAAGCATCTCAATACAGATAAAAGCAAACAAAGTGAAAACAAATGATCATTTACATAATGGAAAGCAGCTCACTTTCCATCGTGCTGGATCTGTTCTGTTTTCCATACTGGTATGGGAATCACTGAAGACTGAACAATGTTGCAGCAAACTGAGCTGATAATTTAAAAGTATTCAGGATGGTTAAACAAGAGCTGAGTGCAAACAACTACAGAAAGATCCCATAATACCAAGTGATTAAAAAGGCAGAGGAAATATCAAATGTTTATAAATGCATGGAACATAAATGCATGGGGGAAAAAATATTGCTATATACACATCTAAAATAATGGGAATAAATTAGCAATTCACTCAAAAAGATGCTTTTGAGAGCAGTTTTATGAAATCATGGATTTAATGCTTAGCATCAGTCAAAATGGAAAAAGACTACACAGTAATTAGAGAAGGCTTTGAAAACAAAACAAACAAACAAACAAATCATCATTCAACTGCATAATGCCATGGTGCATCTGAGTACTGAGGCTTGTTCCAATTGTTGTATCAAGATGACACGGAACAGCTTGGGAAGGACAAACAGAGAGATGACTATTAACGATGCCGATACAACCACTGGCACAGAACAACCCCCTAACTCACTGAGCACCAAAACCTAGGAATCACCCCGAGCAGTTCAGATTTTCCCTGCACCCTTCTTCCATAAACACTCTCACTTTGGCAGCAACATGGTACCAGGCCACTCTGGTTTTTGGTTAAGGCTCCTCCATGCAGTTCTCCTGTACTGAACCATTATAACTGTACCTCTCCAAACAAAGTAGTATTTGCACATGTGAAGTGGTGAATTGCAAATGTTTAAATGTAGCTTCTAAGACTAAAGGATGAATAAAAAAACCCCAAACAGTTCTCTCTACATTATCCTGCTTACTGCTAGAAAATTGCCTAGTTTTCTGCTATTACAGAGTGTATCATTTTTTAAACTACTCATTTTTTGTGCCAGAGCCCATAGCCAAAACTGAAATTAAACGGAACAATAAAATGAGGCAATAAAAGAGACAGGAAGAGTTGGGGTGTTCATACTATTTGCAGTTAATAACAACATTAAAATTTCAAAAAAATTACAAATTGAAATCATGTAAGGTTTACATTTGATTTTAAATTATTTTTGTTCGAAAGAGTAAACAGACTACACACTACTAGATTTGCTTGTGGCAATTGTTTCAGAATAAAGAATTTCAAGAATCCCTTGGCCTCTGATATACAACCCCTTTTATTTAACTTCATCTAATTGAAGACATCTGTAGTGGTGCCACACAAAATTTAATTCAAGCTTCGAAATGTCAATAAAAAGTGTCTGTAAGAAACAATACTGGTATAAACCTGGCAGGGAAGTGTGCATCAACATCTACGTAGCCATACAAAATTAAGAATATAATGGCAGTCTGCTGCCTGAGTTGATGAGGTGATAAAAGCCCTTTTCCTATAAAGTCTAATGAGCTCTATTACTCTTCAGCTTTCAGGAATGTAAAGGCCAGTGGACTCAGCAGAGAACAGCAACAAACTCTCCACACATGGATTCATTCAAACTGCGACATATCAAATTACTAGCGTAATTACTATAACCTGACAATTTCATTACAGTCACGCGGTACTTAACTCTTTAAGACTAACAAGAAAGACAGTGCAGCAGTTTGCTTACTTGAAATGAAGCAGCAGCACCTCTCCTAAACTTTTAACTCAGATTGTAGTCAAATGCCAGTTCAGTCAGTTATTTAGTAACACATTTTTTTCTTTCGTAGAAATAAACCAAGAACAGAAAAGACACAGCACTTTCTGCTACTGTTTCTTAATGCAGTGAGATGAAATTCAGTGGTAGCTTATTACTCAGCAAAGGAGTCCTCAGACTCCTTTGGAAACACAGTCCTATATTCCTCACCAGTCGGTGATGATACAAGTATTGTGACACCCATCTCTACCACCTATACCATAATGGTTTGCTGTCTACAGAGAGCGAAGAGGAAAGAATACATTCATTTCAAAACTTGCATGTAGAACGAATACATACCTCCAGAGGAGAATCACAGAGGAATCGTGTGAACTGCATTGAGGTAGATTCATCAGAAATATGTGCCCAAGAAGACAGTCCAAATATGCAAAGCAGAAAAACAAGGAAAATATTAGCAATACTTCAGGATACATTAACAGTCAGACAAATACACTCTTTCAAAACCATATACTTGAAAAACACCATCAGATTTTAAGAGTTAAAACCAAATTTCCATCAACCGTCTCCCACTTTCTATTTTGTTTGGAAGTGCAAATAGATATAATAATTAACCATCCCAAGTACTTTCTTTCTATAAAATAGAAGACAATTGTTAAAAAATGCGATACGAGAGAATTATCACCTTGTAATATAGGTCTGTTTCTGGTGTCTTTAATTCTAAATTACACATTACCCTTCTCTGTGACTGCCTGCAGCAGAGAGTCTTTTCCCACTGTTCCACTGGTACCTGCCCCATCACTAAAGCAAGGGGGTTAGGGCCCTCATACCTCTTAATATAAATTGATTAAGTCTATTTACATTCAAAATCATAAGCAAGCCTGTTTTAAGTCTAAAGAAGAAGAAGAAGAAGAAAAAAAATCAACTTCCTGAAAGTGCAAGCATTTTCAAAACTCAATTCTTTACTCAATACAAAATGATGTGCCGCAGATAGTCAATCAAAAAGGCAAGGTTTTAATGACCTGGAGCTTGTTCAAGATTCCAAGAGTAATAAAATATAATAGTTAGTTATTTACCATCATTTACTGATTTGATAGAAATACTTCCTTATTGGTGGATTCCACATTAAACATGTTACAAACTTCTGGTATGTATTTAACCCCCAAACACTCCTATGTTAAAAAGCTAGTATGTGTCACACAGTTTAATTCCCCTTCTTGTAATAGCTGGATGATTTAATAAGTCAGCAGTTTGCAAACTGCAAAGTAATAGTAAATAGGAACTTCTAATTAAAAGTTTGATAAAAAGAATATATATAGACACCTACAAAAACCTGAGTGTTATCAAGATTTTGTTGTCAAGAATTCTATGAACTTCTGAGATTAATTAAATAAGATTACTCTGTTTAAAGGGGAATTAAAAAAATGGGGTGCTTACTTGTCAGTCATCCCATTTTTCCCAGGGAAGGGGAGGAGAGGAAGGAAGGCAACAACAAAAAGTGCCAATATTGTAAGTTGCTGACTTAGGACGGAGTTCCATATACAGCCTAAGTAATTATAACTTTCTCTTTTCTTCAGAAGGTCCTATAAAGCAGATTTTAGAAATAAAAACACAGCCTCTGGTAGGTATGTATCTCGATCTGCAAACATTAACTGGACCATTCTCATCATAGCTCAAAGCAAACACAAACCTTAACCTTCTCTAAGACTGTGTCTGTAAGAAAGTGCATCTGTTGATGTTAAAGAATCAAGACTTTGCAGAAGTCGCATTTCAGACTTCCCCCCCCCTCAGACACACAGCAGTAGCTGGTCTATGGATGAATGGTAAACATTTGGACACAGACTTTACGGAAGAACACTGAATTTCTATAAGGTGCTGGTGAAGACAGGGAATTGGGCATTTCCTATAATTAACCATTTCAGATCTAGTCACCACCACTCTGAATTACTCAGAGTTTGGAAAAACGAATGACTGCGATATCTTAATTAAATTCTCGAATTTTTATTGATTTCGTAGCCAGGGAGAGAGAACAAGAGAAAAAAACCAGATAACACTTAAAGAGGAAAAAAAAAAAGTAATTCAAAATCTGAATTACTGAGTTATGTTCCCATAAAAAAAAGAACAGAGCTACAAATTCCTACACTGCGAGTGCATCAGTCTTTACAGCCAGTGATTTTAGAATGTGCAGGCTTCAGAAAAAATAAACCATGTGTTATTAATTTTCATGTCAGAAGACCCCCAATAGTTCTTAATCTGTAACTTTAGCTTTATAGTGCAAGTTAAACCCTATGGGTGAGAAAAATGAGCCAACAACACTTTTCAAATAGCTTTATCCATTCTCCAGGCTCTGCTTTACAATCCCTTGGCTTTGGGGGTGAGGGGGCACTTTTTAAGCGTACCTGAGCACAACTGCTGCTTGCTAGGGAGTATATACTGTTACAACTATCTATACTGCTGGCTAGAAAAAAATTCTTAACTGCACTTGAATTTGTATCACAATTTTATGGGGGAAAAAAACCAAAACAAAACAAAACACTGCAAGTCTTGTTACATATTATTTCACCTGTTGATACTTGCTAAAGGTCTCACATTAGACAATTTTCTTAATCAAGTCCTAGAAAACTTCAGAAGACTGAATCTTCTCTAGAAGTCAATAAAGAAACAATTACTCCCAAACCCAACAATTTTTTTGCTGTAGGTTTGTTGTGGTTTTTTGAGTTTTGTTGGTTTTTTTTTTTTTTTTTTTTTTTTTAAAGGAAGAATTTAATTGACACATAGAGCTGGAGAATTTAATAAATATTTTCGATCCACTGACCTCTGCTGTTATCTTCTCAACCCTTACTCTCTCTCCTCCCGCCCCCAAATCCACAGCACTTTCATCATAACCCAGGAATATACCTAGTCTACACATTTAAACTGAAGTAAAAGTAAGACTCAGTTTCTAAATTAGCAAACTCATTTAATATTGCAAGATTATTATGAACAAAATTCAAAAAAAGATTCAAACCATGAAAGAAATACAATCAAAAGCTGGTGTTGCGTGTAAAATAACTCAAACTGTCACACAAGCACAATTAAAATTCCTTTCACAAAGTCAAGCTTTTTAGTCTTTTAAAAACTATATTTTATATACATATGAAATCCACAACATTCTTCCTTTGATGCAAACTAATCTCAATTGTCAGAAAGAATCAACAGGAAATAAGTTCAAACATAATTAATAAAACTAAGAGAGGAACACATCACTGAGAATTAAAGGGTGCAAAAAAGGCAGAAAAATAAAAGGAAGGTTTAATTCAACCCAAAGCTACTTGCTTGAGTAAAAGCGCATGCACAGCTTTAAAAAGCTGTAATAAAACTAGAGTGTTAACACCTGTTTCCTTTTACAAGTGGGGGAAGATATTAGATGCTTTGGATGCTAAACTGGAACGGATTTTACCCGGTAGCTCAGTAACTTTCTGAAAGTGAGGGTTACTGATGTCACACAATGACGTCATAGCCTTCTCAGGAAAAAACAGGTTTGAACTGTCATCACCAGCAACTGTAAAATTATCTGAGATCTTCAGTGCGAAGATATAAATGAATGCCTTTCTGTGATAACTTTCCCTTTGCCAATATTAGAGTTTGCTCATATTTGCAATTCACTGTGAAGGAAAACTGAGTGTTTCCCCTTTTTCTCTGAGTAAAGGAGAGGTGAGGAATAGACATGGGATTGGGGCCTTTTGGGTTTTTTTTAAATCTAATCTCTGAATGGGATTAAAATAAACCAAGGTGTTGGTTGTTTTTTTGGTTTTGTTTTTCATAAAGGGGCCAGGCTTATACTAACATAAAAAATAATGTTATGAGTTTCCATACAGTAGGCAAGTCATACAACCTAAAGTTCCAGTGTATCACCTTCATGTGTACCGAGCAAGTTTATTCTCTCTTCCCTCCTCTGTTTCCAAGACCAACATAATGAATTCCTCCCCATCTTTGGAACTAAAAGCAGCCAAACAAATCTTGGTGTACCCACTAACAGAAACGAGCCACAAAAAGATGGCATTCTTTCTAAAGGGCTCCTGGCATCTTCCCTGTATGTTCATTTTAGAGTTTTTCCTCCTCAAGTAGGGCAATCGTTAGGTATCTTACATATGCAGGGAAACAAAGAGCTAGGATCGCTGTAGAGAGGAGACAGGTTTCTTGGGTTTTGCTTCTCTAGAAGCTCCTTTCCAGGTCAAACTCTTTTTCTGTTTTATCCAGCTCTTCTTGGCTTCATGCAAACCCTGCAGGAGTGTGCAGGGCGTCCTGCCACTGCCAAAGAAAGGAGCGATGTCCCCCTGTTGAGCTCTATTACTATTGGCACTTCTTACAAGTTCAGAATAAGTAGGTTTTTGCTCTCAAACATCAACTCTTCCTTGTTCATCAACAAAAACTGTTTCTAAGGCAGTTTACTTTTTAAAGAACTTGGTCTGTAGTCATAAGCACACATCATCCTAGGAAATGTGTTAGGATTTATTTTGTGCATTGGGCTGCCATAGTTTAATTGAAATAATCTTCTCTAGCCAAAACAGACTGGAATCAATATTAACCATAAAGTTGTGGAGTGAAAAAAGTAAAATATAAACAATGAAAAAGTCAAACTTTCAGTAAGGCTAGAAGAAGCTATTAAATGACCCCCCCCAAAAAACCCAATAAAAAGAAACTATCTAGGAAAACAGATTGAAATTAAGCTGGAAAATGAACAAAATTCTCTAACTTTCTGTAAAAGTCAGGAGAATGGGACAAAATGTAGCATGTTTACCAGGAAAGATGGTGCCAAGCTATCCTGCTATCCTTGAAGCAGGCAATACACTAGAGCTAAGTTAGCAGAGGAATCAAAGGCTTAGTCTGGGGCTGGGTCTATTCAGCATTTGCAACGGTGACTTACAAAAATATAGGAATGCTAACAAAATACAGTTTCAGAGATATCCACAGAGTCGAAGGTGAAGAAAAAGCCTTCAAAACATAGTACATAAGGAAAGGGAGGATTTAAAGCTTAAATGCATGTCTCAAATGTAGTTTTCAGTACAAGAATCGGACTAATGACACAGAAATAAATTGCTGATGGGATAGAACGTACAGTTCAGAATTAGAGTTTCAATTCCCTTATGGACTGACAAAAGTCACTGTGGCTTTGTTGGCTCAGAAGAAACTAACTCTCAAAACAATGGAGATCTGTCAGTCTTACAGTAAAGGGTTTTTTTAATTTTATATGGATTTATATAGAAAACAGTGTCAAAATCAGGAGAAACATTGTAAAATGTTATGCAAAAAGAATCTGAACTGAAACGATATGACTATGGACAAGTTGGTTAATCATCTGGATGCCTAAATTCTTAGGCTCTTATAGGCATTTCAAGAATAAAATTCATGAATCCACGGCACTACAGTCACGAGGGCCACACAAGGAAACAGAAGGAATCAGGCTGATACAAAAGTACTAGTTGTAAGTCTTTAAGTCAGCGTTACCAGAGATCTGAAATGCAAGCTCATTGCAGCGAGACGTTGCGCCGCAGCAGCAGCCGACCACGGAGAGCCAACCATCAGATTAGCGCTGCCATCAACCGAAACGATAAAAGAACTAATTCAAGAGCATTGTAGAAACGTATGGCTGCTGAGGCAAGCTACAGAAGGTTAAAAATCACTACAAAGGCTATTGATTTTTTAAGCGTTCTCTCACCAGAAAATAAAAAAAGAGGAAACTAGGTTAGAGACACCTAAAAGTTTGCAACTGGCTGCTGATAGCAGCTTTCAAATTGATTGGAACGTGCTCCTTGGCATTTCCCAGACTACTCACTCAGTTTTCTATATTAGTTCAAGTGGATTTCTGGGAGGCAATTAAAAAAAAAAACTGGGAAAGAAAAAAAAAACCCACTATACCTATTTCAGTAATTTTTTGCACCTTTTCAAACAGTGTATCTTTTGTGTGTTGTGAAATTCTTTTCTTCCAAGACAAATATTTAGTTAAGCACAAAGCAAAGAGAGTGTCCAGCTAGCTTTGCAGAGGGAACGGAGACACATAGTATTTTTCTACAAGTTTGTCATTATAAAACACTCATGAAAAGTTAAATAAAACGTTTGCTTCAGAAGGTCTAAACAGCAATAAACTGTTCAGTCTTGCTCTTTCTGGAAACTACTGTAGAAGTTTTATGATCTTTTATGGAAATGTTTTCTAACTTGTGTAGCTGCCACATAGCTTGTTTCAGTTACACTTCATCCGTGTTTCTTAAAGACAAAGACTACTGTAAAGACTTAAAGCCTAAAAATCACATTAATGGACCAGGTGTATTGTATCAGTGTTTCAAACCACCCAGATCAATCATTAAGCTCACTAGAGAAGAGGCAGGAAGAAAAAATGCTTAATTTCAAATTTTTACATGACATTATGTTATATGTAAAACTCAGTTTGGAATGATAGGCACTAATTTTTTTTAGCACAAGAACTGAATACAACTAAAGAACTAAACTAGCTGAGAGCTTTTAGAGAGAGAGGTGTGCGTCTGTAAAGTATGCTGACAGCTTCTATAATTGCCTTCAAGAAGCATTTTAAAAAAAAGATGACAACATTGGGTCAGAAATGCAATGCCTCTGGTGAGATGATACTTCATTAAGAAGAACTGCTATCCTAATTAGCCATTGATTACATCACTGGGATCAAAAAATTTCCTTCTTGGGATGAAAGGGCCAGGAAGAAATGTTTTCACTGTATTCATTTCATTTAAAATCTTTGCCTCCAGAGCTACACAGTTCCATCTGTATCCATCATTTAAATACCACGAAATACACTTGGACACTTGACATAAAACACAGAAGACATGCAGGTGGCAAAATGTTCTGAAACATTTACATATATATTTCCACATACTTTGTAATCATCCTGAAGCTGGGCAGAGTTGGATCATAGCATCTTCCAGCCGATTTGTATTCCGCAAAGCCCTCCCTGCATTTCTTACACAGAAACACAGGTATTTTTGCTGTTGAGCAAGAGTTAAAACGTTTGCAGATGTGGATTGCTCTTAGCAAAGCAGAAGACAAGCCAGATCTATTACTAAGCTTCCTTAAATCCAATGTTCTCATCTGAAGAGCCAGCCTATGCCCCCGGACCTAGTTACTGTTTCTATCTTGTTTCTTTCTATCGTGTTTCTACCTCATTTTCAGATTTTTGTACTGTAATTCTACAAAGCTACAGCATAAAATACTACCCGGTCACTCTCATAGTCTTGCCTGTTTCTTGAGGTAAAACCAGAATAACAGACAGCAGAACCTCTGTAGAGAAAGCTACCTCCACTAGCACTGTTTAGCACCAGCACTCGATTCAATTATCAAAATATTTCTGCCTCTTGGGATTATACAAGACACATAAAAAGTTCACCCTTCTGTCTTATTCTCAGATCATCCTTCTATACACTGATCTACACATTTTCTCCCAGAAATATAACCAAATGCTATTAAAAGTCACTCAATTAAAAAAAAGTTCCAAAACCATATTTATCGATTTCTCTGTGCATGAATTATGATGACAAAGCCATATTAGGATTTATTATATTTCTTATGACAAATGAAGAAAAAAGGTGGACAAACCTCCATTCATACAATTTGTTTGCATAACTGTGGTACTCTTGATCCGCTGATCAGCTCTACAATTTGTTTTCCAACTGATCTTTCACTGATAATACAGGAAAACAACGCCTGTTTAATGAAAGGATGCTCAGCCTAATATCTCCTCTCTGTTCATTACAGAAGTCTCCCTTTTTCAGTTTTTCTAAGCTTTCACGATTTCAGTTTTTTTCATTACAGCTTGACTCATTTCACAAAATAAATATAACCACTACCCAAGCAGAAAAAAAACCCAAAGTAGTAACTTGTAGACATGTTAAATAAATCCTTGCAATTGATTACATTAGTGGCTTTTTGTATGTTATAGACACAGATCCTCATAATAATCATGATTATAGTCTTCCACTTTAGCAAAAAAAAAAAGCCAAAAAACACCCCAAAAAACACCCCCAAAAAAGCTAGTGAATAATATATTGGGAACGATACGTGGCAACTACTATCTTGGACCTGAGATAAAGGTCCACATACAGTACTTCCATAAAGGGCCAGAAGAAATGCATAGAATGTGACAAACACTAAAACAGATTCTTCCTTTGCACATTTTCACGGCTTCCAAAAATGAGCCGTTCAGGGACTTGGCTAATTCAAGAGTAGCCTTGGATAAACTTCTCCAATAGGCAGTGATACACCTATTTTCCATGATTGTATCTTACCTCATTCAGAAGCTATTTATACTTTACCAGTTAATAATCTGTTGAGGTTCCCCCTAATTCTTCTGATTTTTTCCAACAACTCTTTTGAAGATAAGAGTACATAGATTACTAAAACAGTGGATGAATATGCACTTACATAGCAACTTAATAAGGTCTTGTGTTCCCACAGAGAAAAACTGAAAAATCAGTTCTTCCAAAGTACTATTTAAGAGCAAGTATTATGAAGCAACCTTTAATTAGCAGATCGTTTGCTATGTTTCTCCTCAGGACACCAATTCAATTCAATAAAAACATGCTGACATAAATATTCTTGGGTGCCAACAACTTTGCGTAACATCAGTATTTGACTGCACTCCGAAGCACAGAGACAACTAGGTCAGTTTTGAAGCTGAAATCCTGTAGCAACTACCCAAAGGTTTTTGAGAGGCCTGAGATTTCCAAGGGAAGTTCAGCTTATACCGGACAAACTAAAGGAAAAGGGGATAATCAAGAGCTTAAAATCCTACACAGAAAATAGTTGTAGCTTTTATGTCAAGATAAAAACAGATTTGAAAAATTTTCACTTGCAAGCTAAACTGGTTTTAATTCCAGGAGCAAGGAGATACTTAAAACTGTTCCTCCAATATTAACTTATTTGGCAGATAGCAAATATACTTCTACCTTACCAAATCCTCTACTCGCCAATGAGAGCAGCACTGAAGACTGTGATAATGCTTCCATAGAAAAGGCAAGTTTCACCACCGCAGGGGTAACACCAACTCTGGGACTTGGAAAACATTTATTCCACTCTGAAATTTCTACCTTGCTTTTTATTAGAACAAACAGAAGTCACTGCCTCAATCAGGAATCAGTACTGCATCCCCAAAATGCATCGCAGGACTCTCCCCAGCAAAATCTCAAACTAAATTCTTTTTAATGAACACACACTACTATATAGTGCTACTGCAGTCTCCATCAGAGATGCAGAAGGAGAGGAGAAAGTAAGGAGGAAAAGGCAAAATTCAAAAAGACCCACTGTCTTGAAGGGCACTGAAACACCAGTTATCACTGGTCTCAAAGTGGCACTAACCAGAGAGTGCCTAGAAGTTCAAAGAAATCTTTGGTGTCAAGTATTCAATGGATTCTCTGTCCTGGAAATTATCTATTCCCCTTTCTCACATAAAATCTTGATGAAAAGACGTATAGACATTGCATTGGTGCAAAAAAAGGGCCTTCTTTCATACTCATTGAGCAATAATCGGCTTCATGGTTCACATACCTTTTGTTAATATTGTGAACTGTTTTATAACTTTCCACATTAGTGTTATTTTCAAATAATCACCAAAATTCTAAATCTATTCCTAAAACTGCCTTTTATTGTAATAAGGTTAATATTAAACTAGTAGCAGCTAATATAGTCAGACAGTATATTGTAATGCCGACAATCTAAGACTATATTCCAAAAAGAAGTTGCTAATATGTCCCATAAAAACTTTCATTGGATTCTGAATTTAAATATACGCAGGTTTTTGAATATGAAGTGTTCAGCCAAATATAAAATCAAATACTTCTCCTAAACTAGAAACCGTCCAAACACAAAAGTGTGCAGGACGCTCCCTGAAAAGGAGGTTCACCTACCTACTATGCACAGATATATTAGCTTGCACAGATTAAAAGCTAAATTTAATTTTTAGAGAAAAAAAAATCCTGGATGTTTGCCAGTTTAAAGCCCAAAGCAGACTTGTTACTGCCCTGATAAAAAGCCCTGTGTATAGGACAGAATTTCATTCTACCTTTACTTAAGGAACTGCTTGGCTCCATAACGTCTGTATGATATATTAAAAAGTCTGAAAAACAGGAAGAAGAAAAAGTTTGAGGGCTTTCAAATACCATTTTCCACCCTTCCTCTCCGTAACTTGGATCAGTTTTATCCTGCTTGGTATCTTCTGTTCTTAAAAGTGACTCAGATAATTCTCCTCCCACACAAATTCAGTATTTAAAAAAAAAAAAAGGCTTCTAATCTATACCAAAATACATTTTGTGTTAAGTATTCTTCAGTTTACTTCCTGCAGGGATCAAATACAAAATGCTTTTGATGGAAGTGACAGAGCTTTAGGGCCTAATAACTGTGAACAGAAAGACCTTCTTAGCCAGATAGTCACATGAACACACAAGATAATTTACTAGTGCTAAAGAAGGACCTAAGTTAAAAGCCATCAGCATCAGACTGAGTTTTTACATTTACTAGGAGCTTCTGAGAAGATCCTATATCTCTTCTGGAATATTACACTAAGCCTGAACAACCATGATGCGAGAGAGAGAAGATAAAGGCAGAGTAGGGAAACACCTATGGCAAGTAACAAGGAAAAAGAGGAGGATAAAAATCCATTAAACTATTAGCAGTATGAACAGAAATCCACCTCCTTCCCACCCAACAGCAATTCCCATGACAGACTTTACACCTTAAGGTGGTAGAAAGCAGAACTGTCCTTCATGCATCTTTATAAGCTTTCCTCCCCTAGACTCCCTCAGTTAAAAAACAAAGTTCCATAGGTGATGAAAGCCATCAAACCCAAGTCTACACCAAACCATGCACTCTGACCCAAACAGAAATTAGATGAACTGAGAGCTAACTGCTACTCAGAACGGAACTGCAAGCAGCCATCGTGATTTTACTCGATTCTTCATGATGTAATGTTTGTATTTAAAAAAAATCCAGAATTTTAAACAAAGAATAAGCATATGAAGTTCTTACCACCCTCTCTGCAGCAACAAGATTTTCAGAGCAAAAGCATGGTGGAATATAGGCTATATCTAAGCATTAGGGCTGAAATACATTCATTGTAGCAGACAAATTAAGTCCCTAATCAGGCCAGGTAATGCCTGGTACAAATCTAGTAAATAGCTCAA
Source organism: Fregata magnificens (assembly GCA_013389945.1). Taxonomy (NCBI): domain Eukaryota; kingdom Metazoa; phylum Chordata; class Aves; order Suliformes; family Fregatidae; genus Fregata; species Fregata magnificens. The sequence goes on along the minus strand of WAAD01035891.1, from coordinate 36,351 downwards.
TCTTTCTTGGCATGTTTCCAATTTTTACCTTATTATAATTAACCCACCTTATGTCAGTAATTATAAAAAGGGCAGAGACTACTACTTATTGTTATGAGTCCTATTATTTTACAAAACAAAGTGGAATAAATTTTATGGCTTTCCACAGTAGCATTACAGGGATCTCACAAAAAAGCTCTCCTTACACTCTTTGGACTAAAGCCAAAAATTATTACATGGTTTTATTATTCTACCTGGAAAGCAGCCACAGCTTGCTAGGTATCACTTCTGCAAGTACTGTTCTCAAGGACAGAAAAATCTGACTAGGTGGTTGATCAATATTGGAGTCTTACATTTGCAATAGATAGAAATGACAGATCTGAGGTAGCAGTTTTATTAATTCTGCTAATAAAAATGTTGAGCCACCTGCCAGAGAAATGGAGAATTGCTGCTTGTTTAGAACCCTACGAATATTTTTTTTTTTCTTATTAGACTAGGATTAGCATCCTGTAAACACCATTTTAAAAGCAGGCTTTATTCATATGCAATGTACTCTCACTGAATCTCAGACAATCAGCTGGTGGGAATATTTTTGCACTATTTCTACCACAAAGGTGAGTTCTGGTTGTGAGGTATGCTTACTAATGAAATGTGAATAAAACTGAGATTTTTAAAACCTTCACCTGTTAAATTAAGCAAGACAACAAAAAATTAAGGAGAAATGTGGAAAAGGTACCAAACAGCTTTAAAACAGAAGATGCTTTTGCCATCAAAAAAGCACTTCCGTATCACTATCCCATTTCCAGTGGAAATCTCACTCCCAGACCTCTTTAAAAATCCTGTACAAACAGCAGCTCTACTTAACTCATTACTAACATTAGATTTTTTAGTTATGATGGTGCACAATCCCTCTCTCTTCAGCTCAGTTTCCCCTGGGCTGAAGCCTGCAACAGAAGCTTGCTAAAAACCACAATGCTTTCCCTCCCAAATGGAAACTCCAATATTTTAATATTCAGAATCACTCTAAGAGACACCATTTCCCACCATTGAACTGTGCATTAAAAAAAAATGTTTTCATAAAGGTGCATGCAGTGAACTGTACCTCATTTTCGCCACATTCAGAAGGTGTATCCTTGTGTATAGCCATCTGATACTTGGCAAATAAAGTGGCTGATTGGTTGAAGGATGATTTGAACTGGGGGTCCTCAAAGGAGACAGGTACTAACCTCACCTTCAGAGCAAGGAAAATACAAGCATACTATTTTGAGTGCATATAATCAGATAATATGCTTCTGAAGGTAAGGCTAGTGAAAGATCTCCTCCTATCCACTTCAAAGCCTCTAAAGTCAAGTTTTCTACTTTAAACATAGTAACAAGAAAATCTTCCTACAAGGGAAAGTCTGACAACTAACACTAAGCTTAAACTGACTGTTGATGCTTTCATTAAAGAATAAAAATTGTATAACACTAGAACACTTCAAAGTCTCAGTTTATTCAACCTCTTTTTTTGACCAAGTTATCTAACACATCAACCACAAATTTTATTTTCATTGTACAGTCTCAAGGACTTTTAAAATGTATTATTTTTAATGGCACAGCTTAGCAATTACATATTCTTGCTACATATACTTTTTCTCCTGAACGCCTGAATTTTTTTATTTATAGTATTAGAAAGGTAATATGTCTGACAGTTAACTATTACACACCGCCTGGTCATTACAAGAAGCAGTAATGATGTGTAATTTAGATGGAGTGCAATGATTACTTCTTGAAGGGCTTAAATTGAAAATGAAGAGGTTTATAAAACTTCTGTGAACCTTAAATCTACAATTTGTATGTGTGATAAATTCTTCAGTCACATGTTGGCCCTGGTCATGCTTGTTCCTCCTTATGGAAGCACTCAAACCAAAGCCAATGAGACTAGTTATCAGGGTAAGTGTCCAGCTGGTTTTAGTTCTTATAAGATTTGTATTTATAAGGCCCACAATATCTACCTCCAAAAGCCTTATTCTCTCCATCTCTTACCCAACAGCATCCCCAAGTAACTTCCTTAACTTTTCTGACTGCAATTAAGACCAAATATTTGTGGCACGCACAAACAGATATCAAAAGAGTTTGCACTTTCAGGACGTTGATTTTATTTGATACAGAATTTTACAGGCTCCTGAGTATACAATGGATATAAAATCCACATTTGTTTCTCCTAGAAACAAAACGCATGAAATGGAGGGGAAGCTGAGCTTTGCATAAAATTCATTTGGCCTTCTGACCTGATTTATAGTTGGTTTATCGGGTGGGTCCTTGTGAATAACCATCTGGTAACGTTTATAGACCTGGTAAGACTCCTGAAATGTGGCTTTGAACTGTGAACTTGGTGGAGATGATCTCACCACCCTCACCTTCAGAAGAAGTTAAACACATTTATTATTACAGTATCATGCAATAACTATATATTTATACATATACAAACATCACAACAGAGAGAAATTTTGAATTCCTGCACAAGGGCCCTAACAATTTAATTAATATTAGCCAATAGCCTCCCAATTCTTCAGCTCAATTTAGGCTATTGAAGACTTTTATATTTACACTGCAAGGTTTTCAAACTGCAAATTAAGATGGCTAAAATGCCTATAGAAGAGCTACACAAATAGTTTTCAGGAAATACCACCAACAAATGGTATGCAGATTGACATTTTAAAGAGATTTTCTGTACTTTTTAAAATCTTCTCTTGTAGTTTCACACTATACTGAAAAACACTTGAAGTACCCATGCATTTGGAAGACTCGTATCTGTGCTCTTTAGACAAAGACTATGTTTTTTGTGAAAATCCCAAGGGGATTTCTTGATTTTTTTTCAAATTTAAAGAGGAAGATGAAACAACATTTCCATATGCAATTACGAGTTAATTGTAATAGGAAGTTATCTGTCTTCCCCACCATCACCCTTACACACATAAAAATAATTATTTTTAAAATCTACAAATTAAAAATTGTTCTCAGTAAAAATGATTGCTCCCTAACCAAAAGAATGCTATCACATGAGCAACAGTGTATTTATTTTGAAGCATATTTAAGGACACGTTCATTTCAAAAAACTCTTAATTTTCAGTATGGTTCTATTTTCACAAATAGCATTGGTTCCGATCTACGGGGCGGGCGGGGGGNAACAGTAATTCCAGGAAAATACTTTTAGATAGTTTTCCAGCTTCCAAAAAAAAAAAAAAAAATTGGGTTTATGGGTTAGAAAGTCCAAAAGTCTTCCAGATGACTGTCTCCATATTACTAATAGGTTTAGTGAGAGCCAGTATATTAAGCAAAATTTTCTACCATCACTTTTACAGCTTCCAAAGACATCAACACATATCAGTGGTGTGTATAAAGAGCAGCTATCTTCTTATCTGTTTAATTTTATTAAGTTACTGCTTTCTTGTCAAGATTCATTAGCATAGATAGTTTAAGTATTTATATACTGCAGAACTAAGTATTGAATCTCTCTCATCATTCAACACTCAGTTAATTCAAAGTCTTTCATTTTCAAGTCACACGTATGAAATCAGTTGACAAGTTATTTTGGTAACCATACTGGTCTCTGCTACAAGTGACTGCAAGTGCAAGAGTACCCTCTTGTGGTTACACAGAGCTCAGCTGCACCATACACATATCATGCAGTATCACATATATTCCAAGATTTAAAATATAACCGTTCCATAAAGTCACAGGTACTAAACACCTAAGCATTTCAAAAACTCCTTAACTAGACTTTTCCTTAATTTGCGTCCAACAACAGTGAATGAGACATTACCTCTAATTTGTGTGGCACATCATCAGGTAAAGAGACAAAAATGAAGTCTTCAATTGTTTTAGGTTGGTTTGTTTTAGATTTAGAGTTTTGCAAGAGGAAAACTTGATCTCCTGCTTGAAGCGGAGAGCCTTCAAATGTGCACATCTGGTTCTGAAGGAGTTTCTGCAGCTTTCTTTCCTTCCGTATGTCCTTTGCTTTTCGACACGGTGGCTTGCTCAGATCAGCCCCTTTGCCTGCAAGGGCACAAGCAAAGAATTAAACACCACATTTTGCAACAAACAAGTAGTTCTTACATAATCACTGAAAAGAAATGGTTAAAATCACCATTAATTGCAGACCGTAGTCTGAACATAACATGTCTTTTCCATTTACAACTACCGACAACGCCTGATGCCAAACTAAGTTGCAATGATTTTTCCTCTACAGCTGTTTAATGCAGCACTTTAATATGGGAACACCTTGACCACAATTCCACTCTGGAGCCAAGGATATATTTAAAAACTAAAATGAAAAGACTTCCTGCTAAGTCTGTCCTTAAATCATCTTGCCACATCCCCCTCCCAGAAACAAAGAAAAGCTCCTGTTTAGTGTAGGGATGTAGTACACCATAATACCAAACAGCTACAGGATCAGCTTGAAATACTGAAAGGAAAAAAACAAAACCACAAAATCTTGCAGCCAAATTCAGAGAGAATTGTTCTACTGCATTAAAAACACAGGTGGCTACATAACAGACTCCTGTAGAAGACAGACACAAAAAAAGCAGCTTTTTTTTTTTGTCACCTGGAATCGTTATGCAGTGTACAAAAATGCTGCCAGTGCCAGCGCCATTAGTGCCAACGGTACTGATGTCACGTAAAAGAAGAATAAAAGAAAAAGCTTACATCTTTGCTTAAAAATATATTCAGATTGTCTGTTTTTACTAATCAATTCACTTTTAACAATTTACTGACATCTTTAACAGATCACCTGTTCATAACGTTCTATTTGTGAAATGCTATTTACTTAAGAGAAAAGTCAAACCTAGAAAACAAACGGATCATCAGAGAAAATAGTAATTAGTACTATAAGAACTTAGTTTTAAAGGAATATAAATCCAAAGACATGCACAAATAAAAATGTAGAGTGGTCCAAGTTCCTCAACGAAGGCACCAGATAAATTTTATAGTTAGGACAGTAATGTAAGATGAAAAGTCAAGATATAAGAATATCAGTACTAGAAAAATTAATACAGAATTTTCTTCAATTAAAAGGAAAAAAAAAAAAAAGATGGCTGGTCCCCATGCTACCCACCAAATGCACTGAAAGGATGGTTAGCACATAAATAATCTACTTAAAAGTAGCAATTTCCCTAGATGGTATTATTTTCACTGATACTGACTGTAAATCCATAAATTCAAATTTGTAAAAATTACAAGAGGCAAGAAACATTTTCCTAACACTCTCAGTGCTGCCTTCCATCTTTCCTTAAGTTTTGTACATCATTGTTGGCTATTCCATGTAGTGCACACAAGTAACTGAACACCATACCTCACCCCAGAAGCTGTGCAAGAGCTGTATGCTGGAAACAGTGCTGGAAGAAATAATCAATTTTCAAGAAATACCTGTCTCAGCCTGGCAGCTGCTGTTGAAAGTTCCATAGAGGGGGAAAATTGCACTCAAAATTTCATCAGCAGCCAGCTAATGTAATACAAAGTAACTCTAATTCTCCATTTTTTATTACTTTTTTTTCTTAAGGCAGTGGCAGATGAGTTGGAGGCCAAAAAAAGAGCCGTAATATTAAAAAATTCAAAAGGAGAGGAAGAGTCGAAAAAACTAGTCCCCTATAGGGAAATGCAATCATATATCTTGCACAGAACAAAAACTGTAACAAATATAATGACAAACTGCCGAAGTCTTTTATGCCATTAGCTCTCTCCCAAAATCCATGTATTTGCAAAAAACATGCTGGCAACTTTTGAAAGACTTACTTTTTCAAATGGGAAAGTACCCTAAATGGTAGGTGCTTTCATTTGAAGCATTAGGAAGAAGACACATTTCCATCTCTGTTAATATTTATAAGAAATAAAGAAGAATCCAAACCCAAACTTAACTACGGCTTATCCCACTTTACTCTCTTGGAGTCCTGGAAATTACATGGAAATTGTCTTTTCCAGAACTCCTATGAAAACGTAGTTAGAGCTTTCTTTCCTCCTCCTTCTTCTTCCTAGTAACTTATTAGCCAAAAGTGACATTTTTCTTGTCCTCTAGCAGCTTCAAACCTTCCCATGGACAATGGGAACAGTGATATCCTTCTTCAGCTGGAACCAGTGAGAGCACTGATATTTTAAAAGCTCACTGATGTGTTTAAAAGTCACTTCACCTGCAAAGAAATGTAGCCCTCAGAGCTGCTGCCTGCATCTGTCTTTACCAATAGATACACCATAGAAATTGGCAAAATAGTTTATATTGGGATCAATTTTCAAGTATCAGTAAGGCTGTAAACTATTCTTTTTAATGTGTAAACCATACTGAATTTACAGAGTTTATAAGCACACTCCTGGGGCAAGTTAGCAGCAAGCTCTTCGTGGCTCACCCAGAAAAGTCCCAGTCTGGTTGTGCCATGCAGACTCCATGACAGCTGAAATGTTGAGAGCATCTCAGGGACTTGGAAAAGGAGCTAATACCACTTTGGCACTCTTCAGACATCCTACAATTGCACTAGCAGATATTATGACCAAGTGTTCTCACCTCTCAGCTAAGGTTTTTGAGTATTTGTTTCACCCATACAGCTAAAATTATTCACCAGAAAAAGGACAAACATTATGAGGAAATTACAGACATTATGTGACCTGTCCATGGGCAAACAAGTCAGAGGAAGAGTTTATTTAAAATAGTCATGATACATTTGAAGGCTGTTTGAGTACCTCATCTGTATTGGGATCTGTTTCATGTCTCATATCTTCTATAAGCTGTAAGTTAGCAAGAAAAACTTCTTAAAACAATGAATGTGCATATAGACATAAGCAAACCTTCTTTTCTATCTGAAACTGTGCAGAAACAGCCCATTATTCCTATAGGACAATGACCTGTTTGGTTTATAAAAGGAATAAAAATGCAATTAAACAATCTTATTATGAGTAAGTCTACATTTTCCAAGATGAAAACTAAGCATCTTTCTATCTGGAAAATTTTAAACTGAATTTGACCTGTGACACCACCTACCCTTAAAAAAAAAAAAATTAAGGACGAATGAAATAAGCTAATGCATTTATTATTCACTTTTATATTTCATTTAAAACCTCCAGAAAGAAGCACACTAATGCATATTTCTCCTCTATAAAAGTAAATCCATGTTTTCTGAAATAGAGTACAAACAATGTTTCAGGCTTTCTTTACCTGCATTTCCAGTGTTTTGAGTTTTACCCAATGTTATTCTTAACATATCTGAAGACCATACTTCACCTTTTTCAAAGCAATGGCAGGTTTACACTAGTAATTTAACTAAGACTGCCATCTGCTGTCAATATCCACTTAGTTTGCTTCCAAAATGAAGTTTACATAACCCAAAGTTTGTCATCAATTATTATAAAAACAAGATGGTTTTGAAAATTTGCACAACAAATAATATATAAACTCTATAAGGACTATAAAAGTTTGACCGCATTTTATAAAATCAAAATATAAAATACAGTCTTAAAAATTCTGGAATAGTTTTCCAGGAACGTGTAACAGTACTGCTTCTACACAGCACTACTGGTTTTCTGATCAAGCATTTCTGAAAACTTTCCTTTTTGTTTAGATGCAAAGTTGCTTGTTAAGCTGGTGAAAACCTAATCCAATTGGAATGAGTGTTCATTAAGGAAAAAACAACATTATTTTACTTGAAATTAGCCACCCTATAGAAGGAGACAAAAATCTTTGTGAAGGAAGAAGTATTTTTAAGTTCTCATAAACACTGGCACAACATGTAATAGGCGAATGAAATTAGGAATTAGTATGACGTCCCAACACATGCAGAAACTCTAAAGTATCCCACCTCCACCATTACTCACCATGTATTGGCTGACTGCAATTCAGAAAATACCTTTTATTTTTCTGAACAAGCCATTATAGAGGCTATAAAAAACTGGAAACTTGATCTATAAGACAAGACCGCCTCATCTGCAACCTCTGGGCCAGAAAGAGCCTGTCAGCAATTCTACCTTGTTTTCCAGTGCAGGCTGTTGGTCAAACAAATTATTCTGGCAATAATCTATCCACCCCTTGCCATCTTCCTTCCAGAAATCACCCACATCCCACAAGAACACAGCCAGGACACAAGAGAAGCCATAGGAGAGGCAACCCACAGCACTCCGTGGGCACGTCCTGGCAGTGGTAGTTTCCAGCATTTCTTTTTTCCTTGTGGACCCCCAAGGACTCCTCTGCATGATCACACCACGCAGAGGATCACCCACCAGCTGTGACATATGGTCTTCCCTGTCACAACAAGCTATGTGAAAAGCTTAACACCACTGCAAGCAGATGTAGATTCCAGGCTCTCACACCACCACAAGGAGTACCGTAACCGCTATCACATGAAAAAGATTACAGTCAGATGACCGACAATGAGAGTATCCTTTTTTAGGGTAAAGATTTCATGTTCGAATTCAGCCCAAAGGCAGCATTTCAGAAATCTCTACAATTGCGATACAAAAGCTTGACTGAGGGATAACTTCCATATTGAAAAAAGTGACCATATTATTAAAATTAGTATTATACTGAAAATTATTATTATATTAAAAATGCCACCAATATTCCATGTACTTTCACACAAAACTGTAGAAATGAATACGCATTTACCTTCAGTTTTTGGCACGTGAGAGCTGTAGCACTGTATAAATGCATCAGAAATAAAAGGAGGGAGACCACCTCACTTCTTGTACATACTTGCTGCACTTCCTTACAGAAATGTGATATTAAGTTCACAGCAAACAAAAAAGGAGAAATTACTACAGTTCTTCGTAATTTCACATTGTCCTGGTTTCAGCTGGGATAAAGTTAATTCTCCTCCTAGTAGCTGGTCTAGTGCTGTGTTTTGGATTTAGTATGAGAATAATGTTGATAACACACTGATGGTTTAGCTGTTGCTAAGTAGTGCTTACACTAGTCAAGGACTTTTCAGCTTCCCATGCTCTGCCAGGTGCAGAAGAAGCTGGGAGGGGGCACAGTCAGGACAGCTGACCCTGACTGGCCAAAGGGATATTCCATACCATACGACATCATGCTCAGTATATAAACTGGGGGGAGTTGGCTGGGGAGCAACGAACCCTGCTCAGAGACGGGCTGGGCATCGGTCAGCAGGTGGTGAGCAACTGTATCATGCATCACTTGCTTTGTATATTATTATTATTACTACTACTATTTTACTTTATTTTATTTTAGTGAGTTTTCTCACTTTTACTCTTCCAATTCTCTCCCCCATCCCACCACGGGGGAGTGAGCAAGCAGCTGTGCGGTGCTTAGTTGCTGGCTAGGGTTAAACCACGACACACATTCCCTAGTGACATTGCTTTTCTAATCTAAAAGTTAGCCAAAATCTAAAACAAGGCAAGGTCCCAAATGGGTAAAAAAAGCTCAACTAGAAAATGTCATTCTTTATAGAGGACCAGAAGAATCTGTAATTTTTTTTTTTTTTTTTAAATCAGCAGAAAGTTATACAATTTTCTTTAAGCCTACAAAATAACAACACAACAATATACTGAACGTATTTCCAATGCCAGTTAGATCTGTGGCAAATAGTCTATGAAAGTTTAAAAAATGTAGTCTTAAACAAGTTATTCACAGGGGTGTATTCACAGGGTGTAAACAACACAATTTGTATTACAATAAGATGACCTGCAGAACTGAAGAAATGTAAAAACAATACCTAGGGTGTTTTTCTTGGGTCTTAAACTGGTTTCCCACTGCTGCACAAGAGACAAGGTTAAGCCTTAACCTAACTCAGTAACTAGCACTCCTACAGCACCAGCCAGAGCTGTATCCAGCTCTTAGTCTTGCACAACCAGGGAGTCCAACTCAGGGAGAAACAATTATTGATTTACTAGGCAAGATAAAAAGAAGGACTTCAACAACATGCCAAATCATGATAGTATATTCCAGTTACTACCAGAAATTTGACTACCTGGCTTAGGTGGTGCATGAACAATTTTAGCCGAACGTGATGGTTCTCCAGGGACTGGTGTGTCTTTATCTGCACATATCTGAAGAGAACCCGATTCCACTTTCTGCACATTCACCTCTTCTTTTGTTTCTCCTGTGTCCTTATCTTCATTCTCCACCCTTTCTGTGTGATCCACACTCAAGGGAGTCAGTTCGGACTGACTGACGTGAGATTCACTTTTGTATGCAAAATCGCATGCAACCACATCCTCTATATGGGAATCCATAGGCTCTTCTGTAAATAATTACAAACCGCATGAGTGAATTTCTCTCTGTCTAACCGCAGCTCACACTTTGCACAATTAACATTAATATTAAATTAACTCATTTCCAATTTTACAACTGTTTTCCAACAGATAAAGTGACTGTTCGCAACAGTCTGAAAACAGAAAGCTTCCTTTATGACCCTGAATTACTAGCACCAACTCATTTATGAGAACAGTTTTATTTTCTTCACTGAAATAGGGCAGTCAACTAATCTCATGCCATAACTTCAAACAAACAACGAAAAAAAAGAAAGCCAAAAAACCTAACACACACAAAAGAGGCAAATTATAATGATTCAGAACCAACACAACAAGTTTCACCACAACCGAAAATAGCTCGTGTTGGTGTTGGATACATGGGGTGTGACTGTTCAATCACCTGGAAGAAAAGCCCTCCTTTCCCTGCTTGTTCTTCCTTTTCTCTGCCACCCACCATCCTGCTTAGCCCTCTCCCGATTATCACTTTTATGACAGAGGTAAAACCAGGGTCTAATTCTCTACAGCACCCAGCTAGAAATTAAGCACATGCTCAGAGAGGAATAAGAAAATAAGCTCGTCTATGCGAAAAGTAAGGAAACATTCTTCAATAGAACAAGTCAGCTGCACAATTTGGTCTCTGGGCTACATAGTGCTCTTGATTCAAAACACACTGCAAAGACCCAACCTACCCAGACGTTTATAAAGGGCTCTATATACAAAAATCAAAGCGTATTAGCCATTCGATCGCTCAAGCAGGTACTTGATCCTCCTTTCAAACATCAGCATTGGTTTTCAAACACTAAGAATTTCTTACCTTGACTCACTACTTTTGAAACATCTCCTTTGGAAATAAATTTCAACATTTTCTTCAGAACTTTCTTGTGGGATTTGGAGGTCTGAAAATGCAAAGCCTGGCATCTTAAAAAGAAAAAATTATGACAATTTCTTTTGTGAAAGATTATTTCAGAAAAAAATGTCAAGGAACCACTTCAAAAAATTACACTGTATATGTATTTTCTAATTATTTCTTAAGTTTTCCTATATTAAATGGTCAAATATTTTATCAACACTTTTGAGTTGATAAAATTATGTTGCCTTACACTGCATAATACCATTCTTTATGGCATGTTTTGTGTGTATAACACTATAATCACTAAAATATGCCAAGGTGACCTCAAGCACTGCATAAAAAAAGCTTTCCTAGGAGGCTAATACACTAGAATTTTTCACTTATCTATCTTATAGACACAGCACTGACACTAACCACTAATGCCGGAAAAGCTTATCTAGAATTATTCATACCTATTCAACTGACAGCCTCTCTTATTTGGGCTACTAAAGCAGTGTTTGTGGGATACAGACATACTGGTTCACCAGCAACCAGTGAGCAAGAGAGCAATCACAGGTCTCTTGCTTTGGATTGTAACCCAGAAGCAAAAGGCAAGGGTACACTCTTGGCAGAGTGCTCACAGGAAAACATCACGGAGCCACTGATGTGCCTGTGCACAAACCCAACGATATATATATTTAGTATCCAAAGTATCATTAAAAGTAGACAAACTTGTCGAGTATTCTGTATTTAAAGCAGTAAACACAAACGGCTGAACAAATTTGAAGCGGTCAAATCACTTACAGCAGTACATTTTGAGCTTCTTACCTTATTGTGTATTGAGGACAACACGTTTGATTCATGATAGGTTTGTAGACATATTTTCCACTTCTAAAAATAATAATAAATGTGTATTGATTTTTTTGTTGCTTATACTACAAAATAAATGGAAGACCAACCTTTTTAGTTAAAATAATATCAAAATATTACATGAAGAGTAACAAAAGTCAAGAAGCAAGTTCTTCAGCTTTCTGCTGCTATACTAAAATACTATCTTTCTAAAATAACTGAATATTTTCCTGTTTGACAGTGTCACGTTACAAAAAGTTGCAGAGCATTGGACAAATAGTTCTATTTCAATTACTTATGGAAACCAGTTGACTGTTTTCACAGACCTACATTTTAAATCTGGATTCTAAATTGTATCTAAACTAACGACACAGCTTTGTATTTTCTTTTTCAATTTACCTTCGCCATCCTCTGTCTATGAGATCCTGGTAATCTTGAACTGTCATTGAATGTGCCCACATACCTGAAATAAATAATACAGTAACACACTTGACTGACCACAGTTATGCTTTAAAATAGAACAAGTTCTACAGAAATATTACTGTAAATCTGAGTAGCTAATGGTGACTCTCGAATAGATGTCTTTTAAGGATTTGGCATATTCATAAATCTCATAAATTACTGATTTCAACACCCACATTAAGTGTAAAAAACCCAAAACCAACATAAATCTTGGGATGCAGGCAACTATACTGCTCTGACTATCCAAGTTAGAAGTTCACCTCTCCACCTGCTATCTTTCCCAGAGATACACCAACAAAATAACATAAAGTTGCTCCTTAATTTTGTTAAAATCAGTCGGAAACGCTGAGCCTGAACAAATCCTCCGGAAGGTGCTGAAGCTGACACAGACCATTCCCAGGGACCCCTCGGAGAGCAACCACCCAGGCGGCTACCGAGCCGAGCAGAGCTCAGGGACTGCCACCTCTTCACCAGGCAAAAGAATACAGCCCGCTTCCCGTTGAGCTGGCCTAAGCGAAACTTGTCTAGCCGCAGCTGTAGAGCCGTGGAGCCTTGCCAGGCAGACGCTCTTATCTCCGGGTTAACCCGGGCTGTCGCTGGAGGGTCAGGCAGGGCAGTGGCCCCTGAGAAGTAAAACTGTACCGAGAGAACGCTGAGGGTGACAGCCTAACCGCATCCTTCGTTAGCGTGCGTCCACGATGGGAGTAGTAGCTAAAACATTTCATCCTTTACAACGCTTTCCCGTTATTTTTGATGGTTTGCCCCGAGGCTGGGGAAGTACTCCTGTCAAACCAGCCCACGGCCTCCGCCGGCCCCGGCCCCACACCGAGCCCGCCTC